>CM053401.1:18666196-18745221 GCA_028644305.1 Xerus rutilus
AAGAGCTTTCGCCAGTGGTCCTGGTGTCTCCAGCTTTTCTATGTATCCAGCACCACTCATCCTCCATGCTGCTGCTGAGGCACCTGGATATCTCCTTTCCAAAATGATATCAGCAGGAGGCTACAATGAGCAGCAATGGTACAAAGAGCCTAGAATCAAGATTCAGGTGACTTTAACTACAGGTATGGTTTCACACCATGATGACTATGTGGTCATGGGCAAATCACTTAACCTCTCTGTGTCCCAGCTTTGTCATCTGTAAAATGAAGGATTTGAACTAAATGAACTCTAAGATCTGTCCCTGTTCTAAAACTTCAAAATGAAAAGCAGCTTTGAACTGGTTTGATCACAGTAATTTATTTTCACAGTATGAGCCTTTAAAAAGTTTGCCTTTTGCTTGAAATTTCTTCCATTTTCCTGATTTTCTTTTCATTCTGAATAACTCTGATTCTCCTCCCAAAGGCTATTCTCTATTTCTATGATAATATCCTAAAATGTTGTGCTTTATGAAATATCTAGGCTTTTTAACAAACATTCTCATCTGTTAGAACAGTGTCTCATTTTCTCTCTTTGGAAATAAATATGATGAAAAATTTGAATGTTAGTTAAAGGCAAACATTCCCTTTATACCATCAATTCAAGGGCAACTCAGCAGAAAACTAAAGAAAAATAAATCCAGGGACCTGAATAAATGGAAGTGAGTGTTGTCGTAGATTAATTGCCTCTGAGAAGGTTTTCCTGATTTGTTCATCCCGCTGTGATTCTCCACGTTTTTTGTATTGCATTCTAATCTGTATCACATATTCTAACATTTGTATTTTCTTTATCATTGTGTATATACTTTATATAGATATAATTGCTTCAAAACTTGTGAAATAAAGCAGATAATGAATAAATGCATTGAAATTATCTAGCCAATGACAAATTGACTTGAATGTTCAATACATAAAAAGTAGATATTCACCAAAAATGTAGGTCTAAACAGTCTCCTCTGTAAAGATGTTGGATCTGAAGAAGTAGGTGGAGAGGAGGAGGCAATACTAATGTAATTCTGAGATTTTCCAGTGCTAATGAGTCAGCTCTACTACTCAAACTGAAAAGGCCACCCTGCAGCTGACACTGAAAGGCACCCACAGAACTCTCTCCTGAGCATACATGTGGAAGAGAAGAAAGTGGGTGCTCAATGTCAACAACACTGACATTTAGTACAGTCAGTTCTTACAACCTGAATTTTTGCTGGGGGTCTGCTAAAAGGATTCCTGAGTTTTGTTTATTTAACTTCATAACTCAGCTCTTTTTCTCTAACCATCCAGCTCTGATCAACAACCAATTTTTCAGTAGGTATTGATTGACCACTTTACATAAGGCAATGCATTAGGTACTAAAAGGGACATAACATGCACAGAGATTTGGTTTGTGGCCTTATAGGTGGTTGATGACACCAGACACATTTAGGAAAAGACACATGCTCATGTAATGAAGCTCACACCAGGGGTTAAACTAGGGATGCCACTATGGGTGGTTATTTGTTTCATCCCTACGCTCTCATCTCCAGCCTTATTATCCCACCTAACTGGGTCAAGACTCATAGCCATATCACTTCTAGACCCTGAGAAAGGTGACACAAGGCAGGCTATGGAAAGGCAGGGCAAAGGGGTGGAGTCTGTTAGGATAAAATGCAGAGGGGTCCAGCTAAAGGAAGGGAGAAGGCTTCCAAGGGGGAAACTTGTGTTGCCTTGCAAATTGTTCACGTTTGGACTGAATGAAGGAGGCTCTCTCCTCATTTCCTTCACCTCAAGGGCTTGAGAAGATTGGAAGCACTTCCTTCATTTTTACTGAGTTAAAAAAAATTCATGAAGCCTAACGACTGATGTACTGAGTCAGAGGGTCTTATAGTGGAACAGAGGACTTCAAAATTTTGTCACTTTCAATCACTTTTCTTCTCAAAACTCTTCCAATTGTTTTCAACTTCACAAAGCATAACTTTCCAGATGCTGTAAAATCCTAATATGATATAGGTCCCATTTCCCAGTTTACCCCACATTTGGCCACTCTCTTCTCTCTTGACTCCATCACACTGACCTCCCTGCTGTTCATCAGACATAGTAAGCTCACTCTTGCCTAAGGATCTTCATATCTGCTGCCCCTCTCCCTGAATAGTCCTTCTCTTAGATGGCTCCTCCCTTACTTTCATTCAAATCTTTGTTTTAAGGCCCCCTTATGTGACAGATTGTCCCTCAGATCAACCATCTATCTAGTCAACTGCTTTCCTTTTTGTTCTGTGTATTAATATGTTAATCATCTTTTCTTTGCCATGACAACATTCCTGAGAAAATCAACTTAAAGGAGTAAAGATTTATTTTGGCTTACAGTTTCAGGGGCTTCAGTCCATGGTCACTTAACTACATTATTACTGGACCTGTATTGAGGTAGAACACCATGGCAGGGAGTGTATGATGGAACAAATTTGCTCACCAGGAAACAGAAAAAGCTAAAGAGAAAGGAACTAGAGACAAATATATCCTTCAAGGGCATGCCCCCTATGACCAACTTCCTCTAAGTAGGATTTACTTCTTAAAGTTTCTACCACCTCTCAAAAGCCCATTAAGTTATTAATCTATCAACAGATTAATCCATTAATGAGTTTAGATCTTTCATGATGCAATCACCTTTCAAAGGCCCCACCTCTGAACGCTGTTGCACTGGAGACCAAGTCTTCAATGCATGAACCATTGGGGGGCATTTCAGTCAGACACAAACCACAGCAACTAATTTCCTGTAACTACTGTAAAAAATCTTGGTGGTTGAAAACAAGAGAAATGCATTCACTCACAGTCCTGGAGACCATAAATATGTTTCACTGAGTCCAAATCAAGGTGCCCACAGGTCTGTGCTCCCTCCAAAGATTTTAAAAGAGAATTCATTCCTTGCCTTTTCTAGTTTCTGGTGGTCACTAGCATTACTTGGCTTGTGGCTACATCAGTTCCCTCTCTGTTTTGTGTCTTCACAAAGCTTTCTCTGGTGTGTGTGTGTGTGTGTGTGTGTGTGTGTGTGTGTGTGTGAAATCCTCCTCTTTTCTCTCTACTAAGCATATTTGTAATGGCATTTAGGATCCATGAGTATAATCTAGGATAATCTCCCTGTCTCAAAATCTTTAATTTAATCACATCTGTACGTAAGGATGCTTTTTCCAAACAAGGTAACATTTGTTGGTTCCAGGAATGAGGATATGAAATCTTTTGGGACCATTTTTTTAATCTACACACCAACTTCATTTTTTTCTTAAGAATACATTTCACTACCTCATATCATAGTATCTTTGTTTGTTGTACTTTGTCTCACTATCCCATTCCTATTCCCAGAACAAATATAAACACTTGTTGAATGAGTGAATACAGAGACTCTGTTATGGCCAACCAGATGGATCAGATAAGGTCAACAAGATTGCTTGAACAATATATAGACAATGTTAGAATAAGAGCTCAAGAGACTACAAACTCCAGTATCAGTGTGCCAGCATTGGAGAGGTCTTTCACCCAGAACCATGGGAAGACCATGCTGTTCACGAATAGCAGACCAAAAGTTCTGGAAAAATAATAGTCCCTGAGAATAGTGGTACTATGGTTTAAATGTGTCTTTCAATTTTTGTATATTGGTACCTTAATCCCCAAATTCACACATTGATTGTATTTGTAGGTGGAGCCTTGGGGAGGTAATTAGCACTAGATACAGTCTTCAGAGTAAGACCCCCCAACACACACATATATGATGGGAGGGAGAATGGCTCCTTAAGAAGAGGGAGAGAGAACTAAGCTGACATTTGTTTGCTCGGTCTTGTCACAAGCTTCCCTCCACCATGTTATGGTGCAGCCCTCACCAGATACAGAGCAAATGCCCCCACCATTCTCTTGGAACTTCCCAGTTTCTAGAACTGTAAACTAAAGAAACTTCTCTTCATTCTAAATAGCAGGTCTCAAATATTTTGTTGTAGCAACAGAAAACATACTGAAACAAATCTTTTAGCAAGTACATAATAGTTTCAAAGCATTAATACTCCAGCTGCCTTAATACTGAGATGAGAAACTCTAAGGGTTTGATTGACATCAATTCCTAGAACATCCCCATGGGATTAAACGTTAATCATCTACTGTTGCAGTTGGCTTAATAGTACAGCATTTAATAACTGCTTCCTCTTTCCTCTATCACTTCTCTCATTTTCTACAGGTGTTACTTTTACCTCCCAAACAATTAGTATCTCAAGGTTTGCTTCTGGATGAAACCAAACTTCAGCGTAAAAGTAAAGAACAGCTTTGTGCCAACCTCTAAATTTTGAGTTAGCGTCTAATGGCATGATAGTAAGAATTTTCAGCAGTGAACTATACTTTTCCACCTTTAAAGTGTTGAGTGAAATGAACAACCTGTACAACTATACAGGATGGCTCTGGTTGTGATTATCCTCTGTCACATATTTGATAGAGCCAAGGTCTCCCTGTCTTCCCTCTGCATTAAAGTGGGTCTGAATTTGAGATTGAAATGTCAAATCAGACTCACAAAAATCAAAGATATCAAGTATTAATAATTTTATACATACAAGTAATCACAAAGTATAGGCAGAGAGGGAAAAAAAACAGGGACTATACATGCACCTAAGGACATACCATGGCCCATATTTTACATAAGGTCTTCGAGTAATGTCTATAGAAGCATAACTTACCAAAGAGCTTGCCAGTCAAGATACATTTCCATCTTATAATCATTGTATGTCTTACCTGACATCTTCCAGGAAGCCACTACACTTGAATCAATACACTCCAAGTTTGTTTATCATAGTCTGTTCTATAAAGGTCAGGGACATCCTTCTAAAAGTAATCATAGATTCTGCAACTAGGAGATATCATGGATGTTGGCCAGGAGGTCTTAACATCTTAACAAAAACACCCAACCTGACAGTTATTCTTTCTTTTCTGTGACACTGCCAAAGGAAAGCAATAGATTCTAGATGTACTGCTAATTCTTTCTTGCCTAAAAATTAAATTAGTATGTTAAAATACTTAATACACAATATAGAATGGCTATCAAAAGATTAATAGACATGCTGATTCACTTTGAAGCCTTTACAAGATTCTGCTCTTAATTATCCTTTCTCTAACATAAGACATATATTTTGGTAAATATTAACTATTAGTGCCATTATTATCAGTATAATTCTGAAAGATATTTCTATAATTAATTGGCAAAGTCTAGAGGTTCTTATGCAATTTTTTGAAAAATGTAAATAAATGAAAAGACTTTGGAAATGACATCTAAATGAGAATAATGAAATTCAAGCCCCCTGTGAAGATATGATAGATAATCCATTATGTGGAGCTTGTTCAAGTATAAATAACTCAAGAACAAAAGATTATTTGTCTAACAGAAGTCTTTATCTGTGTTTTAACAAAAAGTTAGTAATTAAAGGGAAGAACAGCATGCTGTGTCCAATTCCTTTCTCTTTGTACAGAAGGAAGAAGGAAGAAGACTGAAGAAAGCCATAATATTTCTTACTATTGTTTGGTGCTGGAGATGTTTTTTCTGGAATATTTAATTTTAGTGTTATTCTTCAAGGTAAAAATTTTTATTTCTTTCTTTATTTTAAAGTCAAGAAGAAGACTTTGAGAACACAAAAAAATAATAACCAAGCCAAAGAAGATTAAGATACAATTCTGTGTCATCCTTTATTTTATATATTTCAGGTGCCAATGTTTGGCCCCAAAGACTTAAACACATCCCTTTTTCTTCCAAATGTACCTATTTTATTTTGAGTGAGATAAAATATCATTATTATTATTTTGAGGCTAGAAAGATGAGACATGAATCTTGTTTTCTCCTCTTCTCGTTCTCACTCTAATTCTGAGTTGCAATAGTTGATGATTGAAAAATTCCACTCTTACAATGAAAGGAAAATCTTCCCTAATAGATAAGCCCACCTAACTCTGCAAGGAAGGAAAACACTTTTCTGCTCCATTAATACTGGGCTTGGTTAAGTTACTTTTTTGACTTCTACCTTTACCAGTCAAAACACAAAGCAAAATAAAAGTTCGCATGGAAATCACTTTATATAAATATACCTAGAAGAAAATTAATATCTTCATTATGAGCAGTTTCTAGATAATTTGGCTAAGACCACCATGCTATTTTAACTATGTAACTGGAGCTGTTTACCTAGAAAGAAGGTCACAACACAGTGTCTATGAACATCATCTCAGTTAATCCAAATGTCCAACTTTCATCTCTAGATCAATGGCTGAACGAAGCTACACTACCCTCTCTGGAGAATAATTGTTTCCAGTTCTTTGTTAACATTAGCATAATAAATAAAAATTCCAAGTGTTAAGATTTAATATTGAGGAAAAAAGTCATACCAGCTTTCAACGAGAGGACAAGTCATAAAAACAATTGTAAAAAAAAAAAAATGAGAAACCTGTCTCCAGCATTCACAGAATTTTGTATTTGCTTTCCCTCTTTTTTTGGTCACCACTTTAGGTTCTCTAGAATTTCTATGCCTCTTCCACATAATTTCAAGCCACCTATGTAAGAAGGATTTGAAATGAATTTAATAATCTAGAATGGAACTTAGGATGTTTTCCCTCTCCTTAGATATTTGCAACATCAAATTCCTTTTCAAATTATATGAGCTTCTGTTGACTTTTGATTCTCATCTTTGGGATAAAAATACAAATATAAGTCAGTATATGTCAGATACAAAGGGAGCCTGAGTGCAGTGATATAGGTCAGTTAAAGATGGTACATATTCTGAGAAATGTATTTTGTAAACTTCATAGAGTACAAACTAAGATGGCTCCAATGTCATTAAGTGATATAATCTTGTGGGACCATTATTGTATATGAGGTCCATCACTGACTGAAATGTTATGGAGTGCATGACTATATCAGGAAATTCACTGTTTTTACAATGAGAAGATCAATAAGAATTTTTAAGGCTGCTACTTTTAGCCAACATAAATATTTACTTATTAGGAATATAAAAGGAATGGTTGAATATATACCTAAAATATTTAGTATCTTAATTTGATTATTTATTCCTATTTAAATCATATATTGTATGGAATATAGAAAAATTTAATTTAATATATCATGTCTTTAAAATAGTTTTATCTGAACTCATCATGTACTCATCTATTATAGTGACCTGACATACTTCATCTTCACTTTCACTAAATTATTTTAGGTAAACATTTTGAAATGTTTATGATGGTCACTAAATATTTTATCCCAAGTCAAAATTACCCATTCATGTAATTAAGCTATTTATTTTCTAATTCCTGTCATGGGTTACATAACATATTCACAATGCAAACCAACAAAACACTACATCTTACTCACCTTATTGGTTTTTTAAAGTGGTCTAGACGCTTGGATATTAGTTATCATGCCATTCTACCCTGGCAATTGTAAGGTCACAACTGAGAATAATCACTAGACATGAAGTCAATTTATTTCCTCCCTTGCACCAATTTTGCAGAATGACTTATGAGTACTCCAAACAGACGTTGAATAAAGTAAGTCATTTACAGCTAAGGTGCTTCTCCAATGTTAACTTTTTGCTATATTATATATGTGAAAGAGTCTGTATAATCTGAGAAACTCTACAAAGGCTCCAAAATAGGACAATTAGCTCTTCATTGAGAACAATTGCAAGACAGGGACAACTCCATACCCCAAAGAAAATGATTGCTAACATCCTCATATATTCCTTCCTAATAATAAACTATTTGACATATTAGTTCCACATCATAAGCAATTTTGCATCCTGTCTTTTTCTTACCTAAGCATCTCTCCACATCATTAAATATTCATCTAAAATATCATTTTAATGACTGCATGATGTTCCATACTATAGATACTCCATAATTTACTCAATATTTCTCTTCCTGATGGATGTTTAAGTTATTTTCAATGCCTTATTATTATGAGCAGTGCTTCAACGAACATTACCATGCATAAATATTTTTCTACCTTCCTGGTTATTTCATTATAACAGACTTCTAGAAGAGGAATTACTAGTTAAAACAATAAATACAATTATGAGGGTTTTTTGGAATAGATTAGTTCATTGCTTTCAAAACAGTAACATTAATTTTCCATTCTTAGCAGTTGCACCACAAAGTCTAGTTGCCTTCTCTTTACATTTATTGAGCATTTTGAATCTTATTTTATTAATTTCATTTTTGAGAATATTATTGATGCTTTACATTTTAAATTATGAACAAAGCTAAATACGTGTATAAATATATATATATATTTACTTGCAATTTATATTTACTCTTTTGTGATTTGTTTCATATTCTTTCCCATTTGCATATTGAGTATGCATGGCTCTTTACCAGTCTGTGAGCTTTCTATGTACTCATGATATAAATGTTTTGTTGTTTACTGCAAACACTTGTCTCACTATTTTATAACATTTTATCACCTTTAAAATCAGAATTTTTAATATTTTTACACAACAGTACATAGTTTGTTCTTGTTTATTAACCTTTTACATTTCTTTATATTTAAAGCTTCATTCATCATGCAGGGTCAGAAAAATATTCACCTATGTTTCGTCTAGTTTTTCTTAATAGACTAATTAATCATTTGTTTATTTGCTTCACATGTAATTGTTTATATTATCAGCCTTTACAGAGTTTCTCAGATTATACATGCTCTTTCACATATATAATAAGCAAAAGTTTAATATTGGGGAAGCATCTTACCTGGAAAGGACCTTACCTAAAGTCAGTTTTGGATACTCATAGTAGTCACTTTGTAAAACTGGTAGATGTTCTGAGGTGGCTCCATGACTTCTGTCTCCAGATGCTCTAAGGTGGTCCCATGACCTCTGTCTCCAGATAAGAACCCAGCGCTGGCTGATCATTTGATTGTAGCTTTGCAGGGGACCTAGCCAGAGCCATCCTCAAAATCATAACATAGAAAAACTGAGATAAAGAAAGGTTGTACCTAAAGCCTGAGTGTATGGGAATTTGCACACAGCATACGTAGCTAATATAGATTTTACACTTGTGATAAAGATAGGTGCTCCTATCACAAATATCTAAAAATGTGGAATTATCTATAAAACTGAGCATGTAGCAGAGGCTGAAAGAATTTGAGGAGTCTAATACAGAAGACTAAAATGGCCTTGAACAGACAGTAAAACTCTGGTTTGGGGGCATGTTGCCTGAGGGCCCAGAAGGAAGAAAATAAGATATTGAAATACAGAGGAAAGTGGATCCTTACTATGTAGTAGCTAAGAAAAATTTATTTGCAAAATCATATAATGAGCAGAACTTTAATATAAAAAACTTGGATATTTAGCAAAGGAAACTTCTAAACAGAGCAATAAAAATGTATATGATTTCTTATTGCTGATCATAGTAAAAGGAAACAAAAGAAATACAAATTGAAGGAAGAACTGATAAATAAAAAGAAACCAGGACTTTATGATCTTGAAAAATGCTCAGTTTTACCAGATGAGTAAAAGATAGCAAAGTTAAGAAAGTATGTTCTAGAGGGAAGTGACCATATAAGGTTTTCTACAAATTTAGAAAGATCAAAAAGCCAATATATTCAGTTACATAAAGAATCCTTTCAAAAGATTAAGGGTCTGTTTCAGAGACCCTCTTGATCACCACAGTGCCTCAGCCATCTCAACAGGAGCTCAGATTAGAGCACAAATTATCTTAAAAAGATCTGCACATGTCATTTTTGTCTAATGGAGAGAACATCATTAAAATCCACAGGAGAACCACAGGTTCTTGAGGAAATTATTTCAGCAGAGGCACTGCCACTTTGGACTGCAAGAGATAGCACAAAATGAAAAGTCTATTAAGCTTCTAAAATTCCACTTGCAGGAATTAGATTGATAAAACTTCAGCAGCAAGCATGGTACCTTTCATGAAAAAGGAAGGATGACTCAGAGGATGGAATCAAGAGCCTGGAGGGCAGAGTCTAGAATCACAGAAAATCATTCTCAACCTTGAAAATTGATCAATGAAATTCCAATATTTACCCAGCTGGATTTCAGAATTGCTATGGATTAGTGACTCATACTGACTTTCCCTTTTCCTCCTTTTGAACCAAATGTATCTTCTATCCTATATTGGCTTCACGCACATATGTTGTCATATTAGGGACTGACACTTGTTTCTGTAATGTTATAGGTCCACAGGCATAAAGGAGTTGTGCCTTAGACACTGTAATTAACAGATTATACACAGGCTTATCATCCACACCTGATCCTGAGTTATATGATGAGATTTTTGTTTTTCACTCTATACTAATATTAAAATGAGATATGACTCCTGGGAACCTTGGGAGAAGACAAAGTATTTTGAATGTGGAAGGAACATGAGTCACTGGGAGCTAAAGAGCAGAATATGGTAGACAGAATTCAAAGTAGCCCTCCCCACTCCAATCTCTGCCTTTTCATATTTATGCCCTGAAATCATCCCCTGTCCTTGAATATGGGTAGGAATGTAACTTACTTCTAAGCAATAAAAATATGACTAAAGTGAATGTAACCCCAGTGATAGTTATGTTGTATAAGACTGTTGTGCCAGCATACCCACTTTATGGCATTGCTGGCTTTGAGCAAGTGAGCTGCTATGAATGATACAGCTTCAAGGAAACAAACCCACCAACAATTTCCAGAAGCTAGGAAGTAAATATCTCCCCATTCGAGACACCAGGTAAAAACTCATCCCTGGCAGACAATTGGATTACAGTCTTACAGACTCTGCCATGTGTTATGATTTGGATGTGAGATGTCCCTCAAAAGCTCATCTGTGAGACAATGCAAGCAGGTTCAGAGGAGAAATGATTGAGTTGTGAGAGTCTTAACCCAATCATGATTTATTCCCTGATAGGGATTAACTGAATGGTAACTGAAGGTAGGTAGGATGTGGCTAAAGGAGGTGGTCATTGGGGGTGTGACTTTGGGGCATATATTTTGGATCTGGCAATGGAGTTTCTCTCTCTGCTTTTTGATCATCATGTGAGCTGCTTCCCTCTGCCACACTCTTCCACCATGATGGAGCCAGCTGGCCATGGACTGAGACCTCTGAAACTGTGAGCCCCCAAATAAACCTTTCTTCCTCTACAATTGTCAGATCTTTTAGTCACAGCAGTGAAAACTGACTAAAACACCATGTCTGCTCCACACACTGATACAACACAAGTATACAATTCCAACCTACTACATTTACACTTCTCTGTTATATAACACAGAAGTCACCATCCATAATGTAGTTTGACATAAAACATGAGACTCCAAAACAGCTTTTTTTTTTTTTTGGTACTGGGGATTGAACTCAGGGGTACTTGACCACTGAGCCACATCTCCAGCCCTACTTTGTGTTTTATTTAGACACAGGGTCTCACTGAGTTGCTTAGCGCCACGCCGTTGCTGAGGCTGACTTTGAACTCACGATTCTCCTGTCTCAACCTCCCAAACTGCTGGGATTACAGGTGTGCACCACTGCATCTGGCTTCAAAACAGCTTTTAAAGGGCTGCTGTGACTACTCCCACAAGACATTTCAGACATTACTGGAAATAAAGAACATATTTTTAAATGATACAATGAATCTCAAGCCCTCAAAATTATATGAAGCGATAGTTTGCCTCTTCGCTTAAGGTTGTCCTTGCCTATAACCTCACTATAGTCAAACAAGCAAAAATACTTTTGAAGAATACAATGCTTTCAGTAGGGCCTATAAAACATCATTGAAGTATAAGTGAGACATTTATAAATACTTATGTAACTCATTCAACAGAAAGTTACATAAAGATATAATTTAAAAGATGTCAAATCCTGTCTGACTCAAAGGAAATAAATAATCTCTTTTACCCAGGCTAGTAAGGGCAAGCTTCACTGGGGACATGGCAGTTGTCTTGCACTGCAAACTATGTTATGTAATGCATTTATTGGGGGATAAACAGGGGAGAGAGAAACCAAGAAGCACTGGGAAATGGTGCAGAAATAAGTTTGAATGAGATATGGTATTCCCTGTAAAGAATTATTAAGGACTAGGTTGGGAATAGGCAAATGGAACCCATATAGTCAAAAGTCTTAAATGCCAAATTAAGAACCTTGAACTTGACAGATGCAGTGGCACATGCGTGTAATCCCAGTGGCTCTGGAGGCTGAGACAAGAGGACCACAAGTTTAAAACCAACTTCAGCAATTTAGCAAGGCCCTAAGTAACTCAGGAACACCCTGTCTTTAAATATAATATAAAAACGAAAATAGCTAGGTATGTAGCTCAGCGGTTAAGCACCCCTGGGTTCAATCCTCAATACAAAATCAGTCAATCGATCAACAAATTAAGTTGAACCTTACCCTGAAGGTAGGCAATGAACTCATTAAAATCTGATTAACAGAGGAATTCGAATATAAAATCTTTACCAATTTCTGTACTTAGTCATAACTAACCACCTTTTAACTCAGTTAAAATTTGAAACTAAGAACATGATATAACTCAATAAACAAAAATAATACCCACATGTTCTTCTTTAATCTGACAGTTTTTAATAATAGTATTTGCCATTAGCTCTAGTGTAGCTAAAGGTAAGACATTCACATTTAAAATCAGAGGACCTTGATTGGGTTCTGAAACTGCCATTTGCTATCTAATGTCACTGGCTAAATCATTTAAACTTGAGATTTATTAACCTTGTCTTCAATGAGCAACGAAAATAATATTCAGATCTCACAGTTTTCTACAACAGAACTAAGTAATATTTGCAAACGACCCAATTTTTGAGGAGTTCTGTTCACCAAAATTAGAATTTATTCTATTGATTATAAAATGAGTTGAACTTAATTGCCAAAACATAAAATTGGTTAAGTCTTTGAAGCCCAAGAACTATGCACACACAAGTCAAGAACCTAATGCAAAAGTCAAGCAGGAGGAATTATAGATTGACTTAACTCTGGCTCCAGAAGAGAATGAATTCAGAACACAGCTGGAGTTTGGCCTAATTGAGCAGAGTGTCCAGCAAAAACAAAATTGTGGTCTGAGCTACACTACTGTCCTATGGTATTATAATAACAAAAGGAATATGCAAATGAGCAATAGTCATTAGTATAGGTCAACAAGTGGTCCCCCTACTCTCCCCTTGGAGGAAAAAAAACTAGAGTGCAATTTCACAAGGAAGAAAAAATCACAGGTACCAAAGTGGAAGAGTCAGCATCAATATCAACAAAATAATTTATTGCAGAACTCCAAAATGGAATACTATGAAATACCATAGGAATGTAAGAAAAAGTCAGTGATATTTATTGATATTAAAGAAACATTGTGCAGAAAGCATCATACAAAGAGGAATAGAGAAGAAGAGAGACATTTAATGTATATCAAAATATTGATGAAAATGTAGATGAAAGTTACCTCTCAATATTAAAATTTGCAGATTTCTTCCTTTATTTGTATTTTATTTGTAATGACTATAAATTGGAAAGGTGGTATGTGTGTAACAAACTTAGAATTGTTAATTGAATGAGGTAATGCATGTTAAAATATTATGAAAATGGTAAAGTGTTATTCAGATGTGTTATTATTAATCACCATTCTCATTTTTTCTGTCCAGCTGCTTTTATGATTTCAACATAAATCATATCAGTGGGAGGCAACTCATATGGACTTTGGAATAACACAGAACTAGGGGTCAAAGCTTAGCTTTCTCTCTTGGTAGCTAGATGACCTTGGGCAAACTAATTACCCTTGGTATGTCTTAGATATTTTTAAAAGGTAGACGGATGTAATGATACCTACATCAAAGGATTGTTCCAAACTTTAAATAAATTGGCAAAAGTAAAGTGCTTGCCTTAAGTGAAATTAATGATTCAATGAAGCTTAGCCGCACTTACTAGCACTGATCTAAAGGTTCAACAAGCATTTACTGAATTCCTACTCAGAATCAGGGAAGGACTCTGACTTTGAGGAGTTCACAGACCCGTGAAAAAACTGATTGAGGCAGTTCTTAGTATCTCCACGCCCTATGCAGTAAGTATAGCACAATAACTATTCAATGTTATAGTATAGTACAATAACTACATCAACGTGTATAATGATAAAGGATGTGTGGTTTGGGAACAGGAAAAAGAAGCATGAATCTATGCCTAGGAGGGTATAGGGTCTTCACAGTGTAGGTGACAACTAAGCCTTAAAGGATGAGTTGGTGATCAACAGGTGAGGGAGGAGAATAACATTACAGGGAGAGGAGGGAGCAGCCTTGACTCCAGAGGCATAGAAAAATCTTGTGGTAGTTGAAAGACCAGAGTCATCTCATAAGGCTACAAAATGTTAAGGATACATTGTTATCCAAGTCTCAGGATCACCTCACTTTACAGAAACACTTGTGAGACTCTAAAAGGCAACTGGAATGTTCAGATGTGATCAAGTTGATTTAGTGCACAATGATCTACAAGGAAGTGCATTTCACAATTAAATCCATAAGTTAAGCAGTAACATCTTAAGATGGATCAGAAGCTTTAAAATGCATTTCATGTAAAAATAAAATTAAGGAAAATAATTTGGCCTTAGGAGCAGATCAAATGTCATTTTCTCTGCTTGCACTATCACCAGGTAGTATTTCCATAATTATACTGTCAAACAATGTTATTATTATTGATGATTTACAATACCACTCATGCCCGCCTTTGTGGCCCCTGGTGGAATACCTAAGATAAATATCAAACTATTTAGAATCAGTGTTTACTTTGTCTTTAAAAAACAACAAAACCCAACATAACATTTGATCGTCTTGTGTAGGGACTAGAATGTTTCTATTAGATTTTCATTTTTATAACAAGGAGTAAGTTTTGGACACAAAGAAGATATTAAGGAAAAGAACTTTTGTAAGTGAGGTATAACTGTTCTACCAGGGAAATTAAACCAATAGAGCAAGGTAGACCACCATCAGCTGCCATCACTCAATCAAGTGTGAGACGCTAGCTATGCACAAGGGAAATGAGGAAGCATAGTCTCCGTTAGCTGTTGGCAATGAGTGCCCCGCATTTGAGGTAACCCAAGCAATTAGGATTCAGCCATGCTTAGCAGACAGTATAAATGGTCTCATCTGGACTCAAGAAACTGCATTAGATGTCTTCTTGAACTTGATTCTAAGCAAGGTGAAACTATAGAGAAAAGCATTAAAAGGAGCTCATTTCTCTTTTAAGTCACTAGAGATTCACTTTCTGTGACAAACTATTTGAATCCTATAGAACATAGGAATTACCATATAACTGAAGTGCATTCTTGACTCCCTAAAAGCTTGAAAAAAGTACCATCACAAAATGGAAACAAGCAAGAAAAAATATGCTAACATATGTGACATTCAGAGAGTGATAGAGTTTGAGATGAGGAAGGTGTTTAGAAATAATCCAGCCCAAATCTCATAGCCTTTTACTATGACTCCAGAATCTGTGTGAACTTGCCCAATTCTCCAACTTTAGCCTCTTACTTGCCCTAATGCCTCTTGCCACATAACTTTTGCACAAGTTTCTTCTTTCTGAAGTGTTTCTTTTTCTGATGTTCACCTCTAGCCTTTTCAATACTTTGCTAAATCATTTGTCTGACTCCTCATTGCCAAACCCATGCTACATTGCCTGCCCACTGTAGGTTCATTTCTATTTCTCTCTTTCTCTGTTCTAGAACTTGTTATAGTGGAACATGCATTTGTGTGTTTGAAAAATATCTTCCTTCTCCTCTAGATGGTAACCTTCATGTAGGCAGCAGTAGAGTCCTTTTTTTTTTTCTTTTTTAGCATGCATGCCCTAGTGCCTGGCATATAATGAATCTTTTAAAATCAAGGAATGCAACTTTTACTCCCTATCATGAAAAGATACTTAAGTGACACAGATGCTTTTGTTGGCTCATACCATTGTATCATTCCTTTTATCTAAATATAGTTTCTTAGTTCTTTCTGGCTAATATCTTCTCATCCTTCCAGGTGAATCTAAATAACTCTTGTGTCCCTAGGCTAAACTTTCAGAAGTCATGTGCCTCCAAACCCTTTTGTGATAATCCTTTAGTAGCACTGACACTTTTTTTTTCCTAACAACCAACGTTCTTTAAAAGCACATCCTCTAAGGTAGTTCGTTAGATTAAACTGATCTTTCAATTCTTTCTTAAAAAAAAAATCATTCTAGCTAAATATCTCTTTTCTGACAGGTCTATAGTCTTCTGGGTTCCACTATGCAAGATCTATGGGCACCAAGAATCAAATGTGTTTGTTCCTACACCTTTTGATGTCAGATATACTTGTTATTATGCTTACATGGTTCAATTAAGTTGTATAGAACTAATGACATATGAGTATACACAAGAATTATTTTTATGAGTATTAAATGTTTTGAAAATAATAAACACAAGTTGCTATAAGTGAGTCAATTTACAGAGACACAGGTGTATTAAAATAGGTTGAAAATCATAATCTAGAGCTGACATGTATTATATTAATTTATATTGATATTATTAATATTATTACATTATATACTTATGTTCTCCTTATTGTACAATTACATACTATATTTAAGTTTTTATGCACATTCCACATCTGGGATGATGGGACAAAATAAGTTAAAATAATATGTTGAAAGCACCCAAGATGTCCATCAATGAAAGAGTGGATAAACAAAAGGTGGTATATACATGCCATGAAACATAGTCCTTCCTGAGAAAGTAAGGAAATTCTGACACTTTACAATATACATTAATCATGAAGCTATTACACTAAGTGAAATAAACTAGTCACAAAGTCCACCTAAATAAGGTACCTACAGTAATAAAAATCATAGAAACAGAAACAAAACAGTGCTTTTCATGGACTAAGGGGAGGAGAGAAAGCATAGTTGTTGTGTAATGAGTGCAGAGTTTCAGATTCAGAAAGAAAAAACAGTTGTACAAATGTGCGCTAGTAACAGTTGTACAAAAAATTTGAATGTGCTTAATACCACTGAACTGTATAGTTTAAAATGGTTAAAATGGTAAAGTTTATGTCATGTGTGTTTCCCCTCAATCAAAAAATGAAATTATTATGTTTGAAGTACTTTTTTATAATGTATCACTTTAACTGACTCCCTTTTATTAATGAACTATCTCCATCATAATATACAGGTAATTTTCTGTTACATCAAATGTTTAACTGCATTTCATAGACAGACAAAATGTTCAGGAACTATGTATTCCATCACCATCCACAGACTGCAGAGCTAGACTACAGTAAGTGAGCAATAAACATTTGTTGAGTGAATGAATGGATGAACATTGCCATTTTATTGCTAAGGAAACAGATGCTTAGAAAAGTTAAGAGCACACAGCTAGCTGGTGGCATTAAGGAGACAAGATTCCAGGCTCCATTGATTGATATTATCTTCGTATTTTTCAATTATAAAATACATGCCAGCACTATTAGAAATTGCCACTACATGCCACTACATGCCAGCACTATTAGAAATTGAAAATACCAAGATGAAAAACACCCACTTGCTGTGATCAATGTTGTTCTATGCTTTAAGACAATTGCCTCACACACACATCACAGAACTATGTCTCATCTAGACCTCCAGGACCAAGTCTGGCAAATGGATTGCTTGGGAAATGACTGGAAATTTGGATAAAGCCTGTACAAAGTAGAGTCTAGACCACGTCCAAGAGACAGGAGTCTGGGGTCCCAGCAGCTCAGGAACTAACTCATCATCTCACCTTGGCTGGCTCCTCCTGACCTCTCTGAACTTCAGTTCCCTCATCTGTAAACAATCTTCTGAGTTAAATTTCTCTATTTAGTCCACAGATTCTACAGAAAACTTAACAATACTTTAGCGTCTGACTCTGATTCCCAAAGCTTCAGACAGAAGCATTTTGGGAGAAGAAACAAAAACAAGCTATCTCAGGTCTCCATTATCCCAGTGGAGACAGCCCTCAACAATAAGCCCTGTGGTCCAGTTACATCCAGCAAGATGCTTCCTGCTCTAGTCAGTACCTACCTGCTAATCACATGGTTAAGCTGTCACACAAAGTGATGAATGTGGAAAACAGCCTTCTGGGGAAAGGGCCAAAAATCCTCCCTTCCTAGCCAAAGAAATCAAAAGAGGTGATTGCCTCATTCAGCTCCCAGGGCCCTAGTGAGAAGGCATTGTTTCAAGTACTGGAAAGAAGTCTATAGCACCTGTGAGTATTCTCAATAGTTCATGAAAAGGGCTCTTTAACCTCAAGGGACTCCATCAGCTCTGTATCTCCTGTTTCATTCATCACTGCTTTTCAAAAGTAAAAGATTTTCCTAACCCCCAATCTTCATTTGTGACAGATGCCCCTACTCAGAGCTCTCTGAATTCAGATGTAATCCTTTACCAAAGTATTAATTATTTGTAAATTTCATTAATGTATATTACCTTGGCTCTGTAGGAGCTCTTTGAGTGAGGGGACTGAGTCTATATTCTTCCTGCAATATAGACAAGCACAGTTCCTGACAAAGACTTCAAAAAATATATTAAGCTGTGTGCTGTGAGACACACCTGTAATCCCAGCTGCTCATGAGACTGAGGCAGGAGATTGCAAGTTCAAAGCCAGCCTCGGCAACTTAGCAAGACCCTATGCAACTCACACATACATACACACACATATATATACACACACACATCATATGTATATATGTATGCATCATATATATACATATATACACACATATACATATATATAAAGTAAATAAATTGGATATTTACCCATCTACATTTTTGGGTTATAAGTTTTCTGAGGATAGAGTATGTGTCTTGTTTATTTTTATATTACTATTACTACTTAACTTAAATGCTGGTTCACAGTCAAGATAGATTTGTTGAACAAATGAAAACACACTAAGATGGACGCACCCTCAGCACACTCTACTTCAGGCAGACTTCCCTAATGCCAGTTCATTTTGAAGATGTCCACTGATGCTCCTTTGTCACAAGAGACTTTCGCATATGCATATACCAGGCTGGAAAAGTGCAGAGTCAGCTTGCCTTGGCTTTGGTTCTTAAGCAAATGGGAATTTGAAATCTTGGACAACTGAATTCAGGTTCTTATAATTTGAAGATCTTCATTGTAGTTTAACCTTCTCCAATATCTTATATCTTTCTACAACTTTCTCTTGTATTTTCTCATGTATCAAAAATCTTAATTCTAGAAACCTAAATTCTGTCCCAAATCTGCTACAAATTCTGTGAACTTGGCATGTCATTCAGGCTTATTGGGACTTAAAACACTAATCTGTAAACAAATAGATTAACTAGCATATCTTCAGAGTTTTTTCTAGGAAATCTAATATATAATGAAGATCTAAAATAAGTCTATCCCTTGAGCTTAACAATATAATTAACAAACTTTTCTAGATCACTTTTCCCTTTCTTTTTTTCTTCCTTAATGTATCATCTATTCAAGGCAAAGTACTGTACAGCATGTGTTGGGTTATAATTTGAACCTTGGACTCAAAAGATTCCCTATTTCTTAAAAAGCCACTTCTTACATAGACCTGAACAATCTATGACATTATAAATGAGGTCTTTAGATTCACAATGCATACAGTGTCAGTTAAGACATACTCAGTTCGGAAAGCTGCATTCCAAGGTCTGTCGACTTCTGCTGTAGTCCAATTCAAATATTGCCGTGGTGACTTCAGAAGATTTTCCACTTCTTGCCTGTAAGATTTTCTTCTACACTGTGTGGTCTGTGGTCGGCTCCTATTTAAGTCAAGAGCATGGCTTGTATGCATTCTTTTGAGATTTGCTGTTCATTTTTCTCTAAGAAAGAAGCACCCAAGTGTTATACTGAAAGGACCTCTAATCTCCCAGAGCCACATAGCAGACCTCAGCCTTAATGAGCAACAGAACACCGTCCCAGGTGCCTTATTTTTACCTTCTATGGTGAAGTCATCATTTCTGGGGTACAAAATTCACCTATTTAATTTTAGGCTTAATAATTGGAAAAGCAATATCTATTCCAGATAATCATTACTGAGCCCACTGCCCTGAAACTCCAAGCACAGACCAAAAATAAGTATATTTTCAGTTAGAGGCCAATATTCACCTGCCTCCTTTCCTACACTGCCCCCACTCATGCACTTCTGTATTCACTGCGTGCACAGCAGAAAAAAGAATTATTTTGAATTTTCCTTTAAAAAAAAGTGAACAGAGAGATTGCTTTTTAATTCTATACTCTATAGATGAGGAATTGAGGTGATTTGTTTTCCCAACATGGGTATTTTTTAAATATACATTCATCTCAGCAAACAAATGTGAGCTGGACTTTGATGCCGGGTCACTCCTAGCATCAGAAATGTGTCATTGGCTCAGGTATGAAGATGAAGGAAGAGTATCATTTATTTAATAGCACAAGGCTTTGTAAGTGATTCAGAAGTCAAATTCCCAGGTGTAGACCAAGAGCAAGCAGTGTTCTGCAGCCCTGTCTCCTTCAGTGTCAGCATGTCTACTCTAGAATTAGAAAGAACAATTTGTTAATAGGCACCCTGATTGCCACTCATCTCAAATCAGGTTTTTTAAATTTTAAAGTGCCAATTATACACCCAGAACTCTGGTTATTCTGAAGATCCTGATTCAGCAAGTCTAAGATTCTGTACTTCTAACAAGCTCCCAGGTAACTTTCTTTTTTTAATATTTATTTTTTAGTTGTAGGTGGATAGAATATCTTTATTTTATTTTTATGTGGTGCTGAGGATCGAACCCAGTGCCTCCCGTGTGCTAGGCGAGCACGCTACCACTGCGCCATAACCCCAGCCCCAGCTCCCAGGTAACTTTGATGCTGCTGTTCCACAGACCAGACTTGAGAAGCAAAAATCTCAAACAGACCAATTGTCCCTCTAATTCCACTGATGAGTTTTGGTTTTTTTGTTTGTTTGTTTGTTTTGTTTTTTTACAGTGACAAGAAGACAAAATGATTCAATGAACATAAAGGCTTTTGTTCTTTGAAAACAGACTCCTAATTATCTCTTACAGAATCATTTCCTATCTTGAGTTACAATTATCAGAATATTAGGAAATAAGTCATAGTTCACTGGAGTTTTATTATCAAAATACATGATGAAAATATGAAGGATCGATGTATATAGAGAGTCACAGAGCCTCAGAGCAGGGATCCCATAAATCCTGATTGTTCTAGCTAGCGGTCCCAGAATAGAGAATATGTGATCAAACCCTTACTCTTAGAAGCAAAGCTAAGACTGAGCCCAGTCTCCTCACTGCTATATGAGGAGTACTTGGCTTGCTTTGAATCTTACTGTTTTTATTTTTGAGAGATGGAGAGGGTACATAGCAATTTAATTACTTCATCTCTTTTCACAATAAGTCTATCTTTTCAGTATTCTTTGGGATATGGTCTCAATAAACATTCCTATCCCCATTTTACAAAGTGAGGAAACAGAATAAGCAACAGAATAAGCAAATGACCTGCCTGTGAGCACACATGCATGTGTGCGTACACACACAACCACACACACACACACATACACACACACACACACAGAGGAACCATGGGAATAAGGAGAAAGCTACATGGCAAAGCCACTATGGGTTTTTTTCTCCACTGATCTGTCATTAATCTAAGCTGTCCTCTCCTAGTTTTATTTTTTTATATCAACAAAATGAGCCAAATAAGCAATGTGTTGTGTTTTTGTTATTTTTGTCTTTCTTTCTTTTGAGTTTGGCCAGTATGCAAGTACTGATCTTCTTATACAGTGTTACATTGTGTGTTTGTGTGGTTTTCTTTTTTAGTTTAATTTTGTTTTTATCAAAACAATTAGTTGCAGCTCAGAAGATATAATTCTACCAGCACATCACAGAAAATTCTGTTTCCTGTCTGCTTTAATGAAGTCAGGCATCATGGGAAGCTGAAACACCAGGGAAAAGAACATGTTGTAAAATATAATTGCTTTTCAAAAAGAAAGACCTTCCCCTGTGAATCCATTTTGGATTAAATGCTGTAGAATTCTTTCTTTCCATTTTTTGATATCCCGGCCCCTCTTTAAGGATATTTTGTACTATAGCCTAGACAGGTACAAAGTTTGCCCTGCTTTCTTGAATGTTAATGTAAAAGATGGACTAAAGTCAAGAATGAATTTTTAATCGTGTATCCTTTGTCCCAAGAATGCTTTCCAAAGACCCTTCTTATTACTGTTTCCATGATGAATGATGAATTTTACTTTTAGAATGTCCCCACCTGACTTTGATACCCAATCACCCTCCTCCAAACAGTGCTCACAACTCCAACTTTTCCTTTGCCCCATGTGCTCTGGCTCCATTGGGCTTACTTGAATGTGTCATTCTTGCTCCTGCCACCAGACTTTTACCTTCACTGTTCTTTCTGCCTCTTCTCCCTCATCCCTGCATAGCTGGCTTATGCTACTTCCTCAAGCCTTCTCCAAAACCCTGATCCAGCATTAACCCCTTGATGCTCTTTCACAATACTCTGCTTTCATTCTCTTTGGCACATTCATCTCTAATATTTCTGTGATTTATTTAGTTTTCTTTCACAGTAAAAATGGAAGTTTCATGAGATTGGGGACCTTTTCAACTGTGTTTGCACATAGTAGTTGCATAATAAATACTTGCTGAATGACTAAATATATACATTAAATCAATCATAAAGTGCATGTTTAAATTCAAAAAATCTTAGAGCAATAAAAGAATTAGAACTTGATCTAATCTAAGTACTCAATTTCTAGAAGTATAAAACAAACTTCAGAGAGGAAAATGATGAGACTCTCAGAAGCCACTGAAAAGGAAAGATGTCATCATTAATTCTTTCAGTGGATTTCTGTTAGGTGCTAGGCACTATACTAGATTCTTAGGAATCAAATGATAGAAAAGAGAAATGGCCTTTACCGTTCATGCAACTAAGACTGAAATGAGGGGAAGAGGGAAAGAAGGAACCAAGATGGGAATGGCTTGAGAGGAACATTACCCCACCCATTCAATAAACTAACCAAAACCTGCAGAGGCAAAAAACATTTTATAACTTTATATAACAAAAAAGGAAATAAAATATAAGAGAGAAAGAAATACGTAGTGTCAATTATAAAACCTATATCAGAATTTCATTGGTCTGTGACCCTGAAAAAACTCAAAACTATCAAAACAGAAAAGAAAATGGCCATGAACACTGTGTGCCATCTCTTAGGGAAGGTTCCCAGTACCATATTTGAATTGGCCCTTCCCACTCAGGACCCTCTATTTTCATGAGTGTCCCAGAACTCATAGGGCCATGCAAAAAACAAATGATCTGCCAGATAAACAGCCCAGGCTACAATTTCATTCTTTTGAAAATGATTGTTAAGGAGTTCCCAGGGAAAAGAAGATAAACTGAAGTGTGTCAAAGAAAGTTTTATAATTAAGAAGGTGCAGCAAACTCTGTGTCAGCACTATTGAAGTGACATTTCTAGGGACCTACGTATAAAAAGTATTATGCAATAGATAATTATACTCCAGTGGATGTAATTTAATCATAACATAATTAGAGGCAAGAAAATAAAAAATATTTCACACAAGCTTTAAAATCTGCCAACTTAAACAAATCTTACTCACTGGCACATATCAGAAGCGGACGTTAAATCATAATACAGTCTTGATTTTGGTCCCCCTAGGAAGCCACAAGAACAGCCTCTTAATTATTATCAATTACCCAGGGGGATAAAATGGGCATATTTGGCTGCAAACCTACTGAAAATCATATATTTCTAATAAATTTAGAGCCTGGTTGTTAATCTAGATTATTCTGGACAAATGCTTTTCTGAGGCTATAAACAGGGGAAGAAAAGACCATCACTATGTTTCAGTTACCAGAACCTCAAGAGAATTTCTTTTCCTTATTGAAGTGTTGAAAATGTTTCATCCACCCTATAAATCCAAGAGTCACTGGCCTTGGTTTAGGGAGCCACCAATCCAAAATAAACAAAAATGAGCCATTTCTCCTCTCTGGCTGTGTCTGGATAGTACCAAATTTACTATCAGCTTCAAAAATAATCAGTCAATTATATGAACAAGTCAAGCTGCTTTTAGTCCTACTGACATAAGAAATGAAGATGGAGAAAATCCTACTTTTCCACTGGGGTTGTTGGGTCAAGGGTATGATTTCCACATATCTACTATCTGCTTCAAAGGCCTAAATCATGACATCAGAGCTCAAGCCAGAACAGAGGGTTTTAGTTTTTCTTTCAGAATAGAATATTTAATTCCTTCTGTGCAGAGAAGTCGTCTCTGTGCTGTGCAGTTGGAGCTCATTGGCCTCTTCCCCGTTTACTCCAGGGGAGAGCAAATTTTCTATAAAGGATCAGACAGTAAATATTTTAGCCTGCTCAGGCAATAAATGATCTCTGCCACATATTTTTCTTTGTTTTGCTTCCTTTTGCACAGCTGTCTTAAAATGTAAAAACTATTCTTAGCCCATAAGCCACATGAAAACAGACCATGAGCCAGAGTGGCCAACCCCTGACTTAAATCCAACATCAATGTATAATAGGTATGTATGATCCAAACAGAGAGTGAAGGGGGTGGCATTTTCTTTTCTTTTTGAAGACATCTTGTTTCCTTTAAGGTATTTTTTTTACTTGACTATTTAGCAGGAATAATTTTTAAAATATGTTATACCAATATCTCTTCAATCTTACTTCACTAGTTGAAGAAGACCTAGCTGGTATGGAACTAGACCCCAAAATTTCAAGTGTCTACCCACAAGAGAAGTTTATTTTTCACTGAACAAGAAAATGGGCAAGGGAAGGATTGCCCATGACAGATAGTTGTCCTGCAACACAAGCTGAAAGATGATCAACCAGCATTAACACAGGATTCCCAAGGTCATCACTGATATTGACTTTCAGCTTGTGGACAGAAGAAGCACATACGTGTATTTACCATGTCAACCCAGAATTGAATACAATATCTCTTTTTTTTATTTCTCCAGTAGAACCAGTCATATGAGCACATTTTCATACAAGGATAAATGGGAAGTACTGAAATAGGTTGAATATCTACTTTCCAGTGACAACTCTGTGCTACAGAAGGTGAACACAAATCTTAGAGGAGTAAGATTGCTTTGCCATTCCTAGGACTCTTAATTGTTTCCAATTGTTTAAGAATTACTAACATTCAATGAATTATAATCAAGGCATTTGTAATTGCTTCCAGGGCTAGACAGATATGCCAAGAGCAAAGGAGCCATTTCTAAATCTTTATTTCATCAAAGTAGACTTCCAGAGATTCATAATTAAACAATATTCCTGAAAGCAAGGCCTCATATAAGAAAAAAACGGTTTCCTGAAAACTCAGCTGAATTGTTACCTAATAGAAGTAAAGCACAAAGGCATGAACATAGAACAACTGCAGAGTCCGAGGGGATATGATATAAAGAAAGTTCCCATGAATAAAAGGAAAGACTCTGCTTAGCCTAAGACATGAGGGTCAAGTAAACTGCAGAGAGAGGCTTTGAAGCAACAAGGCGAGGGCTTGATGCTGCTTCTGTATTCAATTGCCCATGAACACCTTGTATTTTGCCTAGAGCAGGGAGACATGCCAACTTGCAGCCACCATCATGAAGCTGAAAGAAAGGTGTAGTGTGGTATGAAAAGATGAAGGCAGGGGCTGAGGAGTTATGCTATTTTTCCACTGCCCAGGTCTTTATGCCTTGCAGCAGATCTAGTAGTTCCCACATCCCCAAATTAGAGATAAATAACAGCCAAAATTCCACTGCATTATATGTATGGTAAGAGCAAATGATACACAGAGTTCATGAAACTTGTTCATCCATAGCAGACATCAGGCCATGCCAAAGTCCAGTAAGAATAGTTTCATTATCGACAGTGGCCAGCACGGGTCCAGGAGCTACTGCACCCACCAAAGACACCTCTCCCTTCCATAATTGTAAGTTATAGCTTTTCCCAGAGCCCAATGTTACAAAGAAAAAGAGAAAGGATGAATAAAAGTGAGGTATCAGAAGTCTGAAATATTGAATTTCCCCTTAAGAGTGGAGATGCTTCCAACTAAAATAATAATGGCTGCAAATTCAACTAGTTTGGATTGAATATACCAGAATACCATAAAATACCTTGTCTGCTTTAGACAGCTTGAGGGAACTTGAGAACAAAATGGAATTGAAGTAGGAAAACTAAGAAGCTATATTTCTGTGCCCCTGAGTGGTAATGTGTAAATTTATACCTGATATACTATGTTTATTTTTGTTAAATTGTCTTGTTCCCCCTCCAGCTGAAGGCATATGTCAAAACACTTTTACCTACTATAGTAAAGAGCACTTTAAATGCAATCACAGGATTTTAGATATGGAGGCAATCCTCATAGTAATATTAGATTTGTGCAGTAGTTATAAACACAAGCTTTGAAGTCAGAAAACCTGTGTGCTGACTTGACCTTGACTTACTTATTACATGTGGAGCCTCTTTCTTTGTAGAGCAGAAATAACATGTACTTCACAGTTTAGTAAGGATGTATATGCAATATGCTTACCACATATTTTATTACATCTGGCATGTGATAAATGCTGAAAAATTGTAACAGGAATCAGTGAATCTTCCAAATTTTTCAGATAAGGAAAAACTGAGTCAAAAGTTTCCGTGCTTCATCAAAAAGTAGCATACAATATCAAAAAATATTAACCATATTTTTTCAGGTTTATATATGTATTAATTTTCAGGAAATAGATCAGAGTGCTATGTCATAATAATTTGTTTTATTTTCATTATTAAAATCACCTTTAGAGGTAGGAGATCCAATTTATAACCAATAACTGGCAAAGAGAAACAATTACGGTATACATATCCCATGAAAGTGTTTCAAGAATTAGACCAAAACAAAGATAAGCTACAACTACATACGCTATGAAAGAAAATTGTTTTGTTTTAGAAGAAGCATCATTTATTGAAATTTTGAAAGTTTACTATTGATTACATTAACTATGAACAAGTTGAACCTTCAATGTCAAATTAGCCTTCAGCCCTTGGCAAGAACTACAAGTTCTCACAGACAGAGCTTTAACAGTAGCAGTGGTATAGAGTAGTAATTGTAATTGCTAACCTGTATTATTAAGCACCTTCTGTGCAACAGCACTGTGATAAACATTTCAACATGCATAAGCTCATTTTGTACTCAAAATAGCTCTGTAAAGGAGATCTTGGTACTATTTCCATCTTAAGATGAAGAGACTCTTAAAGATGGCCAGCTTGACTGGTTAGAAGCCAGCATTTCAACCAGGATTTAATATCAAGCTGGTCTTGATTTCCTTTTTGTTCAGATCCTGGGTAATTTTCTCCATACTTCATAAGTGCCTAAAATGATGACAGTGTCTTTCTTGTTTTCTTTGAAGTCTTCAACAAAAGTATCTGCTTCCTCTTCAAGCTCCTGTTTATTTTATTTTTAATAAATATTCATTGGTAGATGAATAAAGATGAACTACAGTAACCATGTAACAGTAACCATGTGTAAGCAGGAAAGATACAGGCCCCCTTGACCAGGGTGACTATCACATCCATCCTTCCTGACAATGCTGCAGCAGTCACACAGTGTGGGAATGGCGATGCAGATTGGAACCCAGAATAGCTTGGCCACTATTTCCTAATTGTATTTATAGCTATGTCAGTAGTCTGGCTGCAGTGGTAAGGAGAAAAACAGATCTCCGATAGCCTAACTCTGAAGTCAGGCAATCCTCAGCCAGCCAGTTCCTCTAAATAGATGCTTGCTTATCAGTAAAATAGAACTTAAAACACCTGCCCTCTTGAGTGTCATGGTAATGTTTGTGAAATACTATGGTATTGAAAAGATGAATTGTCCCAAAATGCTGGGATTGGGGGGAAACCTGTTAAGATAGGTTGCCAGACTGGCACTGCTGAGGGAATAATGTTATTTCCTGATGCAGGATTTTATTCCAAAATAAATGTCAAAATTTCAAATGGAAGAGGCTCTTGGGTAAAGATTCTCTACAGTATATGGCAATTTTTCTAGTTCTTGAAGTTCTTAAACATCAGTTCCTCTGTTTTCAGATCCTGTACAACTTTCTATAGATCAAGCACGATTATGATGATTGTACCCTTTCTGCTCCTTCAGAAACTTTGCTTTTCATTTTTCTTCTCTTCCTCATGGTATCATTTTTCTTCTTCTTCTTCTTCTTTTTGTTGGCATTATGTCTCACTGATAGATGATGAATTTTTTGACAAAGATGAAGCACAGCCCCCCTCTTAGTCATAAAAAGAAGACTTCTCTGCAGTGAGCCCACCTCTCACCTTCTACAACATTTCATTTTGGCATCTTCAAGTGCATTCTCTTCATAGAAGGGACATGTGTAACTCTGTGGCCAGAGCTGAATAGGAAGGAGCTAACAGAAACACAGACAATTGAAAGTGGAGCTACCTCTCGTCACTTCCGTTGACACAACTGTAAACTTGGGAAATATGCTAAACCAGGGTTTCATTGCACACACTTATTTCATTTTATGTAGTTCTCTTAACAATCATGTAAAATACTTTCATCTTTATTTTAAAGAAAATAGAACAAAGATTTAGAGAGGCTGTTTGCTTGTCGAATACTGAGCAGTGAGAGGGCTGCACCTACACTGAAGCTCCCTCTCCCCCCAGGTCCAGGAACGAATTTGTTTCAAATTCAAACCAATCACACTCTTTCATCCATAAAATCCAAAGCATGTTGCCCATATAAATGAACCAGCAGTAGGCTGAATATCAAATAAATACTAACTAAATGCTAAATACCAGGGGGAACATCCTTCAAAAATAAAATTCTAATTAAAAGAAATAAACACCTTTTGTTGTATATGGTATACATTACAGTTGTACTTTATTTCTGATAATAGAGGGTGGTTGAGAAATGCTTCTCTCCATGTATTTTTTTTCTCCATATGTTCTTAAAAGAGAATTCACCCAGAGTTGGATTTTGCTTGTTATGATGGGGGTAAAGATGAGGCAAAGGAAAGACTGATAAATAATTTATGAACGAGAATGCTTCACTGATCAGATTTGGTGATGAAAACTTCTTTGAAAACCCATGAGGAACATTCTTAATGGAAATTATTTGCACTTCCACTGGGTCATCATCTTTTTCTTCATTATTATTTTTTTCCCTGCTATTAGTTTGATTTTGGCTTGACAGTCTCCACCGTGCAGAAATGTAACAACAAACACAATGAAAAGTCTTTCTACATGATTATTTTCAAAAGCAATAAGACATGTGTGACCTGGAAAATCAGCCCCTCCAATGTGTCAGGTAAGGAGTGGACGATTATATTTTGCTTCACAGCATGCAGGAGCACGAGTCCCAGGGTCTAGAGTGGGCTCTTGCTGCCATCTACTGGTCCATGAAGTAAGCTCAACATAGACTTCGGAACTTTTGCAAATGAAGATGAGAACTGAAAGTTTGGGGGATGGGCAAAGCTTTCTTTTTATTAGGTAACAAAAGCCCTGTGGAGAGGAATTTCTACAACCAGTCACGGAACCATATGTACCTAGTGCTAGAGAACGTTTAATGGAAACCGTTATGTAGAATCAAATTTCTACTAAAAAGAAGAACACCATTCTCCCTTCCATCCTTCAAACACATCTGAATTCATCATCTATATTCACGTTCCATTCCCTTGAAGTTTAAAACTGAGGAGGGAAAGGATAATAGTTTCATTACTCCGATAGCTATTTTTGTTAGAACCAACTCCTAACAGGTACTAGCTGTATGGAACTTCAGGCAAGTTAATTTAACCCTGTTAAACATGCTTTTTCTTTATACAGAAAATAGAAAACTAAAAACTTACTCCCTGGCATCATTGCTCAGCCATTTATCCCATGTATGCTCATTGACATGCTGACAAGAGGAATAAACATGGTGATGCACATAAAGTTTCTTGCAAAATGCATGTAAGCTTGTAAGCTCTTCCTAAAGGCCAGCTGTTCATTCTTCTCACCACTATCACTGCTTCCTTCCCTTCAAATTTTAGTGTCTAGCAACTCCAACTTTGTAGTATTGCAGGGAAAACTAGTATTGTAGAATAGTAGGAGAAAGCCAGCCAGAATGATTTCACTGGATCATAAGCTTTCCTGAGAAATTAGCAATTCATTTTTTTATATCCCAAGAAAGGTCCTGACAAAAAGAAATGCAATACCAAAAAAGAAAGGCAGGTATACAGGTCGGAGCATTTCTACATGGATTTATCCTGATGAATAGGATAGATCTGAATTCCAGTACACGTATCCCAACATGAAAGATGGGAGCATACATGTTTAAATGAACGAGTATATGTGAAGATTTTAAACAGCTATGCTCAGGTCATCTCATTTGGTCACACATATATGTTTTGTGAGCAAAACTTTTGATTTGGGCAGACACACACATCCAGGGAAAATTGAAAGGAACATTCTTAGAAGGCAGAGGGAAATGGAAACACAAAGAGACCACCTTCTGCTGAATTTCAACACATGATATATGCGAGTATGTGAGACTTTAAACAGTGTATAATAGCCTTATAATCATTGCTATTAAAAGGACTGGAGGAAATAATCATAATACACTCAAGTCTTTCTCCAACAGTTTACTGCAAATATATTTCAACATACTTCCAGGAATTTGTTGATATAAGTAACAACTGTGCAAGATATTATGCTGAATAGTCACAAAATTTCATTCTAAAATCCATAGTAAGTCCCTGTTTCTTAAGAGTTTCATTTAAACCCAAACCACATTATTGCTTACAAATACACTATAAGAAAGTATACCGAGTAATAATATAACACAGAATGGCAAATAGTCGAAAAACACAGAGCAAAGTAGATTAAAGGATAGATTCTGAAACTAGGCTATTAAAGTTCAAATACCAGCTCTGCCATGGAATGGGTGTATCACTCTGGGTAGACCTTAAAACTTTTCTGTTCCTTTAAACTTCTTACCTATGAAGTAAGGGCTAAAAACAGTATGTAGGTTGTTTTAAGGATTAAGGGAATTTAACATATGCAAATCACTTAGAACGGTGTCTGATTTATAGTAAGCACCATGAGTTAGCTATTATTATGAAAGCAAAGAACATTTGGAATAAAAAGTTTTACTAAATACATTTTTTTAAAAAGCTCCTTTAAATTGTTTCTTTATACTAGATTTTTTTTTGTTTTAAATTAGAATTCTTTTTTTTAAAATGAAGTCCCACTATTTAAAGATAAAAGCAGAACTATGTTAACTAAATCAAAGGTAGACCAGGGCCACCAAGATGTGCCCTGAATGTCTCCCATTGCACTGCAGATGACCCACAGGCATCCCTAGAAAACTGTGGGAACAGTGAGAAAATCATTGATTTTTGTTTTATCACCATAAACTTTCACAAGAATTGGTTTGACCTAAGCCAGTAAAACTAGAAATGCCAATGGAGAAACATGTAGAGCCTCTTCGTGTGCCCGAGTGGGCATCCTCCATTGTTAGGAACTGACTCTAAGGCCACCGGTGTTAAAAGAGTGTTTTAGGTGGCATTTGCAAGCACTGAGGAAGCTGTTGTGCTTGATTCACCAACTCTAGTACTTTATTTATTATTTGATGCTCATCTAGTGGATCCTCAAACCACCAGTGGGGAATGAGAAAGATCTTTGAACATTGCAAAATGGCATAATGAATCAAAAGGATCCAATTGAGTTGAGTGCAGGTGTTGTAGTAAATGGAGCACATACCATAAGTCTTAGAGTTCAATGGTCCTTAGACCATAAAGCCCCTGCTATGTGGATCTAAATTGAGTCTGATTGCCAACCAATAATATGTGTCTTAGGAGGCCAGACTTAGTCCCTAATCTCTTATCCTTCCTCATGGTAACCACTCTTTTCAAGGTAGAGAAAATAATGCTTCTGTGCACTCTGACGTTATTGTTGGTGATAGAGGTAGTGGTCCCTTCTAGAAAGCATGGCTCCGAACCCAAGTCAGCAGCATGGACACTGCTTTGCTCGTTCATTTAGGATCTACATGGAAGTCTTAGAACACATTTCAAGATAGATTTCTGTTTATATTGAGGTATTTATATTTTTTTCAATTCTGTATATTTTATTATACCACTTAATCTCAGAGATGCTTCACTACATTTTCTGTGTGTTCTCTCTATTTAATATAGTTCAAGAAGTTAAAATCTTTTCTCAAATATTATTTGATTAGAATACATTGAGATTTTTAGAACAAGAAAATCTTCTCTCATCTGCTATAATGTTTTCCATAGTAAATACCAAAATCTTTTAAAAAATTGTTCTTCAAGTAATCCCACTTCAGTCCATTAGTTTTCTATTTAAAAAAGGAAAATGCATGTGAAATAATTAGGGAATGCTTCACATAAAAAGGTGATATAAAAGGACAAAAATTGAATGGTTGGCTGGATAAGTATAATTTTATAAAGAATAGACCAGAAATATGAAGGCTATAATTCCTTCACCATATCCAATATATGCAGATACAGATCAATAAGCCTAGCAGGAAAATATTTACTTCAAATTTTGTAGTTCCAGTTCATCACTTATTTAGGCTGCTCAGCCAAAATTATTAGTTTTTAGTGGGCCACAAAGGCCACCTTTAGAAAATAGAAATGCCAATATTTTTCTAGAATCCCTTTTTGCTAGGAATCAAATATTAACCAAGGTTCTTCCAATCAGCTTTACATAAAAGTGGACCTTGACCCAGTAGGTAGTAGTATAAAAGGGAATGATGAGGAACTGCCTTTGCTCATGGCAGCCAGTGTTGTGGCAGATAGCAAGTTGAGTATCTGGTCCAGAATTAGTAGTCCTGGTGTTTGGCAGCAGCAGCAGATGAGTTCAAAGTCACACTATTAGAACATGTTCAGAAAGCTCATTCTGAGTCCTATTCTTATCCTCTCTTGGTAATCCTATGAGCTACTCAGTAAGCTTAAACTTCACTTTTACTTAGTTTACTACACTCAGTTTCCTTTGCTTTTAATGAAAATTTATAAATTAATTCCTCAAGACCTTTAGACTATAAGAGTTAGAATTTGCTCATATGCCAGTCAGGGTTTTTCAAATTGTTTTAGTTTTATCTAGCCAACACCACCTAGCTCCTCAGGGATTAAATAGAACTTAGTCTTCCTCTTTAAAATAACCAAGAGCACTTAGCCCAACATCACCTTCATAATTTGTGGACCAAGTCAAAATTGGTCAATTAATTGAGTAAATTGTCAAAGACAAAAAGTATAAAGTAATTTTCTATTCTCTCTTTGCCATGTTACTCATGGGGATATTTCTTTTCAGTGGAACAAAATAGTAGATAACTGCTTTAAAGTAAGGTTAACTAAACCCACTTCCTAGGTTTTGCCACATCTTAAGCCTGTATATGTAAAAAGCTATGCCCAGTTGCAGTTTTCCAGTGAAGTCTAACAGTGGTGGGATAAAAAATGTAAATTCAAGGGATTTCATTATTTTAGCCCTGTGCACTGAGCGGTTGACTATGGTTATCAGTCCTCCTTAGGATTTTTAGACTGAAAGTAAATGTTCCAAAAGTAAATTATATATAGCACATGTCATCTGCAAGTTAATGGCAATAAAATTCAGGAGATAATCGATTACCATAGCATCTTGCAAAATAGAAAGAAGGAAAGCCCTAGACTAAACATCTTAATAAAATTAAACTTAGTACAAAGATAATTTTAATGGTTTGTTCAAATGACATAATCCATCAAATCTTAAATCAATAATCAGAAAGTAAAAAGGCATCTAGTGGGAGTTGTTGACAAATATTAGTTGAATAAATGAATAAATTAAATTGTTTTCATAATATTCCATAATTGTGGTATGATGAAAGCTAAATATAGAGAATCCCTTTGAAATGCCATCAGCTATCTTTTTTTTCCCATCTGATATGCACACTTTCTTTTTCCCATCCCCAAACATACAGTGCCATGTGATGTTGTAGTCCATATGCAAACCCAAAAACTCATAAGGATTATTATCTGCCTTTGAAACATATTGCAATTGTCTTAAAATGGTTCATCCTAGCACTGTTCTGCCTTTCAAATAATGGTTTACAAATGTGTCTCCTGTTCTGGGGCTTATAAGAGTGGCATTGGGGAAATTATAAAGAAGGAGGACATGAATGAAGGCTCTGCTATGTGAACTAACTGGGTCACAGCAAAGAGAGCAAACTCCACCTCCCAACAGTCAACCAAACAATGATAAATGTTGTATTTTATTTTCCAAAGCATCATCTTTCAAGAAAGCAGCCAAACAAGTAAAAATTGGATATCTCAGCATAAATAATACTTTATCTCCGCCTGTCACTGATTCTTGCTGCTGACAAATTGGTATAAATATTTGAGATGCTAAAAAAAACAAATTGAAGTCATTGTACTGAAACCAGTGAATACATTTTGAAGAGATGAAATGGGGTTGGTCTTAACATGGAGAAAGATACTATCAATGTGGAAATGGGGTGACCACATCTCTCTATGATTCTAAACTTCTTCAGAGGGACAGGAGATGTAATCCCAGCACTTTGGGAGGCTGAGACTGGAAAATCGTGAGTTCAAAGCCAGCCTCAGCAATGGTGAGACACTAAGCAACTCAATGAGACCCTGTATCTAGATCAAACACAAAAATAAGGCTGGGAATGTGGCTCAGTGGTCAAGTACCCCTGAGTTCAATCCCTGGTACCTAAAAAAAAAGGAAAGAAAGAAAATTGGAGTCCCAAAGAGACATAAGTCATTCATGTCTTGTCTTTACTTCCCCTTGGGGAAAATTTCTTCCACATTGCTCATTTAGACACCTTTTTAAGTTAAGCATCTCAAAGAGATTTAATTTTGATTTAGTTTAGCTATAAAAAATATTGTGCTAATAATTCATTAAAGAATAACATCCTGGGCTGGGGTTGTGGCTCAGTGGTCAAGTGCTTGCCTAACGTGTGAGGCCCTGGGTTTGATCCTCAGTACCACATAAAAATAAATAAACAAAATAAAGGTATTGTGTCCATATACAACTTTAAAAAAAAGCAAGAAAAAGAATAATATCCTTACTGCTTTCTAAATAATTCTTTTAAAAAACACATTTTTCTGTTTTCAAATCGACTAACAGTAGTAAAAAGGTCTAGAATAGTAAACAGTAGTTAAGGATATTATACAAAAGCAGATGACAAAGTACAGACTTCATTTAGCTTCCTTGTTTTCTTCTTTGGCCATCTGACTAAGCTCACTTATCTACATAAGTTTAGTAATATTCTTTGGGAAGAAGCTCTTGATAAATAAAGATGGCTTTGTTATCAGAAAGATAGATTCAGTCTGCACTGTAGATAAGTGACTGCCACATGCCTCAGTTGTCCTATCTGACAAATGGGGGAAATGGCAACAGTATATTTACCATAAAGGTTTATTTTAAGCAATAAGTAGAATAAAACGTTAAAAAGCACAGTAGTTAGCATATAGTAAGTACTCACTAAATATTAGCTATTACTATTAGTATTACTTTAATTCCACCAAAACTTACACCAGAGTGTCCCTGTAGTAATTTTGCTGCTGCTTTAAGATCTGAGTCATGAGATTTGACTCTATTGCAGCTACCTAAATTAACCATCTTATGTAATTAGCAGCTACAGATACATGTGTCTCGGTTTTTTTTCTTACCATAATTATCTTTTCTTCTCTCTCTTAAATAACATTGTCACCCACAGAATTTTCAAATTACAGCTTTCAGAGCCCTAGCTTATACAAGTGCTCAAATGGTCATCGTTTTTATTTATTTTTTAATCTCAGTATATCTAAAATTAAAAACAAAAACCCCTGGGGAGGGCAACTGTGTTTTTCCATTATATATAAAGGACCAGACCAAAATAAAGGAGGGGAAGATCCACAGTGGTACTGGCTTTGCCTGTATAGTGAAATATTAACACTCTCCTCTTTGTCCCCAGCTGCATACTTGGTCATCCTCAATCAGAGTTGGATAAGTGGTGAGAGGCATGAATAGAAGAAGTCACATTGGCCTTTGAGGTAAATGAAGGTAAGCCAGAAATGTACCCCACCTCTCATTCTCCAACCTCATGGACACTGAGGCCCACCAGGTACTTGGCCAGATGGATAAACCAACTTGGGTTATTTGACATAAGATTCCAGAAAACTCAGAAAAGAATATCCCTCATTCTCCCCTAACAATCTGAGTTCTGCAGGTTGAAGGGAGGCACAACATAAAAAGAAGGAAAGAATGGAAGGCAATGGGAACTTTTCTACATGCCAGAAATATAAGTTTATAATTAGGCACAGTGAGCAGATATAGTAAGCATAAAAAAGTACAAATATTTGTTTTTATTTATTTATTTTTGGCATTACCATTTCTCTTCTCTGCATGAATTCAACTTTATTTTAAGAAAATAAAGTCTTAGTGCTGAAATTTATCAAGAAAATTTATTTCACTTCAAATGATAATCAGTGAGATCTCTGGTTCTTTCATCCATTGCTTAGATATCACAGTGGGTGACAATTTTAATGTATGACACAAGAATGTTTTAGCATATAGATTACCCTAAAATATTACCATCATTGAGTGCATATTAATATAACTTTCTCAAACTGTGGAATAAAGACTTGGAATATTTGCTGGCTCTGTTTTTTGGTTTGGTTTGGTTTGGTTGTGTAGATAGCCTTATAAAATGGCTCCATTGACAGTTTTTCCCTCTTATATGTGTTTAGGCCCTATAATCTAGAAACTGTTGTTTTCCCTGGACAAAAAGAAGGAAAAAAAAGAAGGTAGGAAGAATGAGAGGGAGAAAGGAAAGAAAAGAAATGCAAGCTACCTATTCCTTCTCTTGGACTGGAGGTAACCATCAATTTTAATGAAATCAACCAGCATGAATGTCAAAGGCTTCTTCTATACACTGCTACATATAAATTACTGAAGGCTCCCGAGGACAGTGGCACACACCTGTAATCCCAGCAACTTAAAAGACTGAGGCAGGAGGATTGCAGTTCAAGGCCAACAAGGGCAAATTTTTGTCTCAAAACAAAAATTTTAAAGGGCAAGGGATGCAACTCAGTGGTAAAGCACTGCTGGATTAAATTCCCAGAACCAAAAGAAAAAAAAATTGCCAAAGGCTCAAATCTGCCTATAATTGGGAATTTTAAGTGTTTCAGTTTTAAGAATTTGAAATATTTTTCTACAACTCTTACCAAGCATTTTGACATATTGACTAGGACTAATTGTTTTTGAATAATTGTTTCATTTCATGGGTTCACAATCCTCAGGAAAGGGTACTAGTACTTCCTCCATTTCTTTAGTTGAGACATAGAAGTCCTAGGAGGTATGTTCCAAAGTTAAGCAGTATGTCCAAAAATATATGGGGAAAACTAATCAGGTCTGATTCCAAAGCTATTCACTTAACCACTGAGTTTGGCTTATTTTCATTTAAGAGGGTATATCCAAAAAATCATTTACAAATGCTTCTAAGACACAAATACTATGAAGAGAATTAATGCAAAAGCAAAGAAATAATGAAAATGTGATGAAATAAAATCAGACTTGGATGAAGTCTATATATCAACTGCCCTCATCTCTTTCGTTATGAAAAATAACCATGCAGAGAAGAAAATAAAGAGCCCTTTGTTTCCATATGCAGAAGACAAAACATCACACATCTGAGGCTGAGTGTTATAGCTGCCACTCTCTTCTCCTTTCCCTGCTTGAGGGTCCAATTAAAATAGAAAAAGGCTGGAGTTTGTGTTTATCTATTACCAATAGCTGTATATTATTCACTTTGATTTCTCTAGGCATAAAGACAGTCGGGCTTGTAGGAGGGAAGAGGCGATGGCCGTCTGCTCAGATCATAAAGGGCAGACTGTCAACAGAGTACTTAATAAAGCCATTCTTTCCCAAGAATGCTTATCAATTGGAAAGGTGGAAGGTCACCAAACACTGTGCAGAATCAATGCAGCCAGAGCTCAAGGAAGAGCCTTCACCCCTTCCCTCTCTGCTAGTTTCAGGGCCCCAGCTGCCTGTGTTGTCTATATAACACCAAACTGTTGAAAACAAGTAATTTTATTAAACAACTGGAAGGAGACACTAGGATATCTAAATGCCAAATGAATATCCAAATGAGTCAACATTGGTCTCATTCTGTTGATCGTAAAGTGCTAATCAAATGGAAGGTGGTATTAAAAAACAGGTTGCTTTTGTGTGTTATATTGTCACATCTCAACAACCCTGTGGAGGTTGAATACATTGACAGTTTTCAAATAACAACATGGTGCTCCAAAGACTTTCTCAAAGGTCTAAGGACTACAAAGTAGTTTATCCTGGACTCACATATGGATCTTTATGTTTCCATTCCAGCTGCTTTGCCACTGTATCAGAGCTACAGCATCTTCGTTGTTTTTGTTTTGTTGTTACATGAACAATAATGCTTGGCATTGTTAATATCAGTAATATTAAACCAGTTTCATAAACATATTTTCTAGTCTTGGCATATTAATTAAGTAACAACCACAAACATTAGGTCTTTAAGATTCTTTACCAGCCTTCTGTTTTTTTTAATTGTCTCATGCACATTTATAAATACCAATATATTATACCCACAACCACTTTTTTTCCATGTCACTTTTTCATACCATTAAGCCAAGTATTTCTTCATACCTATCTGGAACATATTAGCTCAATTTCTCCATTCCCTCAGAATCTGAGAAAACCTTAATGAAAAAACACTCCAAAATGAAAAAAAATATTTTTAATTTCTTTGAAAGCCACTGCCCGGTTTTCTTTAGCCATTGCACATGGTCTTGAACAGTATAGACCTATACTAATCTCAACGTATTAAAATCTGTCTAGAGTCTGTAAACTTTATTAAAGCCAAGCGTCTCTTGTCTACCTTTTCTGTCCAGGTGAGAACCAACACTTTGGAAAGTAGAATAACCCCAATATCTGAGCCAGCATTCCCTTTCTTCCCAAATTACTCACACGTGTTCCAAACTGTTGGTGATCTGGTGCTGAGTGGCTCTTGGATTTCCTTGTGTGGTTAGTTCCTACACTCGAAGCAATTGACTTATGGGTAATGTGGTGTGAAGCTTGCTTTTCCAATTGCAGCTCTCTTTTCAATTCCAACCGTAGTCAGTGGTGATGGAATGTCATCACCTATAGATTGATTTCTGATCCCACAATGCCACAAAGAATTCATCTTAGAATTGTTCCAAGGAGGAGACTGTCAGCATCTCAAAACCCACTACCAGCAGCATGTTCCATCAATCAATATTTGCAATATTTTCTTTTAAATATGAAACAAATCCAAGTTATTCAAAACCCAAAGTCATATCCACATGCATGGAAAATGTTAGCAATTTTGTTCCCCACAATTGATTTTGCTTCATGCACACTTTGTGAAGATTAGGGTTTCAGGCAAATAATGTACACAGTGGTTTCATTTAGTGACAATCAAAAGATAGGTGAAAACAAGCTGGCTTTGCTTTCTATTCAAGATTTGAATCCAGATGATTTTGGGATGTGATTTTTCAGGAATTAAAAAAAAAAAAGTTCAAAAAAACCCCCAGCACCCAGCATTCATGAAGTTTCCGTTACAATAAAAGTAGCATAGAGAGCTAACGGGAAAAGATGTGGATGAAGGAGTGTCTTCTGTTAGGAAAAGGTTACTAACTGAATTGCAAATTTATAAACCAGAATAGGACCTAAGTGTGTGAAGAGGAGTAGCAACTGAAAAATTTACCCTTTTCATATTCATGGTGAAGAAAAGGCTGTTCTAACATCAGTCTTGTAATTTATACTAACAACATTAGAATATTTACAAAGAAGGAAGGAAGGAATTTTCATCATGATATCAAATGTATGGAATTCATAATAAAAAGGAATTGAGATGGTATTCAATTAATCAGAAAATTGGTTAAAGAAGGAAATCATAAAGGTTTGTACACAGTTTAAACATTTTATTTTACTTTAAACATATAAATAAACATTCAGTGAATAATCTTTTGTTAAAGGTCAAGGACTTTTCTTGCAAATATCTATAATAATTGAAGCTTTAGTTCCATTTAGTTCTTACACAAAATCCCAGGTATTTTATCATTCAAAATTCTCAGTTATAATTTTGTTAACTAAAAAAAAGAGAGCTTAAGAACTTACACAACAATCTCAATACAAAATCCTCCTAGATATATTTTCCTTCAGTCTTTTAAATACTCTGAACAACACCTAATTTAACTTCATTTTCTCTTTAAAAATTTGCCTTCATCAAGTTTTCACCAAGCCTTTTTAATTGTAAAACCAATTTAGTTTTACAGAGACAAGTTTGTTCTCTAACACATGATTCGTTAGCTTATGTAACATTAAGTAAATTATATAATTAGAATAATGGGCACACCTGATACACAGACATGAAAACAAAGACAACTGACTCTTGGTGAGAATATAACTCAATGGAGACAACAAAAAAAGCCAGTCTAAACCAGGCAAATACATTTCATGCCTCCCCTATGTCAACTCTGCAGACATCCCATTGGGCAAAGTAAGTGATATGGCCAAGTCCAAAGTCATGCACAATGGAAATACATTCCATCCATCAGGAGGCCTTGTCAAGAATGTGGTTGTAAGCTGGGCGCGGTAGCTCACGCTTGTAATCCCAGCACCTTGGGAGGCTGAGACAGGAGAATCGAGAGTTCAAAGCCAGCCTCAGCAATGGTGAGGCGCTAAGCAACTCAGTGAGACCCTGTCTCTACATAAAACACAAAATAGGGCTGGGGATGTGGCTCAGTGGTTGAGTACCCCGGATTTCAGTCCCCAGTACCAAAAAATAAAATAAAAAATAAAAAAGAATGTGGTTGTAGAATTCTGTACATTACAGGGGAAGAATTGGGGAGAATAACCCATCCATAACAATGTTTGACAGAGTGAAAAAGAGTGTTTAATCCAGGAACCTACCAAAAGGAAGTCAAGAAAGATTTGATTATATGTAGATCCTTGTGAAGCTGTGAATACAATGAACTCTACATTTGTTTCTTGATTCATTCATTCACTGATGAAACCAACAAAAGCATTTTGTGTTTTTTTATGTGCCAAGTACTCTAAAGATGTTTTTCTGGAAAACAAAACAGTTTCTTGACTACTTGACGAGTTATCTATGCTGAGAGATAAAGAAGAATGTTTCAGATTAAACAGTGAAAAACATTTTTGGTTCTTTGATTTTTGAACATCTTTATTAAAACAATCCATTTATCTTTCTAAAATAGGGCTCTGAATGAACTAATAGTAAAATCAGCTAATATATGTTGATTATTATTAGCAGCAGCAAATAGTTGCACATTACCTTTTACCTCCATCCCTTCAGATTGTCACAGATATATTAACTGTGAGAAATCAAAGTGAGATAATACATTCCCTAAGATCAAGGCACTCTAAAGTGCTCTTACAAAGAAGCTTCCTGGATAATACCAAATTCACAAATAGGTGAGCACTGAACAAAAGAGAGAAATTTTTGACACCAAGTCAACAGGACAATTGCTATCCTTCTGGTGACACTCAGATTTCTCTTACTACTGGCAGAGAAATGTAAGAATTACTTAGAAAGCTTACATACAGTAGAGGGAAAATATTGCATCATCTAAAATCTATTTCAGTTCCTTAAAGTGAAGTAAGAACTTAGACCCTCAGGAAAGCTACTGACTGTATCTAGGGCTTACACTGCCACTAATTAGTGGTGTTGCCTTCAGCTAATCACCTAGCATCTCTAGGTGTCACCTTCTCTAGAAAGCATCCCTAGTTGTTCTTCCTCTCCCAAGGCTGGGATAGATGAGACCCTTGATTCTATGCTATCTTAATTCTATGTGTATTATCTTGCTTATTAAATTATTTTATAGTTTCTTTGTATATTTTCACCTCTTGCATTGTTGAGGTCTTTAAGATCAAAATCAACATCTTAAGTCCTTTTGTAGGATAAATCTAGGAGAGCAAACAAGACTTTTCAGTGGTTGGTTTAAAACACTTGCATCTCTACTATAGGCTCCTCTGAAATCATATGGAAATCTGTTAATTCATTTTGCAGAGAAAATTCCAACACTTTCCTGAGAACAAACTTCATTCTATGCCCCATAAAGTATAATACTTTCTGCTATAAGATCAAAGCCCACATGTAGCAGAGTGCATTGATACTTTATTCTTCAACATGACATTTAAATTCTGGCTTGGATACATGATTTTGAAAATAGCATTCGGAGCTTTAATCTTCCATATTCTGATTGTTGACAATTTCTAAAAATGCACAAAGATGAAAACCTTGATACTTCCTGGACTTGCAATGACATCGATGTCTTCATAAAGTTCTTAAATGTTAAATTTAGAATATAATTGAGGTATTGAGATCTCATCTGATCTAAGAATTTTTATTTTAGAGTTGAGAAAATTGAAATTCTAAAAGAGGAAAGGAAATGACTTGTACAAGATTTCCATCAGTCTCATAAATGACACACTTTGTACTTAATATCAAATCAAATACACACTTTTTTAAAAGGTGAAAAGTCAAATTTACTAAATATCTGCTTCTTTGCATGCCACATATATCACCTCCTCTTATTTGTGATGCTGATAATACTTGGCAAACATCTACCACTCCAGAACGCTCTACTTTTACTTATGAAGAGCTTTGGGGGTGATGAGAAAGGCTTTTGACCTCTGGTTTCAGTTCTAATACAGGACATGGCTCAAGTGATTTTCAGGATCCCTTCTGCATATGCTCTTGACATACAGGTATTAGACTGGGATCTGGGACTTGTTTTAGAAATAGGATTCAAAATATACATATAAAAACTCCAAGATCTTAGATGTTGCTAGAGAGACACTTTCATTCTTCAATAGAAAATTTTCATTTTGGTGCCTTATGTCTTGGAATCCAACGAGGCATTCCTATAGTGCTTAACTTTGATTGGGGTCTACCATTGATGCATTGCAAAAGAGTAACCAAAAGCTGAATCTCTTGTAAACAGAGTAAGAAGACTTAAATCATGCCAAGTAATGGAGTGTAAATAGAAAGAAAAGGAAAAAAAAAGTGTGTGTGTGTGTGTGTGTGTGTATTAGCCACACATAAATTTAAAAGCTACAAAATAATAATTTAAGCCATCTCATTTTTTTCTGAAAGTAGTCACATCTTTGTTGTTACTAATTCATTCCCAAAATCTCATATTGATCTGGATTTACTTTTACCCTTATACCCACTTGATATTATAATGCCAAATATGTAGAGAAATGGGCAAAAATTATATAACCGGAAAGAGTATAATGGGGTGGTTTTATTCTATTAGGATGATAAAAGCTTAATGGATGAGAACCTTTGATCTAATGTTAGGAATTTATTTCAATGAAAATGACTCATATTCAAGAATACTCCGTATAGCACACTCTAAATATCCAAAAGTAGTTGCAATAATTCATTAGCAGAGTTACAACTACCACCCACCCCCCACGACCTTGCCAGTGGTCTCTCCCTTATTCTATGTTGCATCCTACCATCTGAACAGAAAAAGAATATTCAAAGTGGAAGAACTGTTTGTAACTTTCTCCAAACTTCTCATTTGACAAGAAGGAAACTGATGGCAGAGATATTAGGTAAATCACCCACACCTAAGAAACTTTTATGGTCACCCTGATCTCTCCCTACATCACAAATGTAGAAGTGTTGGCTCTCACTCTTCCTTGTTGATCCTAATTTTAGTCAGATTTCACCCTTTTCCAACCAAGCTTCACTACTCTGCAAAAATACCTAGATTCTACTGGCAATATTTTTCTTATTAGGCCAGATCCCAGTAGGAAAATTATCATCACTGTGTGTTCCACAAATTAACCTACTTTTTCAGTTGCTGATGGGTACAAAGGCAAGATCACATTGCAATGGTCCACTCAGACTGGTCCCCACAGGCTTGTGGATGTCTCCTAAATCTAGGTTCCGTCTGGGTTTATTGGGAGGGGGAAACATCCCTGGATTTTCTCAGGACAAAAAAAAAAAAGAAGGAAAGCTTTTCTTACCTCTGCCTTTTATCCTGTTCCTGGTAAGACTAAGCATGCCTTTGAGTAGATGACATAAAATGCCCACTCATGAAGACCTATTCCACACTTCAACTCCTGAGCAATCACATTTTCTGAGACATTGTCCCATAGAGAGTTAAAGTAAATATTTTGTGTGGCACCCAACATCTTTTGCAGTAATCATTTCAGGGAATGAGGAAATAATGGAAGAAGCTCTGGAATGAAGCCACTAAAAGCCATCTTTTGAGGCAAACATGTACAAATGGGGTTGGCTGGGATCTGATGCTTTTAAGGCATAGTAATTTAAATGCTTGTTTAAATCTTTTTAACTGCATCAGTATTTAAACCGCAACTGTATATCTGAAGACCAGAGGCACTATTACAAATTCCTTGGAAATCTACCGTTAATTTATTAAGTAAGAAGTAATAACTTTAGTGGCCATAAGAATTCACCACACATGTGAGTCTGAGACTATACCAAAAAGTTCATCAGAAGCCTAAAGCAAACTACAATTAGCTCTCCTCACTGCGTAAGGCATAAAAATCCTGTCTTCCCAGCTGCAACGAATTCTACTTCCTTAAAGAGATTAATGACCTAGCCCACTCATCTGTCTAAAGGCCTCCCAGCTAAATCTTCTCTTCCATCTGTGTTGAAAACAGGTTAAGCCCTATGGGTTATGTAGACTCTGTAGCCTAACCTGAAAACAACTTGATACAAGTTCATCGCCAAGAAGTCTTCCTGATTACCCTGTTTGGTTCCCCCAAAGCACCACTGTCCATATGGAGAGGCATTTCAGAATGCTCCATTGCCTATTACTTCTTCCCAGTACTAAAATATATAGGCATCCAAAAGGGATGATTTCTTGGCCATGGTAGCTCATTTGAAATGCACTCCATAATTAACAACTTTCAAAGCAAAGAGGTAAATTTTGTCACATGTATTATTAAAGCAGAGTGAAGTCCCCCAGGACCAAATTAGGCACTTGATTAAAAATGTCCATGTAAAAAGAAACAAGTAGATAGGGAGTTGTACTCTCAGCATTCACAAATTAGCATGCCGATTGAAGTGCCTGTTCAAGCTATGTACAGAGATGCAGACCTAGAGACTGCCTGGGGGATAAGGACTTGCCTATCCCAATTTGAATGAGGTGAGCCAGAATCAACTCCAGTGGGGTCATCTGAGAGTAGAGAAGGTAAGGGACCAGAATGAGAAAGCCTACTGGCTAGTAATCATAATGCAACGAAAAAATAGCAATTGGGAACTCACAAATCTAGATACATTCACACTTCAAAATTTTAATTTTATTTTTAAGTTCTGGCCTATATGGTATGTTTTAGACTTCTGGGGATTTTTTTCTTCCACCACTCTTGATCTTGGTCATGGTTCCTAAAATGTTTTTACTTCTGTTTCCATTTGCATGAATTGAAATGATCACAAAGGGAACTCACATGATTTTAGGTAAAGAATGAAAATTCGACCCAAACTTTTATTTTGTTATAAGATATAGTGATATTTTAACTGTCTTCAAAAGGATTTAATCAAGGTTTTTTAGATTCTAATTCCCTGTCAAACTTCTATAATTATTTGCAATTGTCTCTGAGAAGTGCTACACAGCCATCAGTAGAAAGTCAAACTGCAACAAGACAGATTGTGACTGTCCCTTTGAGGGAGAAGGAAGAATCCTACATTTCAGATGCCCAAGAGTAAGTACTACAAATCCACCCTCCTAACTCATTGGTGACTGTAGCAATAAAGAAAGAATTTAATGAGCTTGGTAGAACACCTGAGTGGCACTCATTCTGGCCTCAGTCCTACACATCCCACATCCAGAGAGGGTCTTTTGTTGAAGCACATCTGACATCAGAGATCCTTTGCCCATCCTGATTTTCTCCTAAGGGAGTGTATTTGGTTGGCAAAAAAGTTCTTCTTCTGATGAATGCAGTTGTTGAGCTTGCACACAACCTAATATTCAATTCATTTTTTTAAAAAAGATAAAAAAGAAAACACACTAGCGTAGAAATCCCAAAGACTTCCTTAATGATCATGCTGAGGCCAAGTGAAAACTGTTGTGGAAGTCATAATTCAGAATATCTTGCTCCGTTTAAATTCCCCAGGGCCCAATTGCTATAAAGATCTTTCTAGCATTGAAATTACATCCTTCCAGACAACAAAGTACAACCCACCTTAATAGCTAAAGTAATTCAATTGAAGAGAAGAATTAGAAGGTGACCTTGGAAATGTCATTCCATCTTCTGAATCTCATCAATGAAATGCAGGCTTTCGGTTCCCTTAGTCCCTTGTCACCACTGACGTCCCATGACTCAGTTGTACAGGTGCTACCCAGTAATTGAGGGTTATATAAATCACACAAGAGAAAGAAGGAACACTAGACCACTAAGGAAAGGCAGATGTGTGCACACTTCAGTTCCCCTTCAAAAAATTAGCCAACAGGTTTTCTCCCTTGGCTTATTGTGTTTTTAGTAGTCAACACCTTACACTACTACTTTCACGGGGTTTTAAAATTAGATAGAATACAAAAGTGTTTGAATGATCCAAATTCTAAATGCTGTCTTGAAATTCAGAAGGTAAAAATTGCTGGTGAAACTGGGCATGGTGGCGCACACCTGTAATCCCAGTGGTTCAGGAGGTTGAGACAGGAGGATTGCGAGTTCAAAGCCAGCCTCAGCAAAAGCAAGGTGCTAAGCAACTCAGTGAGACTATGTCTCTAAATAAAATAGGAAACAGGGCTGAGGATGTGGCTCAGTGGTCAGGTGCCCCTGAGTTCAATCCCCGATACCCCTCCCCCCCCAAAAAAAATTGCTGGTGGATAAAAAGTAAGGATTATCATTCATTGAAGAATGTGTTCTCTGTGGTCATTTTATATCATACAAAATGTCTTTATTTCAAAATGTTGCACACTGAGGACTTCATCCTCACACAGCAACCTATGTTTTTCGGAATGTTTAATTAGTTGAAGCCCTACAACCTAATGTAAGGTTGTGATGACATAAAATGTACGTCTCAAAGCCTCTTCAGTGAAAAGGAAGAGAGTCTGTTCTGCTTTTCTTCTACTTATTAGTTTCATTTGAATTAGTATATTTTCCCTTGAAAACAACATTTTTTCCCGTATGATTAAAGTCTAGCTATAACATTAAGGTAGGAAGAGGAGGAGGAGGAGAAAAGGAAGGGAAGGGAAAGGAGAATAGAAAAGTTAGTATAAAGCAAGGAGGAAAGAAGAGCAGTGAGAAATCCCAGATGTGCACTAATTAGCTTTGTGCATGATCTTGAATAAGTCAGTAGATCTCTCTGATCCTTAAAGCTTTGACTACAAGACAACTGGGCTAGATTACTAATGATTATTAATGGTGTTTACCATCCCTTCCAACTCAAACATGTTATGACTTTAAGTACTTGTAATTAGAACATAGTCAAAATTTGAACACCCAAATGGGAATGTGGAATGAAGTCCCAATTTTCAATCTCTTTAAGGTTTGGGAAAAAGAAAAAGAAAAAGCTGTGATGGAGTTCAGTATGTGTGAAGGGATGGGAGGAATGATTAATTTGGTTACTTGCTTGTTTTTAATCTCTCAGCTCAGGAGACATATTTTACCATTGGCACCTCTCCTAAATTCTAAATTCACAGTATGTCAGAAGTTTATCACAATTGTCTTATTCCTTCTTCCAGGGACCCAGAAAGAATTATTTAAATGTTTTCCACTTAACAGTTGACTGAAAACAGGTCTGGAAGATTGAGAGAATTCACATAAAGATTCTATGCATGATCCAAGAGGGGGGTTAGGAGTCATAGAAATGTAGACGGCAGAGAGAGAACTACTACACAGCACTCAGAGAGCATACGATGAAAAGAATTATATTAGAACCAATAACTATTATTTCATTAAAAAAAGTCCCTTTGTGACTGATGGGAAGGAGCTCAAGTCTTCAAATAAAACATTAAATTCACACCTGACAGTGATTTTCAGAATAGGGAACAAGCAGTGTTAGCAATTCCATTATTAGCCCAGGGAAAAACTGTGTAGCAGAATAGAATGGCAATAAAATAAATGGCTGTGGTTCTTGAAAAAGAAAAACTCTGAAGAGAAAGGCCCTCTGGCAAAAAGAGTAAGCCTCATATGCCAGTATGAATTCCTCTAAATTTCAATTAGCAGGTTAAGGGGATTACAATGCTCATGTTATTTCTGCACTGTTCTGTCTCACACATTACCACACGCATGCAGTTGAACCTTAGCATCTGTGGATTCAATGGTTTTGTTGACCAAATACTCACAAACAACTTCAGAAGTTTTTTGACTTTGTGGTTATCATTTTCCTAAGTCCCTAGTATGAATAAAGCTGGGGGAAGGCTGCAAAGGTGAGTGAATTCATGATAGAACTCAATGTCTACTTAGCGTGACCTTCCTGCTCTTTACTCCTGTGCGTGAATGTGCAACAATCAATATGCAAAATGACCCCCCCTCCCCCCCACACACACACACAGGGAAGACCTGCAAGCAAATGATGGGCTCACAAATCTGGTCATTCGGGAACCTGTATGTTGGGACTAAGATGGGACAATTACACCCCTTATGTCACTATATGTAACAAATCATAATACAGTTAATGTACGTAGATGAATTTTCCAAATATCTTTGGTTGCCAGTAAACTGGATTAAAGAATTCAATTTGCTTGTTAACATATTTAGGCTCCCCACTGTTTTCTCTGGAATAAAACATGCCTATTCAGTCACAAACAATGGAGGACCTTGTAATAGATATATGAAAAGAAAAATTTTAACTATTTATTTGTGTTCAACTTAAGTCTACCCAGGATGACGTGACATTAGGCAGAATGGCTCTTGACAGCTGAGACCATTCTTTTTTTTTTAAATTTATTTATTTATTCTATTTTGGTTTACATGATAAGAGTGCATTTTAATTCATTGTACACAGATGGAGCATAACTTTTCATTTCTCTGGTTGTATATGATGTAGAATCACAACATACATGCAATCATACATAAAGCTACCATTCTTGATGGGTCTGATACCTTAAGGGCAATCTGTAGATGGCACTCCCTCCAACTCAGCAGCAAGTTCTTCCTGTCAAAAGGGAAGTTGAGGTGTTAACCCAGAAATGCAAGGGATGAGCATATATTTAAGTTAAGGCAGGGGTATCCAAATATTTTCCTTTTGAGCCAGCCTTGTCAAGGAAGGACTTCAATTAAAATAGCCCTCTGTACCCTCTTTTCTTCTCTAAATCTATTCTTACCTTCAGCACCTTTATTTGTGCCTAGGAAATCTGGCCTTTATTGACTGTATCAATAGACTTTCTTGCTCTTCAGTTTACTGTTGGATTCAGCCAATGAAAGTGACCTACAGAAGATCAAAAAGCAGAAAAGTCAGAGTTTTTATTTTCATGATTTAATCCTGCCAGGTTGTAGGCTAGTAATCCTCTTCTAGAGATCTCTACTTCTGCCAGATGTCCTTCTACAGGTATGGGTTTTCCACCAGGTATCAGTAAGGGCCCCCTCTACTTGGACCTTTCAAGTGTATAGCTGGGATAACTTGTTTTGTTACAATGAGGGGACATGACCATCCTACATTGGTTTCCCTTAATCTTCCACATGCCCATGCCCTAAATCTGTTTTCAATACTCCATAACCCTTAAGACATTGGCAATTGATTCTATCTTTAAGCCTCCTCACAAAATAAAGAGATCTACTATAACTTCTTAGAGCACATTTAGACTGACTTGAATAAAGCAGCAATTTTCTTCATTTTTCCAGGGAAGCTCCTCTCAATTCTGTTCTTCATTGAATGAACAGAACACTCTGGAGTGTTTGAATGCACAATAGTTGATCTGCCCAGAAACCACTTGGCCGGTACACTTTCCCTAGGCCTCTTTGTTCATGAGCCTGAAGAATTAGTAAACACAGGTTTCAGCCAATAAAATCCACACACACATAGCTTGGGAAAATAATAAGTTGAACACATTTTCTTATTAAAATTATGATTAGATTTATCACATCTAATCATAACAGTGTCACCAGGGAGAAAAGTCAGAAAGTCTTCATTAGGCACCACTACTTGCCAAAGTCAGAATCCCCTAAGGAAGAAAAACCCCATGCAACCATGAGTATGATTTTGGAACATATACTGTCCCCAAAAAATTGGCCCAAAGTGAAACTCACCTGATTTGCAATTGCTTGACCAGTTTACTAAGCTGGATTTACCAAACTAATGAAGCTAAAGCTTCAAGGTCCCTCATTTGCAAAAATTCCTTCCAAAGCTCTAAAAGGAACCTGGCAATATATCTGCATGGTCAATAAGTACTTGTAAAATTTGCCAAATAAGAATTCTAGTCACAATTTGCTAAGACTGTTATGTCTTTCCACTGGGACAGATAGACTTCCTACTGTGTTAGGTAAAATTTGTGTTTTAGACAGTTTTTTCGCTGCTGTGAGTAAAAGACAAAAGCAGCAGAATTGCAGAGGAGGAAAAGTTTATTTGAGGGCTCATGGTTCCAGAGGTCTCATTCCATAGACACCATGGCTCCATTCCATGAGGCTCAAGGCATGGCTGAACAACATGGCAGAAGAGTGTGGCGTAGGGAAGCAGCTCACATGATGATCAGTAGGCAGAGAGAGAGAGAGACTCCACTCTCCTGATACAAAATATATACCCCATAGCCACATCCCCAATGAACCCCCTCCTCCAGCCACACCCCACCTGCCTCTAGTCACTGCTCAGTTAATCCCATCAGGGATCAATTCACTGATTAGGTTAATGGTATGACCCAATCATTTCTCCTCCAAATCTTCTTGCATTGTCTCACACAGGAGCTTTTGGGGAGGACACCTCATATTCATACCATAACAGTTTGTATAGCTTTGGACATTTTTACATTTTGGCTCAGCAAAAGTTCAGTCAGGAATACATTGATTTTTTATTTATATGCTCTATGCATATGGTTCTCAGTTATTTCTGCATATCATTAAGTTATGGCCCCCAGGAATATTTCTGCCACCCACTTTGCCAACTCATAAGATGCAGAGGTTATGGGTCAATGAGCTGTCATGATGTGAGCATGATACCCAAGACTGATAGCAGGGACTTACAGAAGAAATAAGGTTTAAAAGGTCTGAAGCCAGAAGCTAGTATATTCAATAATGCAAATAATTTTACACATCAGTCATGTAAAATTATAAGTAGATTCAGTTCTCAAAGATGCATAATCAAAACAGCCTAATCCCATAAGGAATAGACTCAATAACGTGCAAGATACAATAACACCATATATGTCTTCTCTTTTTTGATGAGTACCATGCAAAATAAAATTGAACAGAATTACTATGGTTTAAGGGTACAAATCTGCAATTGTCCTACAAACAGAGAGTACATCTGTACTTTTATTATCAAAAATATAAACAGTATCAATCAACACCTCTAGAGGAAAGACTGAATTATCTTTATATTCACTCAGTAAAAAATAATATTATGTGAAGAAGTCATCAAAATAGTATGCAGAAAGGATATATGATAGACAAGTGGCAAGCTGCTAAATAATATAAAAATCATTATTTTTCTGGAGTTTTCATGTTTGTGGATTTGTCACCTTTGTAAAAAACATGAACACTTGCTTGTAATTTCTTTTTACAGATAAATATTCACTGTTAGATCAAATTGTATATTTATGAAATTTCTTTATCTTAAAGAATACTCCACTCAAATTATATGAGCTTCAGGGACCACAAAAGCTGAGTTTCTCTTCAGTATACTTCATGTGTTTTAATGAAAATTCTGAGATTAAATGTTATCTAACTGTATACATAAACAGGCACCATGTGGGATGGAACATAAAGAGAGAGCCTGTGTTAGAAAGAACAGCACCTGTCCCAGGTAGCATGACAACTTCCACCTGACCAGAAACACAAGTACTTATGTAAATTCCCTAGGACCAGCACCTAGCACCTACTCACCATCCAGCAAAGGGCTAGAAAAACTACCACCTGGCTCTGTCCTTGTTCCTAGCAGTCTTCTAACCAAAAAGGATCCAGATGATTTCTCTGTGTCTCACATTGAAAATGGCTTAACTTCTGGGACAATCCTGTTCACTGTTAGGTCAGTTCAGGGTCCAGGGTGTCCAGCTAGGGGGGCCAGTCAGGGCAGCTGCGGAACGGACCAGCCAGCCAGACACTGATGTCAACAGTAGAGGCACCTCCTGTCAATCAGCAGGCTTTTCCTGACTTATCCAGGAAGGACTCTGGCCTTCTCTTCCTCCCCTAAGCCCTCCCCTTCCTGACTGGGCTTTTTAAAATTTTCTGTACCCCTGGACACATGCGCCATTCTCCCGGACACACTCTGATGGATGGGAGAGTTCAGCCCGAGATCGTGTATTTCCAATAAAGCCTTGCCCAGCAGTTTTTGTTTTTTTTCCATAAAAACTTCACATATGAATTTATTTTTTCCTTTTTTTTTTACATTATTCATATTAAACATCTTTATATGCACTTTCAATGAACAGTATATATATATATATATATATATATTTTTTTTTTTTTTTTTTTTTTTTTTTATCAACCATCTTTACTATACCCAGCAGTTTTAATTCGCCTCCTTTTGGTCATCTGGCTTTACATTTACTGTCTACACAAAATGGCTCAAGGCCCACCCCACCCACACCCCACTTCCTGAGACTTCCCAGACAGCCCTCCTTCTCATGTTCCCCTCTCTCCCCACATTGCTGAGGCACTAAATTCTCCCTTGTCCCACTTGCATCCCACTTCCTGAAGCTGGAGTTCTCTCTCCTCCCCACTTCCCTAGGTCATAGCCCCTCTAAAACAATAGCTACAACAGGATGTTTTATGCAGTTGGTTTTTTAATAAATATTTTGATAATGGAGGAAGATTACAGCACAGTGCTAGACCAAACATTATTTTGAATTAAACATAAGGTATCACTATACCTCAAAATTCATCAAACAAGTCCAGCTCAGGAAATATCTCCCCTAAGGCCATTTATGTCCTTAGGCTCCAAGATTCTTCCATGCTTGGGAATTCATTTCTAGAACTTTCATCTCCTCTTTAAGGTTCCTAAACTGTTTCTTAAACAATTGACAGTGCAAAATTCTTTATACTTTATTGTGTAGACTGACTGGTTATAATAGGTTTTGTTTTGTTTTTGGTGGTGGTTGTTTTTTGTTTTGTTTTGTTTTTGTTTTGTTTTGCTTTTGTCTAAATTGGTACCAAATTGGAAACATCCTAGGGTGGAGATGACACCTCATACTTCGTAAGGTTATGTTTGTTCAGGTATTTATAAAATAAAACAATTCTCTCTCAAAGAAGGATTCATTTTGGGTTTTTTCCTTGAATAATCAATGCAAAAATGAGCAACTTTTTAGAGTATAAAAACTTTCCCCAATTAAAAATATTAGAAAGCTTATAAAAAGTAAAGGGAAATCTATCATGAAAGCTTTTTAAAAATTAAAATGTTATACTAAGATATTACAAAGTATATATACATAGAATTGTGCTGTCATTTATTACATTAATTCTAGTAGGAATATTATTACTATCTTCAGATTTATCATTGTGAACTTTCCTTTTCCTGTCATTGAATCAAGTCCTGCAATAGAAATATGAGTAGATTAGAGAGTAGCATGAGGAATCTCAAAGAGGCATAAGGAAAAAATATAGCTGTTTAGACCATTCTAGACTCTAAATAGGAAAACCCAGCCAGATTACCATCCTGGAAGGAGCCGCATCCATCCTCCCAATGAAAACAAAACATTCCACCTCACACATCGATGATCTGCTTACCTAGGCCTACATTTCCTATATGTGGGGCCAAGAGATGAGACAGAAATGTTGTCTTCCTCAAAAATAGAACAGTCTTGTAAACAATAGAATAATAGGATTGTAGCTAATCTTAGAGATAATTTATTCTATGAGCCTCATTTCAAAGATAAAAGGAAGACTGAGATCTAAAGAACCTGCTAGGTGAAGGATCACACTAGCTTGTGCTCAAGGTCAAGCTGAGCACCTGTCTCTTCTGATCCTGGTTATTCTCATCTCTAAATTGAAACTCATTTACTTGAGGTTGTGATATTAAAATAATTTATCTTTACATTTTACTTATTCAAGGGACACACTCTTTAGAAGCATATAAAATGACACACCATGTCAAAATATTAGTTCAATGTTTATTCACAATGATCAATTTGTTATATAATTTTTAAACTTATATTCATTTGTTATCCCTGTCTTCTCTATTTCTCTTTTTATTTTTCCCTTCAGAAATACAACTTGAATTTATCAATGAATGCTCAATGTTATCAGCATTTAATTGCATTTAATCACAATGTTAATTGTGAAGCCAAATGGGAGTTTTAAGAAAGTGATCAATCCCTTTATTATAGCAGTAATGAGTTTCTAATGGTTCTTCAGTATACCATATCCCCTTGCTTCAGGCTAGGTTGAACTCTCAGCTTCTTATCTAGGGGTTAATAGCTGATCCTTGACAGCTGATCAAGGGCATTTTTTTTAAAAAAAAGAAAGAAAGCAAGAAAAAGAAAAAGAGTGATCACCATATTATATTAGCACTGCCAGAACAAATCTCAAAGTCCGCATTTCCAAAGAATTGTATTAGTCAAGGTTTCTTGGTCGCAAATGACAGAAACTCACTTGGCGTTTAGGCGCAACAGGGAAATTATTGGAAAGATACTGAGGTACCTTATAAGAGTTACAATGAAAGGAAATGCAGCAGAACTGCAAGGACAACTGAAACTGCCATTACCGTCTTTCATCTCTGCTGTGCATTTTTCTTTCATTCTTTGAGAACAACTTATACCACAGTGAGGGGCATGGCTGCCAACAACTCCTCTACTTTATACCCTAGCACTCAGAGGGTGGTCAGACTTTGAAAGTCCTAGGGAAGAACATAATTGGCCCAGCTTGAATAGGTGCTCCCCTTCCTAGACCACTCAATGGCATTTAGAAGAGAGGATACTGCATTTTTTCATGGTTGACAAAACGAAAGTGCTGCTTCCAGCAGAAAGGAGAAGTGCTTGGCAGATTAAAGATTAAAAATAATTTAGTATCCACTAAAAATATTTTTAATTAGAAAAGCCATGAATGTATCACTAGAGAAAGCAAAGTAGAAGTGGAGCTGGTCTCTGTTTCCAAATTTAATAGCTCTGGGATCTTGTGCCAGTACCTAATCCATTAAGCTCCCTTGACCTCAGTAACTAATTCATAAAATGGGAATGCATATGTTAAGTTGCCAAAAGCAAGCACTAGGCCAGGCACATGGCAGCCATGAGCATGCACCTCACATGGGGAGTGAACTTCAAACAAGGGCCTTAACTCCTGTGCTTTGAAATTCATTGCCTATTGTGCCTAGATAATGACCGAGTATAGTAGGGGAAAGGCAGACTCATTTCTAGAAGACATCAAACTCCATTGTCTCCCAACATTGGCTTAACATCTCCCCAGTAGCTTTGCTACACCTTTCCTAGACCACACAGCCATGTGCAATGATTCAACCCAATCTTTTCTCCCTCTCTTCCTCAGTTGGGACTGGATTTAGATTAGGGACTGTAGGAGCTCCCAAACTCTTTTGACTTCACTCAAGCATCTGCCCCAAAATATTCTTTTCACATGTAATCCTGTCTTTACATCTGTATCCTGTATCAATACAAATATTATAGATTTCTTTTGTGACTTACAAGTTGACTTTAATGCTTTTCACCTAAGACAATAGTTTTCATAAAAGATTGAATCAACTAGGAAATTTAAAAACAATAAAAGTACTAAGTACAATTACCCTTTGCAAACCTACTGTTTCAAATCTCTCAAACTTATACCTAGAATTCCTTCTTTAATAAATAGATTCCTGTGATCCTTGCAGTAGTCATTGGAACAGTCAATGTTTCCTTTAACCTTGCCCCCCTTTGAAGGCATTCAACAGAATTGTTATCTGGCTCCCTCGTGGTTTAGGTAGGAAACTCGTAACTTGCTTTGGCCAATGAGCTTTGAGAGGAAATGGTACATGTCATTTCCAGAGTATTAAATTACCAATGTGAGACCCTCCAGATAGTCCTACTCCAAGTATAAGCAGCAAACTGGAGCTAATCCACACACTATTTTTTTCCCCTGCTCACAAGAAGATAGGTAAAGAAATGGAAATAAGCATTTGGAAATTTTATAGTAATTTCACATTACTAAGACATCCAAATATGAGATCAGTAATTTGTTTTTATTTTATTTTGCAAATGTTAAAAATGACAGATTACAAATAAAATAAAAAGTAGTGCTCAACACAGATAATCAGGCAAGTATTGTTACAAAGATTCAAGCCAGGCGCGGTGGCGCAGGCCTGTAATCCTAGCACTTAGGGAGGCTAAGACAGGAGAACCACGTGTTCAAAGCCAGCCTCAGCAACAGCAAGGTGCTAAGCAACTCAGTGAGACCCTGTCTCTATATAAAACAAAAAATAGGACTGAGGATGTGGCTCAGTGGTCAAGCACCCCTGAGTTCAATCTCCAGTACCAAAAAAAGATTCCATTTCATGTCAGCACCATCAATGACAATATTCAGGCTGTCAACCACTCTACTGATTTGGATCCAATAATAACTAATGAATGGAAGCTCATCACAAACACACACACCCTGCCCTCAGCCCTTGGTGAACCCACAATGAAAATGTAATATGAATGAAAAATAAACTTATGTTGGGTTAAGCTTCTAAGATTTGGGATTGTTTGTTACCACTACTATATTTAGCCCATGTCAACTGACAGAATCTCATAGATTTAGGAACATCTGCACAAGATGAAAATAAAAAATTTAGTTGATGTAATTATAGATCAAAGGAACCCAAAGTCTATTAGTAAATATGTAGAAAGAATTTAAAATCAGAATTGTTTAATGAAGAAATTTCTTCTTAAATAAACAATATTTTTTAACATTTCCAGTAAAAGAAATTAATCTCTATAAAGCATTCTTTATTCCAACCGTGGTTGATTGTTGATAAATATTGAATGTCAAATACTGGGCTAAGTAACTTTACATAGATTACCATATTCAATTCTAACAGAAACGTATAAGGTGAGCCTTACAATTAATATCATTTGTACTAAGAAAACAAGGTTTAGAAATTTAAGTAACTTGTTCAAGTTCACAAAACTTGTAAATACAGAGTTAGATTCAGTCTGGGGTAACTGTATCAAATAATCATTATACTATCTATCCTTATACTGAACTAAAATAAACGTGTTTGTCTCTTTTTAGAGAACTAGACCTAGTTCTTTTGAATGAAAAGACAGCTTAAATTCAATACCTTTTATTTTTGTGCAACTGGCACTCAAACATATTCAAAGAATGAAAGGAAGCAGAGAAGAAAACTAATAAGTCACAGTATCTACTATAAGTATTTTAATATTTAATCATTATAACTTTATTTTACATATAAGAAAATAAGGCCCAAATTTTTTAAATGTTTTTTCCTTGACCTAAATCATATGTGGTAATATTTGGAATTCAAATCCATAATGTTTTCACTTTACTAGATAGTCTCCTGATTATGGTCACACTAGTTTTCTCTTCTAATAGTTCATTCTGCCAAATAATTGGGTAATTATTCTTTCATGCATTCATTTATTCTTTTTGCTTATAGTGAAAGTCAGTCCTTACCTTTCTCTACAAAGCCCTTTGTTTTCTGCCCCTTTGCAATGACATTTTAAACTCACCTTCACCTCCTCTCTCCCTCATTCACTCAATTTTAGGCATTTCAGATGTTTCACTTACTATTGTTGCAGAACAAATCATCCCAAATCTCCGCGATATAAAATAACATCCACGAATAGTAATATGATCACAGAATCTGTGGTCAGAAACACAGAAGGAACATAGCAGGAATGCTTGTTCCATCCCTCTTTGCTCCACAATGTCTAAAGCCTTACCTGAGAACTCCACAATGGCGGGCCATGGACGCGAGGGGAATGACTTGGTAGCAAGGACCCAGAATCATCTGAAGTCTCCCTCACTCACATTTCAGGTGCTCAAAGCTGGCTATTTGTGGAATACTAAATGAAGTCTCCACGTGATGGAATTGCTAACGACATGGTAGCTGGCCACTAAGAGTGAGTGTTTCAAAAGAACAGGGTTCAAGTGCATGATGTATTTATGAACTAACCTCAAAAGCTGAATAGCATCATTTCACACCTACTCTGTTAAACCACTGAGATCCAATAGGAAAGGATGTAGACTCATTGCTTGATGTAACAAGTGCCAAGATTAAACTGTAAGATATGCATGTGAGATCATTTTACTGTATCGGTCACCATGCTAGCCTCTTGAGATCCCTTCACTCTGTCAAGCAAATGTCTGACTTCAGGTCTTTGCTATTTCCTCTCCTTAGAATGTCCTTCCCCAAATATCTGCTAGGCTAAGTCTCTTGTATTCATCAAACCTTTTTTCAAATCTTCCTTTGTTGAAAAGAACTACTCTGACCAGTGACAAGGACTCTCTTCTTGACCAACCTTAGTCAAGTTCCTCTGAGCCATCTTCTTAACTAAGCCTCAACTTTGGCCATCATCCTTTATCTGGCCTTTCAAGTATAGTTTTAGCATGAATCCTACTAAATAGTTTAGCCAGAGCCTCTCACTCTTGATATTTGATCTTTCTAGATATCTGATCATTCTAGATATCTGATTAAATTTGTCATCCCTCGTCTTTGATATCTCAGTCTATGGCTTGTCTTTAAACAATCCTATAAAGCCAGTCTAGTAGTAATTCTCCCTCTGTTGATGTCTCTTCTTAGTAGCTTTCTATCCACTGATCCCCTCACTCAGCTCATTGGCTAAAAATCCCCAGTTGTCTTTGTTGTATTTTAAATTAAACCCAATCTTCCTCCTCTAACATAATACCGATATTACAGTAGTCTTGAATAAAGTCTTCTTTACCACTTGAAGTGTCAAAATATTTTTCTTTAACATCAGTGTGCTTTATAATGCAATCTGAACACACACTGAACATAATTTACATTTCTGTGAACAGAAATTATTTGTACTACTTGCAATTTTCTCAATTTATATTATTGCAAAATAGCCTGTCAAAGACAAAGTCAGAGGTAAATTCAAGGGACAATTTAGTTGTGACACTAACTAAAATCAAAAGTCATTCACATTTTTCCTTATATTAAACCTTAACTGACAGTCAACTACCACTACCAGTTGTGAACTGAGATCACAAAACCTGTGAGGCTTCTTTCTCCATCTTCCAACTTTTAAGCCCAAGTCTGAAATTCCTCAGATTAACAAAAAGTCATCAAATTACTAATAGAAAAGAGAGATGTTGCCATGTCCAGCTTGTTTTCTCAGCATAATTGTTCAAATGTCATCTTCGCCAGGTCTGCCTGGCCTCTGGTATTCAGAATGCCTGAGAATTCTTGAAGGTGGTACACTTTGAGTACCTTTGGTGAGAATTAATATTGCCACTGAATATCTTGCAATTTCCCTGTCAAAGAGAGATGATTTTATTTCACAAATTAAAAATATATCTAATATGTTTTGGAAGAAAGAAGTGTTAAAAAGAAAAGAAAAGCAGAGAAAAGGTAACTGAATAAAAAACCTGGAAAGCCAAATAGCAGTCAATAGAATTGTTGAACCACAAAAACCTCATTTGTACACTTTGTACAATTCATTTCTTCAATGATGATGATGATGATGATGATGATGATAAAATAAATAATTTTCATTTAAAACTACATCTGATAACTGAACACAGTTTCCACTTGTGGGAATTCTGAGTAGAAATTCTGCATAGGAATTATGAATTAGTACTCTACCATGCACTTGGGGCTTTCCTTTATCTTGATAACTTGATGGGTCACTTTGGGTATTAAAGGCAAACTAGCAAATCCCAGTTTCTAAAGAGACAGTAAAACAAAGAGATGGTTAAATTATTTAACATAGTAAATGAGCAAGAATTTAAGACTATAAAAGTAGGTAAGGTGGATAGAGAAGCAGCAGAAAAGAGCTAAAAAAAAAAAAAAAGAACAGGTCTGTTGGAGTCTATAGAGAAATGCTAATGCTACAGAATATTTTTTTCCTTGTCAAGTTTAAATATTGAAATTAATCACCAATAAGATGGTATTTGGAGATCCTTAGGAGTTTATTAGGTATGAGTCTAGTCTTCTTATAAAAGAAACCCCAGATAATGCCCTTGCCCCTCCGCCACAGTGAAAAGGTGGCCATTTGTGACCCAGGGAACAGGTCTTCACCATCCACCAAATATGCTGGCACTTTGATCCTGAACTTCAGCTTCCAGCTGCAAGAAATAAATTTCCATTGCTTATAAGTCACCAAGTCTCTAGTATTCTGCTACCAATGCCTAAACAGACTGAGAATCAACCAGTAAGAAATCTCCAATGACAGAGGAGCCAAGGGGAGCTGTCATAACTTTAAACTGCTTGCATCATTGGGATATAAGTGTTGTTCCACTTATATGTGTTATAGAGCCTAAGGTTAGTGCTACCTCAGACATGAATCAGGGACAGCATCTTACATTGGATGAGATAGTTCCCCAAAACAGACATCATTCAAGTGGATTTGGTGAGAAAACCCATTGAACTCAGAAGAATGAAGAACTTTCAATGAGTCTCAATTTGAAGAAAACTTGAACTATCTCCTGAATTCTCTATATCAGGTAGCTCCTTTTTGGTCTCAAAGGAGAGAGTAATCTTAGTTGACATCTAACCAATGATAACAGCTAAGATTTAAGTGTGCAAAGAAATTTGCAATAACCATATAGAATTACTGGATTTCTCTGATGGAAAATTTGACATTGTTTAGAGCACATCATTCTGGTCATGTGATTCTAGCTTTTCTTCATTTTTGAGCTATTTTTTCAACTCTAAGTTGTAGAAAAGTACAGCACAATGAAGAAGACTTGACTATGAACATGCAAATAAATTGGCTGGTGGAGGAGACAGCTTCCCTCCCCCGAGCCACTTTTGTGTCAGTTTGCAAATAAATTTCTTTATTTCTGATCTATAAATCTCTAAGGTTTGGGGGTGTTTTTAATGACATATCCTTTGAGCCAACTAATTCTCTCACTAATAATAAGTGAGTAAAATCTTTAACATATGTTCATTTTATAACTATGTGAATATCAAGATTTTATCTTTTTTATTGTCTTATAACAAAAGTACTTACTATGAACCAAACATTTTACTGAATCTTTTAAACATAGTACCTTGTATCATCTTCCCAACAACCAGAGTGGGATACTACTGTGATTCCCATTTTATAGATCAGGGTCAACAAATAAGAGCCCGGTGGGCCAAACTATGCCTGCAGTCTGTTGTCTGCAATGTTTTATTGACACATAATACCTGTCAGTATGCTCCGTGGCAACTGGTTGATGGCTGCTTTTGCCCTACAATAGGATATCTGCAACCGAGACTGTTATACACAAAGCCCCAAAGCCTGAAATATTTATCATCTGTCCCTCTAAATAAATGGTTTGCTGACTCCTGAATAGATGAGAAAATAGGCTCAGAAAGGTTATAAAAATTACCCAATACACCCTGTTAGCAAGTAATAGAGTCTGGACTCATAACCTCCACCTTGTGTTTCCTCAAAGGTCTATGGTTGGTTTTACTTGTCCCAAACCAGATTCACACGTATATGCCATGATTTTGATTTCTGTGAAAAGTGCCCCCCAACCTCCATTTACACCTTTACATACTTGGAGTTTCTTGAAGGATGAGTAATTTTTTCAAGCTGCAATGAAAGATAAGGCTTAAGGTGAACATGTGACCCAAAAGAAAAATAAATTGAAGTTTATGTGAAGGAGGTCATGACTGGGAACAGACTTTGTGCCCTGAATAGAGCAAGAGGCCAGGGTATCTATTTGTACTGAGAGATAAAAAAAAGAAGTGAGGTTTCAGAACACAAAGCAATGGTTGCCTGCATGCTGTCACTCAGGCACCTAACTTCATACACCTCTATGGTTCACTCTCACCTTCCCACCTCCCATCTGCCTGGTATTTGTTGTCAAAAGTGAGAGGAAACTTGTGTTACAAGAAGAACTTCTTTCTAGCTGTGTGGGCATCTGAGAGCCTAGCTGAAAATGGCAGGAGCAATGGTTGTAATGGAAGCTGTTCCCTGCCCTGGATAACAAGTTTCCTTCTGGAATATTGTCATCCTGACCTCCGCCCCTATCTCTTGCTCCCTGATCCCCTATGACCCCAATTAGTTTGTGTGTGGAGAAATGTTTTCCATTCAAAGAAAAAATGGCCCATAATGGTAAGTAAATAAGAATATCCCAACACATGTGTATTAATTATCATTTTCTAGAAGCCCATGAATAAGTGAAAGGGCCAAGGTGTCAATGAAAAGGCTAATCAGAATTTAGAAGGGCAATGAAAACCATGTAAATGGATTTCACTTGAAATTCTGCAGACAGATAAGGGTGAAGTGTCTAGGCAATTAATTCACTAATAATTCAACATAACTTGAAATGAGAGGACTATTAGTCTTCCCAAAAAGAGAAGACAAAAATTCTAATAAAGAGCACCACCCTCTTCTTGCCTCAATTAAATCTTGAGGATACAAATACCTTTGAGCAAACCCAATAATGTAAATTTCAGCCACAGAAAAAAGTTATTCTTAACTTTCTGCAAGGTGACCAGGAGGAAAACTCCTCACTTTGCACATGCCAACGCTCTCTGAGATAGATAAAGTCAATTCCCATTATTCATAGTATGTAGGATCTATAAAATCACCACAAACACTGAATTAGCAAATACGGAACCATCACTCCTTGGGGAAATACAAGGGTAGGTTCCTGCAAGCATTTGTCAAGTGATCAATATAAAACCTAGTTTTATGTGTAGTTCTGTTACAGGACACTTTATTTAATACACATTGTTGATTCATTATCATTGAACTTGTGGCCAACTGCATTATAACTCATGATTGAACAAAGCTTATCCAACACATATTTTCTCCATAAGGTACATCACAGCTTTCCCACACTTAGAACACCAGACAGTACTTCAGTACTCATGTGGGAGCCATAAATAGCAAAATCACACATGCTTTTCTCTGATAAGTGGATGCTAATTCACAATGGGTGGACGATAGGGAAGAACAGAGTTATTTTAAGTAGAGAAGAATAAAGGGAGGGGAATGGGTATTGGGGTAGGAAATTAGGAAATAGAGTACAAATGAATCAAACATTACTACCCTATGTGCATATATAATTACACCTGTATGATTCTACATTACGTACAACCAGAAGAATGAGAAATTGTACTCCATTTATGTATGATGTGTCAAACTGCATTCTATTGTCATGTATAATTAATTAGAACAAATAAAAATTATATTAAAAATAATATAAAGGAACAAAACAGAAAAATTTCTACTCGCTTAATAAAGTAAATAAAACACTTCTGATTAACACATCAGTACAAAAAGAAATAGTCAAAAATATTAGGAAATACTTTGATAATAATAGAATAACAATAATAATAGGATAACATATCACAATAAGTGTTTCAATAAAATTCATTCCTATATTTACTGAAGTATTATTCACATTAGTCCAGATATGGAATCAACCCAAGTATCTCATTGACATGTAATGTGAGTGGATAAGGATACACACACACACACACAGGGTGGAGGGGTAGATATACATAGAGAAATATTACTCAGCCATAAAAAGAAAAAAAAATCTCTGCTATTTACAAGGGGAATGAGCCCAGAAGACACTCCATTAAGTGAAAAAAAATCAGACAAAGAAAGACAAATAATGAATAATTTCATTTATATGTGTGTTATGCTATGGATCATAAATGTCCCCTAGAGGTTTATATAGTCAAGGCTTGGTCTCCAGCTGGTGAAACTATTGGGACATGGTGAAAATTTTAGGAGGTGGGGCCAAGTGGAAGCAAGTTAAGTCATTGGAGTCATTTCCTGAAAGGGGTTATTGAAACCCTGATCTCTGTTTTCTAGCCATCAGAAGGTGCATAGCTTTGCTCCACCAACACATTCCACACCCTGATGTTTTGCCTCATCGTAGACTCAAACAAGGCCAAACAACCATAGACTAAAATCTCTGAAATCATGAGCCAAAATAAATCTCTCATTCTTTAAAAAAAAAAAAAAAAAAAAAAAATCACACACACATGCATACACACACACTACACCATAAATTTTTTTTAAAAATGAGACTAATTAAACTTTTAGAAGAAAACTTGTTCATAGTATGAGAGCTGAAACAAGAAGACAGACCACTCATGTTTGACCTTGCTGAGAACGTTTGTCAGGCAAATCCCGTTTTTTGTTTTGTTTTGTTTTATTTTGTTTTTTATGCCATTCTGCACTGGAACATGGCTAAGAATTACTGTGAAGGCACCTCAAGTATGAGTTTTGGGATTAAAAAGAACTTTTAGCAAGTAGACCACTATGGTCTAAATGTGTTACCCAAAATTTGCAAGTTACAGTTTCATAGCTAACAAGATAATAAGAAAAGTGGGATTTTTAGAAGGTGATTAAGTCATGAAGGAGGAGCTTCTTATCCAAGATAAGATGAGGGCTTGTGGGAGTTTGCTCATTCTCTACCACATGTCCACCATAACAGGACATAGTGCCTGTCCTCTCCAGAGAATCCAACAAGGCTTCATCTTGGCAGCAAAGAGCAGCTCTACCCATATACCAGACCTGCCATCACCTGGGTCTTATACTTCCCAGCCTCCTGAAATGTGAGAAATAAATTTTATTTTTTACAAATTACCCAGTCTTCTGTATTATGTTAGAGCAGCACAAACAGACTAAGAAAGAGATTGGTTCAAGAGAAATGAGGTGCTGCTATAAAAAAAATAAATAAAACCTATAAACATGTCATCCCTGATCTGCCGGGGACATGGTCCAGTAACCCCAAATGATGCCTAATACTATGGATTGGAATAAACCTTATATATACTATATTTTTCATATATATACAAACACAAATTTAATGCCTGTTCTACCTTCATTAAGCACTTACAATGTATTGTGGCTATATAATTGGTAGTTTGATGGATGACAGCAAAACTAGCATGAATTTCTTTTTCCTTTTTTATAATCTTATGGATAGAAAATTTGTTCTTACCATACACTTTAGTAAACTCAATGCACAATGTTATCTTTCCTAATTAAATTAAAAATTTTCACCTTTTAAGAAAAGTAAGTGCTTTACAGGTTCTGATTTCCAGCATCACTACTCTTGTGCTTTGGAGCCATTGTTAACTAAAATATGCATCACTGGAATACATGTAGTATGATACTATTATAATTGATCTGATAATAGAAATAGCTACTAAGTGACTAACAGGCAGGTAGTATATACAGAGTGAATACTCTGGACAAAGGGATGATTTAAATCTGGCCCAGGATGGAGCCAAATGGCACAAGATTCCATCACACAACTCAGATGAAAGTATAATTTAAAATTTATGAATTGTTTATGTCTGTAATTTTCTATTTAATATTTTTAAACTACAGTTGAATATAAGTAACTGAAACCATAGAAAGTAAAACTACAAATAAGGGAGGACTACTGAATGTGGAAGAAGCCATGGAAATGCATAACAGACAGAGGCTGAAAGAGTTTGAAAGAGTATGATAGAAAAATTCCAGACTGATTTGAATGGAATGGTAAGGCTGATTGTGGTGAGGGCTTGCAAGAGGAGAACTGTAGACATATCCTAAACTTAAATGTTACTTAAGTGGTTCTGATCAGAATGTGAAAAATATAGATAGTTAAGGCCATTCTGATGAGGTTTTAGCTGGAAATTAGGAATATCTTTTTGGAAACTGAAGGAAATGTCATCCTTGCTAAAAATTGGCAAAGAAATTATGTACTCTATGGAAGGGAGAATATAAGAGTGATAAATTGGGATATTTATGAGAAGAAATACTTAATAAATGTGTTCAGGGTGCGGTGTGACTTCTCTTGACTGCTCATAAGAAAATGCAAGAATTAAAGATAGAATTTATAATCAAAATGGAAGCAGAACTTAAAAATTTGGAAAATCTTGAGCCTGGCCTTGAAAGAATAAAATGGGAGAATCAATAGGATATTGCCAAATGAATGTTTGATAAGGACATTAGTGTGGCTATAAGAAAGCCAGGTGCTACTCATCAAGCCAATAGAACACTGACCCCACCCACATTTTGAAGACCTTTCAGGCTGACATTTCATCACAGTTCTGGAATGCCAGGGCCTTGAGAACAGAACAGTTTTAAGTCAAGGCCCAAGGAACCCACGGGACCTGGTAGCTCCCTTCCCAGAGACACCTTAAGTTTCTGCTCCCAGAAGAAACTTAACCACTGAAAATCTCGGATTAAATAGGCCCAGGTGCTGCTCAGACCACTGAGGGCACAGACAGTGAGCCTTGGTGGCAACATCATGACGCTGACTGCAGATGCACAGTTTAAGAGCTGTAGGGACATTGTCACCTCTACCTACATTGCAAAGGATAGCTCAAAAATCCTCAGAACCTGACAGAGAACCACCACAGGGGCAGAACCACTACAGAAGGTTCCTGCTACGGCAAAGCCCAACAAAGCCTCAGGTCAGGATTACTGAAGAGAGGTTCCCCTAGGGAAATATCTGTGAAGCCATAGCAATAGAGCCACTCTCCAGCATACAATGCCAGCCAGCCTGAAAGAGCTTCAGACACCGCACTCCAACCCCTGAGCTGCTGTGTGAGCTACACTCAGCAAAGTCAAGAGAGTGGGTCCCCTCGAGGGACTTGGGGGCCCATGCCAACCTCAATATGTTCAAAGGCAGGATTTAGAATCAAAGGTTATTCTCAAGATTCAATGTGCTTTTCCCTGATGGATTTTGGACTTATCTTGACCTTTCTTCTTTCCTACTGCTTCCATTTAAAAAGAGAATGCTTATCCTACTCCTGTCCTATTGCTCCATTATAGAAGTCCATAGCTGATTTGAATCCACACATTTATACCCATAGGGAATTTTCTTCAGAATCCATTGTACCTTGAATCTCACCCATATCTCATATAGATGAGACTCTGGACTTCAGACTTTTAGTTGGCACTGGGACAAGTTCAGAATGTGGGGGTAGTGGAATAGGCTGAATGTGCTTGGCATGGGAGGACACACTCAGGGGGCAAGAGCAGAATGCTATGGTTCTAATGTGGTCCTCGAAATTCATGTGTTGAAACTTAATGGCTCAAATAATAGTACAAAGAGGTGGAACTTTTAGAAGTTGATTAAGACAAAAGGGCAGAGCCTTCATGGATGGGATTAGTGGCTTTGTTCCATGTGTGATAAAGGCTTGAGGAAGTGGGTTCACTCTCTCCTTCCCTTCTACTATGTGAAGACACAAAATTTGTCCCCTTCAGGGGATGTTGTAGCAAGGCTCCATCTTAAAGGCAAAGAGCAGCCCTGCCCAGACTTTGAATCTGTCAAAACCTTGACCATAGATTTCCCACCTCCAGACCTGTGAGAAACAAATATCTATTTATAAATTACCCAGTCCACGGCTTTTTGTGATAAAGGCACAAGCAAAATAAAACATAGGAATATTTGCAAATATGAAATCTGAAAATAATAAGGATTGACTGTATTATTTTCTCCCAGAAACAACATAAGCAGTAATAGCTTAGGGATATCGTAAAAAGATTGGCATTGCTAGAATATGTAAGATAAATATTTCTTAATTCTAAAGACCTCAGGCATAGGTATCAAGCACAGTTATTTCTTTAAGGGAATGTCAAGTTGGACAGTTGGTATAAAAGATTATTGAATGGGGACGATGTTGACTGCTTCATTAGCTGGCAGGCATTGTGTGAATCGGTAGCCACTCTTGACATCCAGGAAGCTGGCATAGTAATTGATTGTCTAGTTCTCAAAATCCAGCACCTAAAATCCAATTTCAAGCAACCCTAAGGGCTTCTCAAAGTGCCCTTCCTCAAATCCTCAAACCATCAGTACAATGACCTTCAGAATATTAAACGTCTTTCCAGAATAAAACTCTGATATATTATGAACACGTTAAGGCCTGAGTCAAAAAATTCTAACAGCCAAGAAGTCAACAAAAATCAATATTATCTATTTTGCATATTATGTAAAATATTTGTGTTTCTATGGAAAACCACATTCTGTACATGCAGCACATCCTTCTAAAAAAATTATTGAATTCTATACTTGTATTGGGTTTTAGCTATTTTTTAAACCTCTTGAGTTGTAGGTAACTGATAGGTAAATTCTGTCTGGTCTGGTAGATACTTAATTGACTCCCTTTCCCTCTAGAGAAAAAAAGATTTTTGCCTCCCTTGCCAATTCATTCCAACATTCCTTTGCTTGCCAGATAAATCTTTGCCTTTTTGACATTTCCTTTGAACAAGTTATAACATCTGCCTGATTCCCTTTAACAGAAAGGAAAAACTTTTTCTCTACCTTCTTGGTTTTCCTCCTGGGAGCCCGAAAATTAAACTAACAAAACAGATTAACGGGGGAAATGACACACAATTTTTATTAATATTTATATGCCTGAGAGTTCACACAAAAGAAGTGAATTTAAAAGAAGTAGTTAGACTCTGGGGCTTATATCCTATTTTAACAAGGAAAAGAGTACTGAGTCTTCAAGGGATGGTAAATCATGGGGAAAGTGACTAAGAAAAATAGGGAGGAACTAATGAAAGGTAGATATTTTCTTAGTAAGATCTGTTTATGTAAATTCTTCTTGATGTCAATGTTTCAAGCCCTGCTTTTAAGTAGATAAAGGTAGGGCAGAGAACTCCTCCTGCATCTGCTGATTCTTAATTGCCTTCAAGTCAAAATAGTCTTTAACCAAAGTGGTATATTTAAGAGTGACATAAAGTCGATCCCCTTTATTATACAAATAGGATAAAATGTGTACCGTATGTTCAGTTTTCAGCTTGTATAATTGTCACTGTTTTACCTTTTTCTAGAAATTATGTCTAAGCAATATTTACCAACCACCTTTATATCTGTTTCTGGGGCCTCAATTGCATTGTGCCCTGTAAGGGGAAGACGGGAAGGAGAAAGTCAGATGTTTGCGGAGTCTTCTGTGCCATAGTTACTGACAGCAAGTGCAGTGTCAGCAGCTACTGAGTTCAGTTTTGTAATTGGGTGGGGAGGGAGATAAGGGGAAAGGACAGTCTGTAGAGTGTTTCTGTGCTCTAAATGAGGTTTTAGGAGGGAGATATCTCAATCACCCACAACAGCAAGGGGTTGTGAACAACTTCCTCAAAGATTTTTCTGGTCTTGGGTGGCATGCAGTCTTGGTAGAGTACTCTGAGAAACTTTCTGAGATGGCAATTAGAGAGTAAAAACTCTGAGAAATTAGGCCACTAAGGGGCCTGAGAATTCCTCTAGACTAGTTAAATTGTCAAGAGCCTCAATCATCATCTAAGGTAAGCTACTGGCACCATATACCCTACTGTGTATAGATTATTCTAATATAGCTTACTTTTGAAAAGATATGTGAATGAATGAAGGGTTGTGAGTGGCAGCAGGGGAGAGATCCTCTTTTACTCCATTATTTAAGTAACACTCCAGAGGAATGATGTGTGAGAATGGTTGGACTTTTCACTGAAGAGTTTCGGTAAAAATCACCAGTAGAAATGCGGAATTTCCTGGCTGGCTAGGACTCCAAGAAATCTGATAGACATTGCCAGGCCCAGGTTTATGCCTTCCTTCTACTCTCCGTACTTGATAATACTTAATCAAAATCGGAAAGCTCAGCCCTCCCTTTAGAATATTAAGTCATGCAGCTAACTTCTCCTAAGAAGAGATTGGATCTTAAATATTCCTTGGATCTTAAATATTCCGGTCCATTATGCCTCAATGCAGACTGGAGTCCTCCCTGTTGATCACCCAAATAGGTGTAATGTCTTATTTCCAATGTGACTTAGCTTTATTTCCAAGACCTGCTCACTTACAAATATGCTTTTATGCCTACACAGTGGGAATTTATTTATTACAGGCTACCTAGTATTGAAACTCCTCCTTTGCATTTGCACCCTGGTCTACTGTATAGGGAAATTCTTTAGGAGAACTCCTGGTGAGAAGCAGTGCTCCCTTCAACCAAAGAGCTTGCATTTTTTCCCCTGTGTTGGCCTAATGAGGTGGGTACATGGCAGTCACAGACAATCAGATGTGTAATTTGCATTTTCTCCTGAGAATATTAAGTTCTACTGGATGAATAAGTGTGAATTTATAAACTATAAGCAAAACTGACAGTTTTTTTAAAAAAATGTTTTAGTTGTTGATTGACCTTTATTTATTTATTTATTTATTTATATGTGGTGCTGAGAATTGAACCCAGTGCCTCCCACATGCGAGGCAAGTGCTCTACCACTGAGTCACAATCCAGCCCAAAAATGATAGTTTTTTAAGTATGAGTAAGTAGCTACTAAGCAAAAAGTTTGTTAAATATAGGCAGAACTTACAAGGTATGGTAAGTATAAGATAAGAAGCTAATAAGGGGAACATGTGTGTATCAAACAGAGGAATGAAAGAACCAACAGATGACCAATATTCATGGGGCACCTGGATAATGAACACATGAGACCAAATATATAAGAAGCACTAAACATTCAGGATACACTATACAAAGGTTTTATATTTAAGAGGTTTTAATTTAGAAGTCATTAGTACCACCCATTCTGGTTTCATGTGTCCTTTGCCTAAGAGACACAAAACCCATGGCTGCCCGTCAGGCAAATTGGCCAGCTCCAGCTAAGGCCAGTTGTATTCCTCCTGGCACATGTCCAGTGGAGCAATTGTGATACCATTGACCCAACGTGTCATGCATTTGGGGGTTCTTTTGCTCAAACCTCAACTGTGGTCCTTGTAACCACATTTTCAGAAGACCGGCATGACAGAGATACAGTATATAAGTGACACATATTCCAAAGTTCAGATCGTGTGGTCCGTGTCATGTGCCCTCGCCCTACGTGAGCTAACTTACCCTTCCTTTCCCCTTGCTTCTCACTGTGTGTTTTAATTTGATTTGATAAATCATGTCATTGCAGCATCTTAATTTCACCTGTGAATTTTTCTGCTCTATGACCTCTAAGATAGCCTGCCTTGGAGGCAATCACTGCCTCAAGTTAATTCCCCTTTGTCCTGGAACTTTGAGTCAAAATCGAGTGATGCAAAGGCACGTCTTAGAAGTCTGAGGACCGGGTTGTGCTTCTGTGGAGGTCCGGGTTGTGCTCCAGGCACTACAGCCTCCAGAGCCTCCCCTCACATTTCAATATTTTTCTTTCTCTTTTTAATTGTGAAAGATGACATATACAAGAAAAAGTATATAACTACATATAATATTTGCTAAATAATTATAATACAAAAATGATATAATCTCATCAACAGGTAGGACATTAAAATCAGAAATAAGAGTTAAACTTACCCAAGACCAATTCCCCCATAACTTGGCCTCCTTTAAAAATATTATTTCCCTGCATGCTCCTCTGAAATGGGCCACAGCCTGGCACTTCAGGCAATTGATCTTGGTCAAATGTCTTGAATCACAGTCTTTGGAATATCTCGTGGGAGTATAAATGTCAATTTAGCAAGTTCTGCCACTCACTTGCAATGTCACAGAACTCCAACTGCCAGACTTTGCAAGCCAGCTGTGGGGTTTGAAAGCATGGTACTGCCTCCAAACAAGAAGAAAAAGCTGACGGAGGAGGTAAAGCTTGAAAGCAAGACTCTGTCGTGACATATTGCACTTAAAAAACCTAAAGCGCAAGGATGGCAAGCCCAGTCCCAGAGACCAACATGTGACTCTGGTAGATATCTTCATGCAGCCCAGGGACCTGCAATGTGTCATTAATACCATCTGCAAGAGTTTCCCCAAACGAATGCTACTCCAGCAGAGTTCTAAAGTGCCATGCCTCATTTCCATGATGAAGACCTTGCCGGTATACCTGCCCCCACCATGTACGCCATGTATGCTTCCCCAGTCATAATCCTCTCCCTCTTCCTCTCCCTCTCCCTCAGGGAAAAAACACAGTCCTGGCTTTTATTAAAATTCTCTTACTTTTCATATAATTCTACCACCTAGAGATTTATTACTAAACAATTCAGTTTACTTTCTTTACTTGTTTTAGGACTGTTCATAGCATATAAGATTTGTCTCTATTGTGAATGGCTATAGTTCATTCTTTATTGTTGCTGTAATGATATCTATAGATGCTATCTGGGAGAAGAAACTTATCTTCTACCCTTTAGGTTCAGTGTTTAGAAAACTGAAAATTAAACTGAATTTTAAAAAGACAAATTAGCAAGAAAAGACAGATTTAATCATGTACCTGTGAGAGTTCACAGAAAGATGTGACTGAAAGAGACAGAATTTGGAACATATATATCATCTTAATAGGGAAAGGAGAGAAGGCTCTCATGAGAAAAATAAATGATTTTTAGGGAAGATAAATGAAGGATAAATGAGTGAATAATAGTTTTGTGACAATGTCTATTTAGGTGTGATGCGCAGAATTATCTCCAGGGATGAGTCACTCTTTTCTCACTCCCTGGGAAGGTGTGTTAGTCAGCTTTTCATTGCTGTGACCAGAATACCCATTATAAACAACTTAGAGAAGGAAAAGTTTATTTTGCCTCACAACAGACATTGTGTTTATGGTCAGCTGACTCCATTGTTCTGGACCCATGATGAGGCAGAACATCATAGGCCAAAGGCATGGTAGAGGAAAGCTGCTCAGCTCATGGTGGCTGGGAAGCAGAGACAGAGGGGAAATGCACTCTTCCAGGGCACACCCCCAGGGCCACCTCCTGCCATACCCCACCTGCCTGAAGTTACCACCCAGTGAATCCGCAAAAATAACATGGACTAATGAAGTCACAGCTGTCATAATCTAATCATTTCACCTCAGGCATTAACAGGAACTTTTAGGAGACACAGCATACTCAAACCATAATAGAATGAGTTGTGGCAATTAAGTTTTTTGAGTTCTTTTGAGAAGCTCTGTTTTTTTGCAAATAGATTGTAGAAACTCAAATGCCTTCGGCTGAAAAATTGCTATGCCATAGTGAGATAATAGAGCCCCTATTATAGAACCATTCTGTTATTAATGAACATCTAGAAATAGAATATTTGGATCATATAATGTACTTGTTTTCAGTTTTGAGGAGATCATGGCTAAGAGCTTTCCATAGTGTTGCAAAAATTTATGCTTCACAGTAGTGGATGAGAGTCCTTTAATTCCACATCCTAACCTGCACTTGATATCATCAGATGTATTAATGTTTGTCATTTGGTGAAAGTATATTGATAATTCATTGTGGTTTTATTTTCCTTGTTGTCAATGAGGCTGGGTGTCTTTTCAGGTATTTATTATTCACTTCAATTTCCTCTTTGGTTAAATGTCTGCCCAGATCCTGCATATAAATTTCCATGGACTTGTAGAACTTTTTGTATTTTGTATTTGCAAGAGCTCTCTACATATTTTGAAACTAGATCTTTGTTGTTAATTGTCACAAATATCATCTCCTGTGTCATTTGTTTTCTAGAATTATTCGAATATATAAAGTTCTTAATTTTAATGTGGTTTTAAAAAAGAAAGCAGTTTTTCCCCTTTATAAATTAGCATTTTGTGTGTGTCTTATAAGAAAATCCTTCCCAACTTGGACTTCATGAAGATATTTTCCTGCTTTACCTTTTAAAGCTTTATAGCTTTTCTTTCCACATTTAGATCTTCAATCCACTGAGCCTTGGTGTATGTGTTAATGTTCTGCTTTTTTTTCAAGCTAGATTTTTCAGCCTCCAATCAATTCTGCAAGTCCCCGATCACCTTATAACAAATCTTTCTGCTTCTAATATCCAGCATAGGTTTCTGCCGATTTCAATCAAGAGCTCTGGCTGATAAAATAGACTACTGCCTTGGATCCTCTTCCTGAAGCACTGCCTCTTAATCCCAGTCCAGTTCTTTGCCAATGACCAGATACAGACTGGTTTTTGTCTGTGGTTTGGACTATGCCCAAAGATTGCCATTCTCTGTGCTCTTGTGCTTACCCAGCAGACTACTTCATATTTCAGAACCTACAGCTGTGTTGCTTCCACCAGCTCCCGTCCCACTCCCCATTTCCACTGTAAGCACAAAACCATGCTCCACTAATTCTCAAGATATGACATGAAATTGCAAGCCAGGCCTTAGACACCCAGCTGGAAGAGTGAGAGGTTCACAAAAAAAGAGGTTATAGAGATAACATTCATAAGCCACTGCCAATTGACGTCATCTGCTAAACCAGACACAAGCAGCGAAAGCAGAAAGCAGGCTTAGCTCCCAGTTGGGGATTTCAGATCTTATTGCCATTCTTTGTCTCTCCTATCAGGAGACCACGCAGGAAGATTCACACTTTACTTCTTTCCAAGTAGTTTATTGATTTGTGGATTCAGTGAAATGTGCATCAATTGAACTAACTATTCCCTTTAAGTAAGGGGGAAATTCACACTGTGCTGAAATTAACAGGCACAACAAAACTGCCTCTTAGAGTTCAACCACAGCACAATAGATGTACACGGTATGAGGGCAATCTGGAGATTAAATAGCTCCACTTTATCCCTAGCGATCAAAAGCCAATGTGCTCTTATTTCTACTTTCTTTGTCTCCTTTCCTCCTCCTGCCTCCCAGACACACACATTTCAAAGAGATTATGTGCACTATTTAACAGAAAATAGATTTCTTTCCCATCTTCCACTTTCTCTTTATATCTCTAGGTTTTATTTTTCCTCACTTCTTCTTGAATGTGTAGCAAACTTTCATTCCTTTCTTCCTAGGCAACTACTTAACTTCCCATCTTCTGTCATCAAGTCACAATGGAAAAAATGGATAAGACAAGACAAGATGGCAAATATGCCACATTTATTCATTGTGTTTTTTTTTCTTATAAAAATGTAAGTACTGTTCTCATACATGGATGTGATGAAATTGATCTGTTGTTTGCTTCTTTTTCTCTTTATAAGGAATAGATAATTTCTTTCTACCTACTCTATGTCTCTTGTGATTAATAACTGCAATACTTTACAATTTTATAACTTTCACAGACTTCAAAGTCTTCTGGAACAATCACTTCATTTTATATGAATGCCGCAAAGAAGACAGGTAAGACGTTTAGCACTACCTTCAGCTTTCTGAGAAGGAATTGAGGCCAGACAGAGCTAATGAACAATCCAAGCCAAGTAAGAGTCAGAACCCAATTTTGAATCTGACTCCTTTGTCAATGGTCTTTCTAAGATAATTGTCTAACATTTAAAGGTATTGTACATAGCTATTTGTTTTATTTTATGCAAAATTCATATCTATAAGAAAAATCAAATCTGTAACACCAGCAATATTTATACCATTTTTCCTTCACATTTTGTCTTTTTTTATTGGCAGATCAAAGTTTTACATCTTTATGGTACATACCTAAGTACCCTGAGTTGATTGGCACACAAGGCACAAATGTGTCAAAACATATTCACATCTTTTAACCATTTAACTCCGTACTTGGCAAAATTGTGCTACTATATGAACTATAAAGACATAAATTATAAAGAAATACTACTAATAAATTTACCTCATACTAAGATTCTGACAATATCTAGCATATTGAATACCCATCTGATTCAGATTCAAAAGTTGTCTTATTCATTCCTGAGATTAAAAGGCCAAACATACTAATAGAATGAGTATAGACAACTTTCACCTTTATTGTGTATAGGTTGAGTAAACAAGCTTCCTGAAGACATATTTAGGTCTTTATATCTATACAGGAGAGACTGGGGATGATGTTTCACAAAATACTTGGCTATTAATTTCAAAGCTGGGTGACATTCCACTGTTTTGAGATAAAGTATTTATTTAAATATTATTACAAGAAATAAAATAAAAATGGTTTGAGAAAATGTATTGCATAAACATATATTTTAAAATCTCTGACTCTGGCTACCCTGACCCAAGAGAACAAAGGGAATTCCTTTCTTTCATGCTGTTAAATTTCACAATTTCCCTCACTTGTGAATTCATTCTTCATTACTCATACATCAACTACCAATGTGTTCCTTGTATCAGACCACAGACTATAGCAATGCAGGTTAGAAGTACAACTCAGGTGAGCACTGAAATCCCACAGAAAGAAAACAAACTGACACTTTGACAAGGGGCCAGTTTGCCAGAGGAGATGATCTCTAATCCCAGAAGAACAAATAGGAGCACCCTGTCTACTTCCACTTTGTGCTACTGTAACAGAATACTGGAGACTAGGTAATTTGTAAAGTACAGAAATTCATTTGTCACAGTTCTGGAGGCTGAAATCCAAGACCAAGGTGACAAAAGGTTCAGTGTCTGGTGAGGGTTCCAAGATGGATGCTGCATCCTCCAGTGATGATGAAAGCTATTCTTCATAGGGTAGAAGAGCTGAAGAGTGAGAACCCACTCCTAGAAGCCCTTTTTATAGGGGCATTCATCCACATCCATTAAGCCCCACCTTCAATTGGGGATGAAGTTTCAATGGGAATTTTAGAGATGACAAAAACATTCAAACCATAGCACATCTTCAAAGTGAACCCAATTTCTTTAGTTGTTCTGAAAGTTTCAAGCCTTCCTACTTAATTTAGTAGAAAATGAAACAAGAAAGACATTTGAAAACATATTGCTTCATAATTTCTATCCAGAGAACTCAAACCCTTCTATTTCCATAATCTAGTTCTGTAAAACCCAAACTCAAAATGGAGTCACTCTGGCTCAGGCCTGCACGTATCTGCTAACCTGCTTTTTGTTCTTCTGTGATTAATGCTTTGCTATGCTTGTTTCTCATGAATGGGGCCCAACTACAGGCTGCCAGAACCCCTGGCCAGTTACCTAAAGTTCTAGCAACTGAAAAGGGACATAGGAGGCGCCGTCATGTTTGAACTGTAAATAACTACAGGTTGAGTATTTGCCAAACCCTGTTTTCCTGAATCATGTAGCTAGCCCACCCTATAAAAACCTCCGAAACCCTCATTTTGAGGTCACTCTCTGAAGGAAAGGAGAGCTGACCCCAGTCGATTGACCTGTGTGCCTATTTCCTCAATAAACTTTGTTGCTTCTGCAGAGTTGTCTGGGCTATACTTCTTGGGGAGATACGTGGGTTGGATGCAACAGTTCCAATAGTTCAAACAACTTAGTAGAAACAGAACTACTATTCCTCATCCTTATTTGTGGTTTACTGGCTTCCCTGAACTCTGAATTTTTATGCTGGTCTGACTGAGAATATATCAGAAGATAATACACCAACAAGTCATGAAATCTACACCATTGTTCATAGACATAACCCCAAACCTCTGTATCTGGCTTCTAATAGTTCCTCTCTTGCTGAACGCTTTTTTCTTTTATACCATCGTAAAGTCAAAAAGCACTCAAAACATTGAAAGTCAGACACCGTCTCAATTGATTTTGACCTTGTGGGAAAAATCCAGAAGATGTGAGTCTCTTTAAGACTTGATCAACCCAAACCTTTAAAAAACTAATAGTTTTTAATTCCAATTCTACTTATCTAAACTGTATAAAAACTTCTGAATCCAGAAAAAGCTGATGGCAAAAGTTATTTATACAGTCCAAATAGTGGAAATCATCTAAATATTAGTGAAAGAAAAATCTAGTAAGTAAATTGTGGTGTGTGGATAATTCATTCAGCTATTAAAATAGTTAATATTTCAGTAGCATGGAAAATGCTGATTTATTACATAAGAAAAGGTGGATAAGAGGAGAGAGGGTTCCAAGATGGCGGTCTAGACGGACGCTGTGGTCAGTCTCTCCAGAGCCAGAGACTGAAGTTGTGGAAATACCATCTCCCAGTCAGCTTCTGGACATCATCCTACAGCTACCCCAGCAGGAATTTCACTTGCGCATGTAAGCAGGGCCACCAGGCAGCAGCCATTGCCACAAGTAGCGTGACTTCGGCAGCAAGCGGTGACAGAGCTCAGCCGCGGCGGCTCAGAGCCCCAGCCCAGGGCTCGCCCCAGGTGGGGCCTGCTTCTATACGAGGTTTCTGGCTCCAGCGCCCACCCAACCACGCAGGACCCCTAGCAACTGCTCCCGTGGACACACAGCCTCAGCCGATAGCCACTGGGGAGCCCAAACTCAGGGTAAAGAGTCCCCCCAGACACCCTAGTGCGAGGCAGCCCCGACCAAGGGCAGCCTGGGCCTGCCCCAGTTCTGCTCCAGAGTTCCCGGGGACCTGCAGGAGCTGCAGAGGGCCCTGATCCGCCCTCAGGAACCTCCACGGTTGTCCAGCCAAAAGGAGACCAGGGTCAGCTACCTCTAGCCACTGGGGAGCCCAAATTCAGGGCAAGAGTCGCTCCAGAGACACCAGCGCGAGGCAGCCCCATCCAAGGGCAGCCTGGGTCTGCCCCAGTTCCACTCCAGAGTTCCCGGGGTCCGGCAGCAGCTGCAGAGGGCCCAGATCCACCCTCAGGAAACTCCACGGGTGTCCAACTAAGGGTTGACCAGAGTCTGATTGCTAACAGCCACAGAGGAAAGCACACCCAGGGAAAGAGTGGCCTCCAGAGACCCCAGTGTGAAGAGGCCCCACCCTAGTGTGCTCTGGGCCAGCCTCAGTTCCGCTCCAGAGTTCCAGTGGGAATGCCAAGGTGCCAGGTTGAAGTAAGACCAGAGCCTGCTAGCCTCTAAACCCAGGGGAGCTCATACTCACGGTAAGGGTCATGCACAAACTCTCCAGCTTGTGACTCTGCCTAAGTGAGACCTGAGCCTGCCTCTACTTCCGCTCCAGAGTTCCTGTTCACCAGCAGGAGTGCAAGAGAGGGCCAAAACAGCCCTCAGGGGCCACCTCAGGAGCCCAGCCAAGGCCACTCCCACTGCACTGTAGAGGTACATCCACTACTTCTGCCACCAACTTTAGTGACAGTAGTGCCCATCTGGGGACA
>CM053401.1:18745721-18822746 GCA_028644305.1 Xerus rutilus
AAGCAGTATGGAGATTCCTTAGAAAACTTGGAATGGAACCACCATTTGAGCCTGCTATCCCACTCCTAGGTCTATACCCAAAAGACTTAAAAACAGCATACTACAGTGCTGCAGCCACTTCAATGTTTATAGCAGCTCAATTCACAATAGCTAAACTGTGGAACCAACCTAGATGCCCTTCGATAGATGACTGGATAAAATAACTGTGGTATATATACACAATGGAATATTACTCAGCAATAAGAGAGAGTAAAATTATGGCATTTGCAGGTAATTGGATGGAGTTGGAGACTATCATGCAAAGTGAAGTAAGCCAATCTCAGAAAACCAAATGCCAAATGTACTTGTTGATAAGTGGATGCTGATCCATAATGTGGGGAAGGACATGGGAACAATGGTGGATCTCTGTTCACAGGGGTGTAAGGGGGGAGGGGGCATGGAGACAGCAAGGGTGATGGAATATGATGGTCATAATAACCCTAACTTTATGTATGACTGCATATATGTTGTGATTCTATACAACTTACAACTAGAGAATTGATGTTATCCTCTATGTACAATGAATCAATTTACACTGTTAACATGTAAGCCTAAATAAAAAAGAAAAAGAAAAAGAAAAAGTGGATAAGAAATGAATAATGTGTTCTTAAGAATTATATTTTATAAGAGCACATATAGCAAAAAGATGACAAAATGAAAATATTAATAGAATGTAGCCAGGCGCGGTGGCGCAAGCCTGTAATCTCAGCACTTAGGGAGGCTGAGACAGGAGAATCGCGAATTCAAAGCCAGCCTCAGCAACGGCGAGGCACTAAGCAACTCAGTGAGACCCTTTCTCTACATAAAACACAAAATAGGTCTGAGGATATGGCTCAGTGGTCAAGTGCCCCTGAGTTCAATCTCCAGTACCAAAAAAAAAAAAAAAATAGAATGTGAAAACAGTGACTAAATTTGGTAATAGAAAAATAGGCAATTTTCACTTACTTCTCTTTATTTTTCTGTGCTATTCAAATTTTCTTTTACAAAAGTTTATGAGCTGCTAAACTTAAGGTCATTGCCACACTTTGGTTGACTGACAGTTTCCTTTCAGTCACAGCCTGAACCTGGACCAGTACTAGGCAAATGCCCCCAAAATAAATAAGGCAATAAATAATTAGTGAGTAACACCAAAGTAGATGAAGACTGAACGATTCAAACCAACCAACTCAGATGTTCCCAATTCCCAGATGTTTGTTGTAAAGTAAATCACCAAGTCTTTAATTGCTAGTTTTGTTTTCCACTTGGATTTTTGGATTTAAAGTATCTGGGTATTGAAACAACAAGGGTAGCTAAGATTTCTGAGAAAGTAGAGCAGGAAGCTCTGGCAGAGAATGATGTAGAAATGAGCTTAGCAAGCACCTGTCTGAACTCCATCTGTGGTAAAGCAACTAATTGCTTTCAAAGACAGGTCTAGATTTTTCATATAAGCGTTTCTGGTTTAGTAGCTTACTAGATGTCTCTACTAGGTTATAGAGAAGAAGAGAAATATTGTCACTGACACAAGATGAAAGGATGGTTGGGTTCCATTACGAATCTCTTATAAGCCTCTAATCCTGTCTTCAAGGACTGCAAAGAGTCACTTAACCAACAGCAGGAACTGGGTTTTCCTAGAATAGGCACAGCTCCTCAGCTGCCTTCTAATCTCTCACTTGCCTGGAGCAGTGCCAACACATTAACATTTAAATCACCAGGAAAGGAATTGGACCTCTGAGTCATTTCTATCCCATAGAGGATATTTCTAGTTATAGCTTCAAACTTCCCAGGGGGATGGAAAACCTCAGTCTATTAGTATGAGGATTGGTTTACACAGAAACAGCTGCCGCATTCTGGAAAGGAATTACAGGGGCAATCAGGAAACCTCACTTCTCGTTTGGGCTCTGCTGGGAACAACTCTGACCTTTTGGCAATTCACAAAACTTTTCAAGTCCACAGATTCCTCATCTTCATGAACTTGATGTGTTGCTCTCCAAGGCCTCAATGATCTTATTTCCTTACCTTTAAATGTATCCTGGATGTCTGCCACCCCAATACCCACAGAATCCTCCCAGAATCACCTTTTACCTTAAGGTGCAGAAGTTCCAGTGCTCTCTCATTTTCTGCAGGTTCTCTGGAAACATGTGTTTGGTCACCTCTTGCTCTGTTGACCTGTATCTGCTTCATTTCCCATCAACTTACTGAAGACCAGCTGTATTCTCTACACCTTTTCTCCCCACAGCCTGTCACTTCGCTTTCTTTTTCATACCTCCTCTGACCATTGCCCTCCTTCCCCAAAACAAGAAAAGTAAGGTCTAGAGTAAATAAAGGATCAATGAGACAATATCCAAAGGAAAGCAGGGTTATGCATTAAGATGGAGACTGAACAAAATGTCCAACCTAACAGAGGAGACTGAGCATGGAATGAAAATCAGATCCACAGATAAAAGTGGAATAAATATAGAAATGTGTGGTGTTTAATTTTTCCTTGCAGAAGAATTAGACATTATTTTCCTCCAGGAGTGGAGCTTAATCCTTCACTACCTCCTTGAGTATAGATGCAGCTAGTGACTTCCTTCTAAAGAACAGCATAGAAAGAGGAAAATAGAAGAGTAACATTACAGTGGGCAAGGCTGACAAACCACCTGTCAGATGGTCAAGTTCGACATCAACAGTATATGTCATTGTGATAGTGTGTGCCTTGATACAATCTGATAAGAAATAGCACACTATCTCTCTGATCTCCCAAAGACCAGTCTCATCATGCAAAAACATCAGAAACATTCATATTAAGAAACATAACCAATACTCCTTCGACTTTAAGACCATTGAAAGAAAGAAAAAAAGAAAGGAAGGAAGGAAAGAAGGAAGAAAAGGAAGGAAGGAAGGAAGGAAGGAAGGAAGGAAGGAAGGAAGGAAGGAAGGAAGGAAGGAAGGAAGGAGAGAATTGAGAAACTGGCAGAGCCAAGAAAAACCAATGAAGAAGACTAAATGTTCACTAAATGGATAGTGAACATCACTGGAAAAACTAGTGAAATCCAAATAAAGTGAGGAATTTAGTTTATAATACTTATAACAGTATTTATGTCTTAATTATGATAAACTATTGAAATGTAAAATGTAAAGATGGAAGAAATTATAGAATAGCTAAACAGAAATTACCTGTATCCTCTTTGCAACTTTTGCAAATAGTGTAAATATAACTGTTGCAAGCGGCACAATTAATAATTACTCAGAGGTGGATCATCTTTAAATGCAAATTTATTTTCAATCACAACAGTCATCAAATATAATTAATTAATGCAAAAAGTGTTGGGTGTTCTAGAGTGGCCCAACTAGCATTCAATGCAAATGTGCACTAATTAAACACTATAGGTAAGTCACACCATCCTAGGGCAGCTAAACACTACCAGTAATTCACACAATCCTAGGGCAACAAAACATTACAAGTAATTCACACAATTCTAGGGCAGCCATGAGCCCCAAAATACCTCCAATGCCACACGACTTCTCTTAGCCAAAGAGCAGACCATTGTGCTTGTCTGGTGGTTCTCTTCAGCCAACGGCTGGAGGTCACGGAATGATGGAGTTGATCCAGGGACAGACAGCAAGGCAGCCAGTCTCACTGATGGCCTTGGAGCAAAGCCCCCAGTGTGGCAGGACAAGCAGTTTAAATGCAGTTCCAAGTTGGTGGTGTGAGCTAATGATTGGTTACACCCAGTAAAAGTCAATGTCCATTGGTTATGTCCAGTGAGACAGTATAATTGCAACTGGGCATTTCTTTGTGCATGTGCATGGAGCTGTGCTCCCTATCAATTATAACCAGTCATTGCTAAGCAGGCCTATGGTTAGGTGCCCCTTACAGCCCCTTATCGATTGCAAGCAGGCATGACTAAGCAAGTCAATGGCTGCTGTTTCTTATGCCAAGCAACTTAGTGAGTCCCCAGCATGTCCAGGCATGTCTATGGCATATGCTCCTTACAACAACACTACTCTAAAATTTAAGTTTATTTTTAAAAAACCAGGTTCAAATTCAAAAGGCTGAATTTGCAAAGGGGCAAATAAATTTACAAGGGAAAATAGGAGCCGGCCCTGGTGTGCTTGTGGAAAGCAATCCCCAGACCTTGTGAAAAGGACAGAGTATTTATTCAGGGGAGAAGAAGAAGCTGGGAAGGCACAGTCACTAGAAAGCAGAAAACACTATTTTCAGGGGTTTGCAAAATGACTGGCTCTTCTTTCATTCCATGTGTCATGCAGGGAGTGATCCAAGTGTCCAAAGAACTATATTTCCTACTTAGAAGCTCAGGACAAATCTGGGACTCTGAATGAAGCATTTCTTTCTTTCACCGTGCTTACAATAGCACATTGTCCTTGAAAGATTTTAAGGAAAACCAGAAAGTGCTAAAAAAAAAAAATGTCTTGCTGAAACAAGGAGAATGACAGTGACTGACTGACTTAAACAATGCAAGATTAAAACTGTGCCTGAGAAGAAAGTGACAGGAAAAGCCAGGGGGGAATCTGACGAAAATTCCTGCTGTCTCAGAAAGAGCCTGGGCAGAAATGTCACCTCTTCACTCAAGGTATTGGCTTCAGGCTCTCCAAGTCACATTGACTGAACTCCTTGACAGCAACCTGCTTGTCCTCCTTAATCCCCATAGTTCCACAGACAATGTTCTAGAGGCCGAGTTCCCTGCCCTCTGCACTGCATTTCATGTGGTCCACCGAGACAAGAGCTCTGTGGGCAGAAGTGGGTAAGCCAGGCCCAAGGAACAGCAGTGTGGAAGGCCACCTGCCTTTTTCTCCTTTCCATATATCCAGCAGGGGTGCCATGCTGAGCTCCCGCACGTGAAAGGGACAAAACCCATCTCTCCTACTTACTACACCACCAATCGCCAACCCAGTTGCATGCAGCAGTCATCCTTGATCCCCACTTGTCATGCCCCAAACCCATCCCATCAGGAAATTGCACACATGTGAGCACAAAAACATTGCCTGAACCTGCCCTTATCTCTTCACTTCTATTACTTCTGCAACCCACCTCAGCTGCATCTACAGTGAGCTTGTTTTGCCTTTGGGATTCTCCAGTTTCCCCATATGTCTACAAGTGGAGTTCTTTTTACTTATTAAGTTTCCTACTCATTGGCAATCTGGAAACAGAGGACTAGACTCTTTCATCATTTCTGGAAAATCACAACCATTTCTTCACCCAAATGCCAACCAAATTTTCAACTTGTGTTTCATGCTATTTTCTCAATGATCTTCAAACTCTGGATTTGCGTTGAGTCTTCTCAGTCTCCTTCAAGTCTCTTAAAAACTCTTTCACATTGTCCAGCCCTTTGCTGCATGTCATACAATTTCCTTAGCTTCACTTTTCAGTTCACTAATCTTCCCCTGAGTTGTATCTGATCTGTTCATACTGTTCATTAATTGTAATGTCAATTATGAACTTCATGTTACAAATTTCAACTGGTTCTTTTTAAAATCTACCAGTTCAAGGTAGATAGTTTCTTCCTTCTTTCCTGTTTCAGTTAGATTAAATTTAATATATTTATTTTATGATCTGTATTTGATGAGTACAGTATCTGTAGTCTTTGTAGTCTGATTCTGTAGTTTCTTGTTTCTGCATATTTCTCCTATCTTTAGAATTATAAACTGATAGTAGAGTGTTGTAGAATTTCTGAAGAGGATTATAAGCTTTATTTCTCCAGGAAGGTCTATATATTCATTTTTCGGGATCTTGGAATTCTACTTAACATGAAATTTTAGTATTCAGAGTCTCAGAGCTTCCGAAACATTGTGAACTCAGAGGCTAAACTGAATTGCGCAGAGTGTGGGCTGTGGACAGAAATTTTTATTTTCTGCTGCACTCATAGCCAAGAGCAATATAGGTAAGTGTCCCTTCAGCCGTACTCTAAAGGGAGACAGAATTTTCCTAGTTTACCCCACAGTGGTGTTCTTCCTTGCAGCTCTCAGCTTTGGGTTCAACTTGCAGAGGTAATTTCCTCCTGTGTTTCACCCTATTAAAATCTGAACTACTGCTGTCAGGGATGGTGGATAACATAGAACACCCAGGCCAGCTCTCTCTCTCTGGAAACTTCTTAACCCTATGGATTCATATTTGCTTTCTAACTTTGGAAGAACTCCACTATTTTTTTTCCCAAGCTAGCAATACATTAAAGACAATGAATTTTTTTTCTCTCTCTCTCTTTTTTTCCCCCCAGTATTTTCAGGTATGCTATGCACGCCAGGTTTTCTATGAATTTGCAGTAGCCTCCTAACAGGTCTCTTATTCTACTCTTGTGGCATACAATCAATCTACCACCCAGTAGCTAGAGCTATCTTTTTAAAAATATTCCACAAATAGAATAAATTAATCTCCAGGACTATTTTCAGAATCCCACTTGTAAATATCACCCTTCCACTTGAGGACTTCTTAGGGAAATTGTTCTGACTACACATGCACTGCACATCGGGGTCATATTTAACCTAGCTGTCAGCTTTGAATATTCTCAAGTCATTCAGCTTGCTGAATTTCCTGGTCCTATAAGCTGAAAGCTAAAAATTGGCTTACATTTCCATCCCAGCACTAGCCCTTGGGATTCTTAAAGGACTTATTTTTGTCCTTAGTAGCCAAGGTTCCAAGTTCTTATATGTGGCAAGTTAATAATCTCTCTTTCATCTTACCTTCTGGTGTGTTTTCCATTTTCTCCTTGTGATAGAATGGTCATAGCCTCAATCCTGTCACTCTCTAACACAGTGCTGACCAGAGTGGACTAAGTCATTGAAAATGTTACAGTGGCCATAATCTCTTTAAATTTAATTTTTTTAAAATAAAAATAAATTTTTTTTTGGAAATGTCACAATTAACATGTAAGCTAAATACAAAGCCTTCTTGTTAAATTTTTATATTGCCAAATTAAGAATGTTAATAAAAATTAAACTCCTCTCTCTTTCTCTACTGAAAGATCCAAATCTTTCTCTTTCTCCCCTACCCTCATGCTCTTTTAATATCTCAGAATGTGTATATTGAATAATCTACTAAATAAATGTTTTATGTAGTATACTCCTAAAGGTTTAGGGCATCTAGGAAAGATAGGGTAGGGAATTTGCCACTTCACAAACACAGCTCAGCAAACAATTTTAGCCCAAATGATGGACATCAATGGCAGATGTCACTCTCTCAACATCCCTCAGCTATTCGTGCTTCCAGAATCATTTTCCTGCTCATCTTCTCCTTTTGAACCTCAGCTTCCACCCTACTATTGGGCCCCTAGCTTCTCTCCACTGAATTCCCATGTTTACCCTTCTGTGCTCATTTATTCTAAATACTCACAAATCCCATTAATTCTGGTGGAAAGCAATTTCCCCAACTCATAGTGTGTTCAGGTTATGCTTGAAGAAATTAATCTTCAAAACCAAACACACCCACTGCTTTGCATCTCAAAATAAAATCAAACCTCTCCCTGAGAAAAAATCCCATACTGAATCACCAGCAAAGACAACAGCAAAAGAAAATGGTTTCTTCCTATCACACCTCGATAATCCCAATTTCTATATTTAACATTTGGGGTTTTCTTTTAAACCCACTATTAACTGAATATAATATTAACTTGTAGATGTCACTTAGCTTACGCCCTCTGATGGTTGGGTATGTCCCCCTAAAACGTTCATTAGCAACCTCAAAAGAAGCCGAAATGCTAATTTTGGCTTCACATTCCCCAAAACACCTAGAGTGTTAACAGCATTTAGTTGGGTCTTTCAGATAATTTTTCCTTAATCTTCTCAGACTATGACTCCTTTCAGGCAGGACCTTTTTCTTATTCACTAGTCTAACCCAAATATTGGTAAAAAGGAGTACTCAATAAATGCTTGTTGAATTAAGTGGAACAGCATGTTCTTTATAAATTTAATTGTGGCAGTAAAATGAATTACATGATAATTATTTTCAGACACTTTATGGACGCATCTAAAAGATATAATCACCAGGAAAAAGTATTTGATGTTCAATTAATACCATTCAAGAACAACTTAAGTCTGTTAACCGTGTGCAATAAGTAGAAACTGGAGGGGAAAACCATAATAATAACAGTACAAACTCACTCCACCAAGGAAAAATGAAGAGTCCAGCCCCAGGGCCATGCTATTACCTCTTCCTCAGTTTCCCCACTGAGGAAATTTAATTCAGCCTATAGAGAAGGCAGGAAGATTCTTGTGGCTTCTGTATATAGAAAAGCTTAAACTCTTCCTCCTTATTTTCAGCTCTTATCGAGGTTCAAAAAAAACAAAAAAGGTTTGGGACTAACTACTTCTCTTGTACAACCCCTATAGTCTGTTTATGAATGTTTCCAGCAATGATTTCCCATTTGATGGATTTATTTTTTTAATTTATTTTTATTTATTCTACTTAGGTATACACGACAGTAGAATACATTTTGATTCATTGTACACAAATGGAGCACAACTTTTCATTTCTCTGGTTGTACATGATGTAGAATCACACCACATATGCAGTCATACATGAACCTTGGGCAGTGATGTGCATCTCATTCTATCATCTTTCTTGTCCCCATGTCCCCTCCCCTCCCTCCCTCTCCTTTGACCCAAGTTCCTTCATTCTTCCCATGTCTCCTCCCCTATTATGAATCAGCATCCACTTATCAGAAAATGGGTTTATTTTTTATCTATTATATATCTTACACTCAAAAAATATAGATAGAATTTTGTTGTTGGGTTTTTTAAAATCTAATTTCATTTCTGTACCAATTGGGTAAAAGATTGGGCTGGAAAGAATCTCAAAATTCATACTTTCTCACCTTTTTAGAGGCAGAAAGGAGGATTAGAGAAAGGACTGCTGAAGTCCATGTTTCAGTCTCTTAATTCTGCTTCTCCAATCTGCACCTCTCTTCTATGAATCCTTAAGTGAAGCTGCGATGGAGTAGTTGGGAGGGACAACTTCTCACAACTGCCAGAATTCTCCTGTTCTCCCTAATAGAATCACAAGACAAACAGCCCATGCTATGAGTCAAAGAAGACCACATGAAAGAGAAAATCTTTCAAGAAAGATACAGAAGGATGGGGAGAAATGAATTTTTAATTCATCTCTTTAGCTTAAGGGCTGGGGTTGGAAGGAAAGACATTGAACAAAGATTCATTGAAAAGTCACTGATCTCCCACTAGAGGCAGGAGTTGCTAATTGAGCTGAGTGTTCATCCGTCCATTGTGGGGAGGGATGCGGCCCATTGCCCAGAGGAACAGGAGACATTTAGAGCTTCACATGGTTTCGTGATTACATCTTAGATTCGGTCATTCTAGTCAGCTTCCAAAAGGCACTCATTGCTCTTCTCTCACTGGGAGTTCCAGTTGTAAAAAACCCAAAAGAGTTGAAAATGAGGAAAAAACTTTAGGGAATCTTCACGACCTTTTAGAGTCCTTAAGTTTAACTCTGTAAAAGTTCCCGAAGTCCACAATTACTAGTCATTAGGCAATTATTCAGGTTTAAATAATTTAACACCAACTGACTCTCGCATTTTAATTGCAGAGATAATTTTCCTGAAAACTTATAATCTGTACTCAGGGGGGAAAATGAATGAGAATGGTGAACCCGCTCAGGGACGGGGCTTGAGTATTTCACTCTAAGCAACTCTGCCAGCTACTTGGTGCGTAGTGACTCCAGTCTTAAAGCATGGGCACTTCCTTTTGCTTTAGATTATTGTTTTCATGCTTGTGAGTTTGGTCCTAGGTGACAAAATAATGAACAGTCCCTGTAAAGTACGATGGCATATGCTTCAAGCACTAAATTATTAAATAATTTAATTGCGTGCTAGTAATTCCCTGCACTAAATTATTCTTAAAGTCTCTATTGGCTGTAATGATGCTCAAATCTCTGGTCACAACATAGAAGATCCTTCACCATCAACTTAACTTACATCTCCAACCTCACTCTCAGGAAATTTCACTGCCAACACTCCGTCTTGCCACACTGCAAATATTCATTCTTGCTAACTCATGCTGGCCCTTGGGACCTCCAAATCTGTGCAGAAGCATAAAATCATAAATTTTTCTGCTCTATTTTGGTTGCTAGGCCAAAAAAAAAAAAGTGTTCCTTTTTTTATAGAAGTTTATATTCATTTTAACTTTTTAAAAATTGTATTTGTACATTTTATTTATAAAGAATAATGAATTTCATGGTCATATTCATTTACCATTTTACATATGTCCATATGCATCTCATTTTTTTTTCAAAATAAAGCTTAGATACCACTTCCCTGGGGAAGCCTTCAAAGATTTCTTTAGGAAGAGTTATTTGCTCCCTCCTCTATGCTTCTAGAGGTCTATACATTCCTCCCACCCCACCCTACTTTTTAAGATCTGCCTCTCACAACAGATTTCAACCTTTTTTAGAGTAAGATTTCTTTATTCCCAAGACATTGCCAGGTACAAAGCAAGCATGCAAATAATCGGGGAATATTTGGGTGATTCATCCATTTGAGAAATTCCATTAACAGCTCTCAACACGCATGGCTAAAAGAGGTGTTGTAACATTTATTGCTCTTTTTAATGCTTGCAATTAATACACACTACCTGCCCTGTTTCAAGATGGCATTTTTAATGATTCAATTAACAACTAAAAAAAAAACTCCTATCCTCCTAATTTACTCCTTCTACTTTTACCATTTTAAACTTTGTCTCTCACTTTAAGCCAATCCTCTCTGGGCAAGTATATCAAACTCTGAACACAGATCCAATTATCTAGGAGCACAATGGTGTTCACTTGGGGTCATGAGCATGATTGCACAAGGGATCTAAACACTAATCAGTATCAGGAGACCCAGTAAACTTTTGCCTCTTCCAAGAAATTACTAGCATGCAATTAAATTTCATTCACAAAGAAAAGGCTTCTTAGCATTTATTTTCACAAAGCAAATGCAGAAAGGGAAATCTGTATCTTCAAGGATATTATAAATGAAGGAGAGGGTGCTACCTCTGTTCATGTCTACAAAGTTCTTTCTCCCTTTGATGCCTAATTGAAAAAATTCAGGTTTCTCTATTCTAAGCCATTAGTTCACATTTTGCCTTTGTTTTTCTGTCTTATTTAAAAGTAGTAAAAATGTTTGGAAAGTTACAGTTGAATGAGACAAAAGACTGGCTTTCAGGAAGTTTATGGTAACATTACTCAAATACAGAAGGGTGGCATAATAGCACATGTAACTTGGTGAAAGCATTCAAATGAGAGATTTTTAAATTTTGACTGAATTTCCAGGAAGTTTCACAGAGAATGTGTCATGGGAGCCTTTAAGAGTGAGAAGACTCAAAACATAAGTGGCACCATGAATATAGGCACAAAGAAAGACATAAATAACAATAAGTACTTCATTGCAATTGAGCCGAAATGGAAATCTATGTGGGAATTTTTTGAAATTTAATTCTGGAAAATCTTTGGGGATGAAATACTTGAAAGCTTAGAAGTTATAAAGGAAAGTTTATGCATTTTTTTGTTGTTTTCCTTAAAGGAGTTAACTGATTTTGAACAAAGCTACTACTATGCTATTAACAGCAATTCAAGTCAATGATAGTCCAGATACTACTCTTCAGTTTTCTCTCTTCTGACTCTATCTCTACTATATCTTCTTTCGAGTATAATCAGCTATAGGTAAATTGGGTAGAGTGTGAAAATTCCAGCTTTGTGACTTTAAGGTGGATGCTTCAGGGGAATTATGTAGTACCAGTGAAGAGTGATTTCTTTATAACCACATTGGGGCTAGTCACAGTAATAGCTATCTCATAGATTGAGTCAATCAATCAATCTAAAGTACTGAGTCCAAACCTAGCAGATATATCTATATGATGTAGGCATTATCTACTAAATGCCAAAATCTAACAACAAATGTCCTGCCTGATGCAAAATCCAGAGCATCATTGCTAGGATTATTCAGGTTTATCTGTTATCTGTTACCCTGGGTGGGAATCTTTGGTTTTACAAAGTGTTAGGAGGGCTATTGGGATAAATACGATCCACTGAGGAAACCCAGTTAACATAAGGAAGAAACACAACAGCAACATCATCCCAAAATCTCTGATGGAGTTCTTTGTTTTATTTTTTTCAAATGAAATTTATTTTATTTGATTTGATTATTTTAGTTAAACTTCAAATTACTCTAATTTGAGAATAAAATGAGATAATTGGGCTTAATCATACACATTCTTATTTGACTGGAATCTTTATGAGAAAGTATCTTTCAAAATCAAAACCTTGAAAACCCTACTCCTGAATGGGCTTTTCTACTCTGGTGCTGTTTTTTTCTCTGTTTCTATTCCCTGGTTACTTGGAAGTTCCATGAGTCCATAATGAATGATGGGGCCATTTGCTGTATTGATGGCAAAGATACAAGCTCACACAAAGCAACATCAGTCTCTTGGATCATTTGAAGAAAGCTCATTACAAACCAAATAATTCATGAACCAATGTCCATCCATAAGGGATAATTTGCACTAATTGTACTAAATTAAGTTGATAAATTATACAGAACTCAGAGACAAAATTCTTATGTCAATATGAAGATATTTCTCAACATTTTAAAAGATATGTTTTACTGACAGGTGCTACACACTTTGTTTTGTGATTCTCCTTCCAACAGATTAAACCTCAGCCCTCAGAAGGAGTTGTGCTACTTGGAAGTAACCAGTGATTTTCTCTGGGTGATCTAGAATTACTCCTCTCCTTTGAAGAAAATCTTATTTCCTACTCTCTGGGACCTCCGTTGAGATTAAACAAATTCTAACAAAGTGTATCAAGTAAATTCTTCCAACCATAAATAGAATGGTGGGTGACTTTTTCGTTACCATGAGAAAACACTAAGAGCAGATTCATATGCAGGTCACTAGGCACTGTAGGATTGCCCCCTGCAATATTCAGAACCTGGGTTGATTCTAATCCAACAGAGCTGAATTTTATTTTCCAGTGATTGAATATCAGTGACATCTGCTCAGCTGTGAGATCCTGATTGATCCCAAGGGCATGAGAAGGGCAATAAACCAGTACAGCATAATGGAAAGAGCTTGAGATTTGGAGCTGAGCAGAACACCAAGACTGGTGGTTTTGTGTTTGGGATTGACATGATCGGTCTCTTGAATCTCTATTTAACTATAAAATAGGTATAATAATAGGATTTAAAACAATTGTTGTGATAACTAACTTAGACAATACCCAATTTACCTGTAGCTGATGATATTCAAAAGAAGATATAGTAGAGATAGAGTCAGAAGAGAGAAAATTGAAGTGTAGTATCTACTATCATTGATTTGACTTGCTGTCAAAAACATGGTAGCATTCCATCAATGGTAAACATTATTCTTGTACCAGTATCAGGGTTATGGGAACTACACAATAATCAGCTGGATCATAAGTTTCAGTGGATACAGTCAACATATCTATTATATAAGGAGGAGAAAGAGTTTCCCTAGAATGAAATATCTAGGAATTCTCTTTATTTGGTTTCTATCTGGTTGGTGAATGAGTCAATTCCTTTTCTGGTTGATTAAATCCAAAGTCAAAAAAAATCTAAGATATATGTAATAAATAACAATAATTAATAATATATTTATATACCTATTTCTAATTTTAAATAAACAATCATTTATAAAATTAAATTCTGTTAGGGAAGGAACAATATTCTAATGTTTAGTATGATGTTAATTCATTCAGTAAAACTTGGTTAAGCAGTAAGTACAGATCAACTTCTTCTTTTATATTTGGGGAAATAATATTTGCCAAGATATAGAATAAAATCTTGCTTAGTAAAACAGCCTAAATCTTAAGAATTCATACAGAAATAATTGGTTAGCCAGGAAGTTAAAACCTTAACTCATAGATTCTCTACTTTTGGGAAAAGCAGGAAGTCAATCATTTTCTGGAGAATCAAACCTACTTGACAAACAACTGAAGCCATATCAGGGGCTGAAATTTCTATTCCACCTACTCTGACACACCCAGAAGGGACTCTGCATTAATTCATACTGAAAATTAAATTCCAAATTCAACCTATTTTCTTTCAATTATATTTCAACTTAATGGAGCTATAGGAGAACATAGTTTATGAGAATCCTTGAAGATGTATAATTTACAGATGACATCTGGAAGTAAATAAAGACCTTTAGGTAGCTGATTTAATGAAATATAGTAGTCATAGTACTGTCATTTAGATAAAAGAACTTTCAAAAGACAGTTCCCTCCACCCTGAACAATAATCCTTACTCAGTTTCCAATTTCAAAAGATAGTGGAAAACCTTTCAAAATTCCTGGTAAAAGCAATGCACAATGTACCTTTTTAAGATAACATTTGAGGCAATGGCAAACGCCCTGGAGCATGGAATAAGGTTCTAAAGAAGCACGGCAGATAGGTTCAAAAATTGTAATGACCCAACAGATCCCCATGATTTTTTAACCTGTCTGTTGCACTTGTTCCTTCCATGGTGAAAAAAGGGGTAGAGGAAGAAGAGTGAGCTTAAATAGGATCATTAAGATTGACTATCACCTTGTTGGCCTCCCTCAACTCCATTAAGACACAAAAAAAGGAGAAAGGTACAGACTGAACATCTAGGTTGCTTGTCATGTTCAAATTTAGGTACAATGTTCATAAGGTGACTCACTATCACCAAATCTATAGTTCGATGCACTCATAGATTCTTAGAAAAGAAAGGGATAACTAGATACCATCTGCATTAGTTAGTTTTCCTTCATAACAACAAATACCCAAGACAATCAATTCGCACAGGAAAGATTTATTTTGAGTCACAGTTTTGGAGGTTCTAGTCCACAATCTGCTGGCCTTGTTTCTTTGGGCATGTGGTGAGGGCAGCATATCACGGCAGGACACATGGTAGAGCAAACATTCCCCTTATAGCCAGAAAGAGAGAGAGAGAGAATGAATAAAAGAAAAGGGGCCAGGACCGCACAATCTCCTTCAAAGCACACACCTAATGACCTAAAGACCTTCTGCTAAGCCCCACTTCTGAAAAGTGCCACCACTTCCCATCGTTGCCTCCCTGGAGACCAAGCTTTTAACACCTGATCTTTGGAGAACATTCAGTATTGAAACTCTATTACCATCCAAAGGTTAATTTTTAATGGTTTCTAAGCTGTGTTCTATGGAACCCTACAGGAAGCACCTCATTGATGCTTAAATCCTAATCCAACTAGAGAAGCATCATATTTACATGATGTATATATTGGCATTCCAGGTAAGATTTCATTTGAGGGTGGAGCATGAAATGGGAACAGAAAAACTAATTTAAAAAAACTATTTTATATTTTAAACCATTAATCCACTCTGTCTAAATAATAACCATGTAATATATGAGCACAAATACCTCTAGTGATGAGACACTCACCATCTTGAGGCAATCTATGCAAATTTTATATGGCTATGTTATTAAGTAATTCATTCTTATGGAGAGAAGAAATCTACTTTCTTAAAATTTCTACCTTCTTACAATTCTAGTCCTGTTCTCTCAGATCAGAGAAGAAAAGCTAACCCTTTTTAGCATGAAAGTTTCTCACTATTGGAAGGTGATTAAAAGAATATCACTCCCCACCGATGCTCAGTTAGAAACTTCTAGTTCTTTTATGTTCAGTAGGGTTTGGGACCATTCATCATCCAAATCATTCACCTCTAGACACACTACATGATTTTGAGCCCACTATGTGTTCTTTTTCTGAGTAGATAGAGTATCATATTTTCTGCCTCCTTTGACAAAGGAAACAGAAGGACAATTTTTATGGCTTGGATCAAGAGCATCCCCAGAGTCTCATGTGCTAAAGGATTGGTTCCCAATGCAGCAATGTCCAGAGGTGGAGCTTTGGAATGATGATTGGATCATGAGGGCTCTGACTTCATCAGTAGATTAATCCTTTGAAAGCTGAATGGACTATTGGGAGGCAATGAAAACCGTAGCCAGTGGGGCACAGTTGGAGAAAGTAGTTCACTGGGAGCACAGCCTGAAATATTATTTCTTGTTCCTGTTCCCACCTTGCTTCTCTCTCTCTTCCCCCAACCTCCCCACCTCTGTGTTGCTCCTCCTACCTCTCCTTCATGAGGCGAGAAGCTTTCCTCCTCCACACTCTCCTGCCATGATGTTTCTGCCTTGGAACCTGCTGCCCTTGGACTGAAACCTCTGAAACTGCTAACTAAAATAAATCCTTCCTCCACTCATTTTATTGTGTTAGGTATTTTTCACAGCAACAAAAATCTGACTACCACAACAATATCAATCAAATATTTTAAGGTGTTTTCTTTGTTTATGGTCTATCTTGTAAATGACTTGGCAATGGCATAATACAATGACACTTTTTGAAGAAAATTATGTAGCAACAGGAAACTATACTCTAGGACAGGAAATGAAGTTCCACAGAAGTATAGCTGTCAGTACCCAGGCCTTTGATGAGCAAATACATCACCATAGTTTTCTCACCTGTTTGTCATATTTGTTCCTTCTACTGGTAGAAAATGATGAAAGATTATAGCCTGTCATCATAATTCTAATCACCTCTTGTAAGTCTCAGATTTCATCAGCTAGGCTAAGCAAAAGGAAACTAGTACAGTCATGTGTAGCTTAGTAACAGGGATATATTCCGAGAAGTGTGTCATTGGGCAATTTTATTGATGTGTGAACAGCATAGTGTACTTAAAAAACCTAGCTGGCATCAGGAAATGGGCATGGATTCTGTGCAATTAAGAGATGTGGTAAACACAAAGTATATAAGATAGCTGCCAACATAACATAGCATATTCTTTCATAGTAAGCTTTCTATTTTAATAAATAGATATACACTCTAAATAATGATAAAAAGTATAGTAGCTGGTGCATTTGGTACAAACCTCTAATCCCAGTGGCTCAGGAGACTGAGGAAGAAAGATCACAAGTTCAAAGCTGGCCTCAGCAACTTAATGAGGCCCTAAGCAACTTAGTGAGACCTTGTCTCAAAATAAATAAATAAAAAGGTTTAGAGATGTGGCTCAGAAGTTAAAGCACCCCTGTGTTCAATCTCTAGTACCCAAAGCAAAACAAAAAAAAGTACAGTAAATACATGAACCAGTAATGCAGACTTTTGTTATCAAGTATTATGACCTATACCTAATTATATTAGTATACTTTTATAACACTAGCAGTGCAGTAGATTTGTTTACACTACCACCAACACACACACAAAGGTGAGTAATTCAATGTGCTATGGCATTATAAAGGCAATGATGTCACCAGGTGACAGAATTTTTCAGCTCAATTATAATTTTATGAGACCACCATCATCTTAGCAATCTATTGCTAACTGAAATGTCATCATATGATGCATTGCGGTGTGGTAAGGAACAAAAAATAAGGTTTTTTTGAAGCCAGTAGGTTGGATTTTATGTTAACATTGTAAATCATTTTACCATTCTGAATCAGTTAATTCATCATACTACACCTTATTTTATTTTGACTAATACATGTAACAAATCTAGCACTGATCCTTACACGTATGCTGTCAATGAATATTATAAAAGTATTGTCATTTCAAGCACTTATATCTTTTATTTTTTTTTAATATTTATTTTTTAGTTGTAGGCAGACAGAATATTTTATTTTTACATGGTGCTGAGGATCGAACCCAGTGCCTCACACATGCTAGGCGAGCACGCTACCACTGCGCCACAATCTCAGCCCCCTCTTTTATTTTAATAACGCTGCTTTCAATGACACCTTATTTATGCATCAGTATCAGGTAATGAGGAAATCAATGTAAATTTCCATATACTAGAAGCTCATGCTTTTAAGTTTAAACCATTTTTGTCTGAACTATTTTACTTTAATTTATTCCAGAAAAAAATATGCTACCATAAAATTACAACAGAATAACAAATATGGTTTAAAGATTTGTTGATTTTTTTATTATCATTGTGATATTCACATGACAGTATTGTGATACCTGAAAGAGAATTTGAAATGGACAAGACCAATTCCATCTTCATTAAAGGGTCTCAGGCTTCTGAAATTTTTAAGATTTTACCCTTTCCTCTGCTATGTTCAATGGTTCTAGCTAGATCAAACCTATGACTTACATATTGTCCACAGGAGTTAGATATCTTATGATAATTTTGGTACTCCTGTTTTCATGGGGTTTGTAGATATTTTGTTTGGAAAAGCTTGAGGACTATGATATTTTAAGTGAGGCCTGGTTGCAATCAGTTCTATAGATTGAATTCTATAACTCCTTTTTATCAGCTTCCTCAATACAGTGGATTTGGCCAGATCTCTTTACTTGTATAATATCACAAGTCAAGAAAATTGTAGGTCACAACATGGTCAGAAGCCAACACACAAGAAGATTAATTGACAGTAGTTAGCAGCTCAGAAGATAGCAGCAGCAGCGTCAATACAGGCCAAAAGAACAAACTGGGGCAAAGAGGAGAGTGTCAAGGGAAGAAACTGGAGCAGAGATCTCCAAAGAGGTCCAGATAACTGATTACAGATGTGACTGGCCTCCCATTTCCACCCCTATATGTCCTAGGCACACTATAGAAAAGTGAAATTGGGAGAGCTGATGTTCTCCATTTGACATAAGAAGCTATTGATCCAGCAGACTAAAGGAAAACTGATAAAAATACCATGGCCAAGATCCACCAATGAGTAAGACTTGAAAGAGACTGAAGTAGTGCCTGCATATTATTGTGTTTTTTACTCACACTATTCAAAAATTTCCTGACCTTTTACGCTGCCATCAATCATCTCTTCTAGTGTTTTCTGCCCATGACCTCCAATGAACTCTAAAAGTGACATTACAGCAGCAAAACTGTAGTTCACAACACTTACATATTTTATAAAGAACTAGAAGAGAGGAGTTCAAAGGTTTCCAGTACAAATAATAGATATTTGAGGAGCTAGAAATGCTAATTACATTTATTTGATCTTTAACCATTGTACACACATGTGAAATTATCTCACTGTACCCAATAAATATGTACAATTATTATATGTCAAATAAAAATAAGCTTTGAAGTATTATCTAGAATGAGTTTATTGATGTGGTATGAGGGTTTTTTTTTCAGAGAACACCAAAAGTTGGATTTATTGTTTCTCACAATTGCATAGTAACTTAATTTGCATGCGTTTCTGACATCACAAATCTGCAGTACAGTATTTCTTCTCAATGAAAAAGAAACACTTTGAAAAGTCATCAGGAATTTTTTAAAAAATTGATCATGATGTGTAGAATATCTTAAAAATCTTGCCAAAAAGATATTAGCTTTACTTTTATAAATCTTTGCATAAAATGAAAAATCAAGGCCTACAAATTTCATTTGGTTTTACATTTTTAAATACCATCTTTTGTTGCCATTAAGATTTTTATCCATCCAAAAGTACTTTGAAGCTCCACCGTCCAATTTCAGGCAAATGAAGGCATTTCCAAGTGTCTGAACTAAGCATTGTCTTGGCTGAAGCGGAGCAAGAACTCAATCAGAGTCCTTGTGGGCCTCCTGGTCATGCCTTTCCGCAGGTAAGGAACCTCATCTTTGTTGGTCATCACACCTGCTATGTCCAAGTTTGCCCACTTAGGATGAGTCACAAATTCCTTCAGGATATTTTCCAATGTTGTCAACATCAGCAAGCTGACAATCTACAACTTGTCTGGTATAATGTTCAAAAAAGGGCATCCTCCAGACACAGTCACCTGTTTCAATGCTGGCCTCAAATAGTTTGTTCCACAGCCAGGATGAGTTGGTAAAAACCACAGTGGCACCTGACCCCAAGGCTATATCCATGGCACCTGTTAAAGTGGTTGCATTGATGATGAGCTTTGGATTAAAGGTTTGCACTTAACAAAGAGCATCCGCCAGGGTGAGCCTCCCCTCAGCGTCGGTGTTATCAGCCTGGATGGTCTTCCCATTCTTAACTCTGACAACATCTCCAGGCTTGTTGGCCCTGCTGCTGGGCATATTTTCACAAAGAGGAGCCAAACCTATGATATTAATGGGCAAACTGAGCTTTGCAGCAGACACGATGGCTGAGCATATTGTGGCAGCTCCTCCCATGTCAGCCCACATGAGGTCCATGCTTGCAGAAGGCTTGATGGAGATGCCACCACTGTTGAAAGTGACTCCCTTCCCAACGAACACCAGTGGCAGCTCCCACACATCGGAGCTGCCTTTGTAGTGGATTTCCAAGAAGACTGGAGGCTCATCAGACCCTTTACCTACACTTAGGAATGAGCCCATTTCCTGTTCCTCAATCCAGGACTTGGGTCTGACATGGATCTCCGTTTTATTACTAGCACTTCTGAGATTCTTCTCAATAATTTCAGCAAATCTGGTTGGTGTCATCTCATTGGATGGAGTCTCCATCAACTGGCGGACCAAGTTCTGCCCAGAAGCAAAGAGGACTCCTTTTTGCCAGGCCTCCTGATCTCTGCTTCCATGGAGCTTTGCCGACACCGCCATCTTCTTTTTCTGCTTTAGATCATCTATTCCTAGAGACAGAGCAACGCGCCTTCTGCCGCTGCCTGGGCGTCTCCACAGGGATCCACCTCCACAGAAGAGAGCTCTAGGTCCTGAATTTGCCTGCACCCAGCTGCGACGGCAACTCTGATGCTTTCTTTGCCTTCATGCCAGTTCTCCTGGTCATCGACGCCAGCTGACCTTTTGCTTAGGCCAACTACCACCACGCTGGGGAAGTCCTGATGCAGACCATAAAAGGTTCGGGTTTTGCCTGCCTTCAGAGGTGGTCCAGATAAGTTCAAAATCTCTCTCAGCTTTTCAGCCACCAATTTATCCAAGTTCTCTCTTGCGCTTGTCAACTATGGCACATCATCTTCTCTGTCCCTGGAATAGATTCCTAAAACAAGGCCCTTCATCTTGTCGGCTGTGGCTAGACCCCAGCCCCAGAGATGCCTCACTCCCAGACTTCAGAAGGCAACTCCTAGAGAAGTTCTTTCTTGAATGTAGCCCAGATATTAACCCACAGAACATGTGACATCTCTTTTTAACAGTTCAGCCAAATTGTGTTAAACAACAAATTTTGAGTTAAATGAAAAGGGCTAATAGAGACTAGACCAAACAAAGCCACCTTGTCTTTGCCTTTTTAATAAACACTAGTTCTAAAAATTATCTCAGTGTTTGAGGGCCATTAAAATATTCATTGTGTCATTTTAAAAATATATCAATAGTACATGTCTACATAACTACCTAGGACTATGAAAAACTTTCTACTTTGAAAAGTAAAGAAAATCTATTGAGAGAATTACAGCTCTTAAGCATTTCCAGGCCTCTTTAGGCATCCCATGTTTGATTTTCAGACAAACAAGCAATCATCTGCAGCTTGGTAGTCTCTCCAAGGTCCTATCTTCTATAATATGAATGTTATGATATTTGTTTTATAATCACATAACTATGAAAAGATTAATTATAAAAGGGTATAATTTTAAAATACAGTCGAGTTGAATCATATGAGCTTCTGTTACAGAACATTTAAACATTGCATGATTGAATTAAGACAGCTGGAAGGTTACACAGCATAGGAGGCAATTTTAAAAACTAGCATTTAAGTTTTGTATGCATTTGAGCATGGCAATTGCTTTAGGAAACACTTGTGTTTTAAATTATTGACCCTATGATGAAGTAATCGTCAATAAAACTTATATCATCAATAAAGAATTAACCGAGTATCTATTATGTGAAAATCTATTTTGCTAGGCATTGGGTAACTACAGAGTTATAGAGGCAATGTCTGAAAGCAAGTAGGAATCCAAATATAAATTAACACCAATGTTTGATAATGACTCTTGGTTTCTGCCCCATCTTGAAGACATTTGAGTTTTTTGACTTATAAAATTGGAAGAGAACTTGGGATTCAACACTCCTTTTAAAAGTTAAGAAAGTGAGGCCAGCAAAGTGAGCAATCACCCAGTACCTTGCCTAGAACCTGGTTCATAGAAGAAACACAGGAAACATTTATTAAGAAAATGAATCAATGAAGTTATTTGTACAAATTTATTCAGTCTACATTTCTGAATGTAGAATTCAGATATCCTGACCCACAGCCTTGTGGCCAAACATTTTAGACTTTCACCTTGAGTCTATAAAATTAAGCCACAATTGTTTTATTTGTTTGTTTCTATTTACCTAGATTCTTATACAGATATGAGAAATAATACATAGGTATGGCCCTTACCCCTTATCTGTTTTCCTTAAAAGTAACATCTTTCAAAACAGCATCACAACCGCGAGGCGCTAAGCAACTCAGTGAGACCCTGTCTCTAAATAAAACACAAAATAGGGCTGGGGATGTGGCTCAGTGCTCCAGTAGCCTGAATTCAATCCCTGGTACCAAAACAAAAAACAAAAAAACAGCATCACAACTAAGATACTTACGCTGACAATCAAAACACAAAACATTTCTACATTCACTATTGTACTTTTATCAACACTCATTTTCTTCTACCACACCTTTTCCTTAAATCCTAAAAACCAGTAATCTCTTCTCCATATTTATAATTTCATCATTGCAAGGATGTCACATAAATGGAATTATGCAGTATGCATCCTTTTAGGATTCTATTTTTTCATTTGGCATAATTCTCCAGAGTTTTGCCAAGTTACTGCGAGGTAGCAATAGTTTGTTACTATCATTGCTCAATAGAGTGTAGGATAGTTTGTTTAATCATTCATTCATTGTAAGGCATCTGAGTTGTTTGCATTCAGTGTTACTATGAATGATGCTGCTTTAAACATTTAATCCAGATTTTATTTGAACAAAAGTTTTCACTTCTGTGGCTTAAATGCTCTGGAGTACATTAACTGGGTTGTATAATCAATTCACATTTATTCTTTTAAGAAACTACTAAACTTAGTTTTTCATAGTGGCTGTACTATTCTATTTTCCCGCAAGCAATGTGTCAGTGACTCAGCTTCTCACTACTATCACTACTGATACATATGCAGTTATATGGCTCATGTGGCTTTAATTTTTATTTCCTTAATAGCTAATGATGTTGAATATCTTTCCAGCTGCTTATTTGCTGTTTGTATGTCACCTTTAGAGAAATAACTGTTCATGTCTTTTCTCATTTTCTGATTTAATAGGTTTTTTTTTCATTGTTTATAACCATGGGGTTGTAGGTATTCTGCATCCTCTATACAAGTGTTTTGTGAGATACGTGGTTTGCAAATATTTTCTCCCAGTCTGTAACTTGTATTTTCAATTCCTCAACATGGTCTTTGGCAGAGCAACAGTTTTTAATTTTGATGAAATCCAGTTTAATGCTTTATCATTTTTTCCTCCTGTGAATCATGCCTTGGCTGTGAAGTCTGAGATTTTGTGCTAGGTTTTTGTGGGGGGTTTTTTGCCTAAAATTTCAGGGTTTTACATTTTACATTTAAATTCGTGACACATTTTGAGTACATTTTTGTGTAAGATGTGATGCTGATGTCAAGGGATGTTGTTGTGCTGGTGGTTGCCTGTGGACCAAATTGTTTTGCACCTATGTTAAGAACTGGTTGTGTATATTTATGTGGTCTAATTCTGTGTTCTCTCTACGGTTCCATTACTATGTGTCTATCTTTCCACCAGTACAGCCCAGTCTTGATTACTCTAGTTACCCAATAAGGTTGGAAATTGGATGGACTGATTGCTTCTATATTACTCCTCACTTTCAACAATGTTTCAGCAATTCCAATGCTTATGCCACTGTATAAATATTTGGGAATAATGTAATCTATATCTACAAAAAATGGGATTTTATAAGAATTGCATTAAACCTATATATCAAGGTAGTGAGAATTATCATCTTAACCATGTTGAATCTTCCTCTTCATTATCATTGCTTGTCTTTCCATTTGTTAGAACTTCTTTGATTTGTATTATCAGAGCCGTATGATTTTCAGCATACACGTTCTGTGCATTTTTTTGTTAGAAGTATATCTAAGTAATTTTGTTTCAGTGATTAGATCTGGCTTGTATTTTTATTTTGAGGTTCATGAATTGATTGCTAATATACAGAAATATGATTTTTATGTTAATCCTGTATTCTTTGACCTAACCAAATTCATTTATTACTTCTGGCAGATTTGTCTATAGGTTCCTTGGGATGTCCTATGTAGACAATTCTGTCATCTGCAAATAGAGACAATTTCATCATGATGACCAACCAATATGCTTTCTATTTCATTATCATGCATTTTGAACTTGCCACAATTTCCAGTAGTCGTTGGTGATAGAAGTGTATATCCTTGACCTTTTGCCAATTTTAGGAGGAAGAAAGCATTAATATTTTCATCATTAAGAGCAATGTTAAAAACAGACTATTGTTTTGAGATTAAGTTCCCCTCTATTTTTATGATAATTTTATCATTAACGAACACTGAACTTCAGCTGCTTCTTTCTGCAATTGATATAATCATATGAGTTTTCCCTAGCACATTTATATGATAGATTATATTTATTGATTTTCTAATATTGAATCAATCTTAAATTCCTGAAATAAAGCCCAATTGGCTAGGATATATACATATGATAAACATAAATAGGTAGGTAGATATCTTCTCATCTGTTACTGAATTTTATTTACTGATATTGTATAAGAATTTTTTTCCTTGGTACGCATGAGGAATGTTGGTCTATGATTTTTGTTGTTTATTTCTTGGTATTAGAATTGCTTCACAAAATAAATTGGGAAATTTTTCTCCTCTTCTATTTTCTGGAAAAATTATATAAATTGTACTAATTTTTTTTAAAACTTTCAGTATGATTCTTCAGTGAGGCCCTCTAGGCATAGAGATTTTTCTTTGTGAAGTTTTCAAAATACAAATTCAATTTCCTTGATAGTTTTAGAGCTATTCACATTGCCTAATTCATATTGAATGACCTGTTGTAGTTTAGGGGTTTTGAGGAATTGGTGTATTTAATTCATATTATCATATTTTAACTGTAAAGTTGTTTGCAGTTATTTTTAATAATCTTTTTGTTGTCTGAAAGGTATGTAGTGATATTCTGGTTTTGTTCCAACATTAATAACTTATTGTTATGACTTAGATATGAGGTGTCCCCCAAAAGCTCAAGTGTGAGACAATGCAGAGAAGTTTAGAAATGAAATGATTGGATTATGAGAGTCAGCCTAATCAGTGCATCGATCTCTTGATAGGAATTGACCAGATGATGACTGTAGGCAGACAGGGTATACAGCTGGAGGAAGTGGGGCACTGTGTATGTATCTTTGGGTTTATATTTTGTCCTTGTTGAGCAGAGTTCTCTCTGCTTCCTGATCATCAGGTCCTCAGCCACTTTTCTCTACCACATCCTTCTACCGTGTTCTGCCTCACCTTGAGCTCCAAGGAATGGAACTGGCCATCTATGGACTGAGATCTCTGAAAGCATGAGCCCCACATAAACTTTTCCCCCTCTAAAATTGTTCTCATCATCTTTTAGTCATAGCAGCAAAAAAAATATGACTAAAACCCTTGTGATTTTTCCTCTATCATTGCCAATTTTGCTAGAAGTTTGTCCATTTTATTGGTCTTTTTTAAGAAGCAGGTCTTTGTTTCAGATGGTCTCTATTGTTTTTCTATATTCAATTTCATCTATTTCTGCTGTTCCCTTTATGTCCCTCCTTCCATTGATTTGGTTTTGTTTTATTTTTCTTTTCCTTTGTTTTTGAGGTAGAATTTTAGATTCTTGATTTGACGCTTTTCCTATTTTTTAATGGATGTCGTTAGTGCTATAAATTTCTCCCTCAGCACTGTCTTAGCTATATCTCACAAATTTTGATATATTGCATTTTCTGTGTGGTTCAGTTTAATTTTCTTATTTACTGCAAGACCTCTTCATTGATTATGGATTATTTACAAGTATGTTGTTTAGTTTTCAAGTGTTTGACTATTTCCCAGTTATCTTGATGTCTAGACTAATTCCATTGTAAAGAAAAAACATATTCTATATAATTTTAGTTATTTTAGGTTACAGTTTGTTTTATGACCCAGGATATGGTGTATGGACACTGGAAAATAATGTGTAATTCACCATTGTTATATAAATGTCAATTAGGTTTGATTGATTATTGTATCTGTCTCCTTACTAATTTTCTGTTTGATTATGCTCTGAATTATTAGAAAGGAGTGTTGAAATCTCCAACTATAATTATGAATTTGTCTCTTTTTTCAATTCCATCAGTTTTAAATTCACATTTGTTATAGCTCTATCATTTACTATATACATATTTAGGATGTCTATCTTCTTGGTTCATTGATCCTTTTAACAACATATGATGTACTTCTCTGTCTCTGATAATTTCTGTTAGATCCAAAGTCACCTCTATCAGGTATTAATAGATTTACTACATTCTTTTAATTATTGTTTGTGTGATATATTATTTCCCATTATTTTACTTTTAAGCTGTCACTATCATTATAGTTAATATGAGTTTCTTACAGATAGGATGTGCCTTAGGTCCCTGAGGCTTTTTTTTTCCAGCCTATATTCTCTTTACTGTTTGGGTTGGAAATTTTGTTGTTCTTTCAGTTCACTGATTGTGTTATCTTTCTCTTTCATGACAACTATGGAGCTGATCCACTGGGTTTATTATTATACCTATTATATTTTTTCCCATTTTGTGCTTCTTTATATTTTTTATTTATTTGTAGAGAATTTTTACTTTTTTGTTTGTTTCAGAATGTTTATAATTCCCCAGCAAAGCATTTTTATGATAGCTTTAAATTATTGGTCAGATAATTCTAAGATCCATATTGATGCTAGAACCTAATGACTGTTTTTAATCATTCAGTTTTAGAACTTCCTAGATGGTGATATGATGAGTGATTTTTTCCATAAAAATCTGAATATTTGGTATACTGTATTAAAATACTCTGAATCTTATTTGATAATTCTGTTCTAGCTGACTTATTTTGACACCACTCTTTTCAGGTAGAAGTGAATGTACTGGTTCCACTAGGTTAATACTGATATCTCATTGGCTAAGAAGAGTAAGATTGCCCCATTACTACTCCTTACTAGGATGTCATGGGAAAAAAATTGCCTGGGTTTTTTTTTTGGGGGGGGGGAGTGCCAGCTGTCCATTTGACCTTGAAAAATTACTCTGCAAGTGGATTTGGAGGTTTCTAGTTTCACCCTATTTTTTAAAGTTCCAGATCCCCACCTGCCCTTTATTTGCTGGAGAGGCAGATTTTTCTGTGAGGTTTGGCTGAAATAAAATCCAAAAGTTTTGTCTTCCTGGGTTTTCCCTGTCTTGATTCCATGGCTAGAGAAAACAGGATTTTGACGTTCTTCTTGTTTCTTGCCCCCACTGAAATTTCTAGATTGCTAGATCCTTTCATTTCAAGTCTGAGATAAATGAACCACAACACAAAACAAAAACAAACCCAGGAAACTCACACTATGATTTTCCTTGAGGCTTACGTTCCCTAGTATTTTTCTCCCCGCTTTTAAGAATTCTTAGAGGTTTTTTTCTGAGATTTTAATTGTATTGTAATTAATGGGAAGAATAGCTAAAAACATGTCTATGCTGTCTTACCTAAGCAGAAGTTTTACATGTGTTTTTATATATATATATATATATTTTTTTTTTATCAACCATCTTTACTATACCCATTCCCCTTTCCTGCCCCCCGCCTCCCCCATGTCACATCCAGTGTTCCTCTATTTCTCTTATGTTTCCCATTTACATGTGTTTTTCATGACTTCCTTTGGGGACAGTATATATTGCGCCAATATTTGAATGCTAAAAATTAGCCTTTTTTATATTATGCCTTGAAGTCACCAAAAGGTATATTATTGTGCCCTCAAAGCCACCATGAAGAATCCCTGATTTTCCAAATACTCTATGCCCTCACATATGTGTTTGTGTATTGCCCCTCAAATCCACTCACACAATCTTCATCACTCCTACAACCTGTCATGAAGACTAATGTCCACTGTTGGGATGTGATCTCCTGATATTTCAGAACTACCCAATATTGTTAAATTCCCTACAAAGATGAAAATAATAGTTTCTCCCCTCACAATACCCTGAATTGACATTTGGACTCCAACACAATTCCATTTATTCCTGAAGACCAGCCTACACCTCCTTCTCTCCACAGAAGCCAGAAATTAGTCAAGGTCCTATTAAGAGATATTTTTTCATTTTACTCCTCATATACCTTGTCCTCCTAGCCTTCTCCCAAACTAAAATCCCTTCTTCCTCTCCTACATAGAACAATATGCCATGTATATCCATGGGTACAAACAGCTAAAGCAATTGAATTAATTTCTTACATTATCTCCACTCACTTCTAAGTTACTTAGTATTGCCTAGCATATTAATGCTTCAGGGGATTTTAAAGGTTCTATAGCAATAACCTTTTAAAATGGCTCAAGGGCACCTTGGGAATTGACAAGATCAAACATCTCAGGCTTGAGGGTGTAAATATAAAAATTGCTTTGAGACAAGACCATTGGAGTGTCTTACTTGCACATTGGTTGAGGAAATTGTTTCAACATGCTCAGTCAGTCACCCAGGTACTCAGAGGCTACTGCAGCCATGGTCCCAAGAGGCTTGGCTGTTGCTTCAGATGGTGGCAGACTTTGGTGTCATCCACATGGTGCTGGTTCTGTAAGAATGCAGAATGTTGGAGCTAGGGAGTAATGAAGGCTTCCTTTGAGATTTCAAGGGAAGGACGTGGAGACGAGGCAAAATATAGCAAGTCAGGGTCCTTGCGGGCTGCCCCAAAAAGGTAATGCATGAAAATATGAAAAGAAAGCCAAAGTTGCAGTGGAAATCCCTGAGATCAAGAGACATCAGTGCTGTGGAACATTTGATGAGGAAAGCTATAGCAATTGAAAGAGACAAACCAAGAAAGGAGCCAAATGGGTTGCAACCGTCAAAACCAGAACAATGGAGCTACAGAAGGCCTTTGGACAGATCATCAAAATGCCATGTGCTCCAGATGCTAGACATAGAGCTAGAGGACTTGTTTGCAAGTTGGATTTTGGTTTGGCTTTGGTCCATCCTTTCTTTCTATGTTGCTCTTTCTCACTTTTGGAATGAAAATGTTTACTCTGTCATTATATATTGGATATATGTAACTTGCTTTTGATTTTTAACAGGGCCTCATGCAGAGAGTTTGCCTTGAGTTTTAGAGGTGACTTTGGACGTTGACTTTTGGATAATGCTGCAGCTGCTAAGACTATGGGAACTCTTGAAAATGGACTAAATCCTTTTTTCATTGTGAAATGGCATGAACTTTTGGGAGCTGGGGTGGAATGTTATGGTTTAGATATGAGGTGCCCCATAAAAGCTCATGTTAGACAATGCAATAATGTTCACAGGTGAAATGATTAGATTATGAGAATGGTAAACTGATCAGTGGGTTTACTGATATGAATTACCTTGGTGGTAACTATAGATTGTGGTAGGGTATGGCAGGAGGAGGTAGATCACTGGGGGTGTGCCCTTGGGGTTTATATTTTGTCCCTGATGAATAGAGCTCTGTCTGCTTCTTGGTGCCATTCCTGAGCTGCTTTCCTCTGTCATGCCCTTCTGCAATGATGTTCTGCCTTATCTCATGCCCAGAGCTATGGAGTTGGCCAATCATGGAATGCGCCTCTGAAAACAGGAGCAAAAATAAACTTTTCCTCCTCTATTGTGTTGTTCTTGGCAGGTCTTTCATGTAACAATGACACTAAACTGACTAAAACATTGTTTATTTAGTATTTCTTCAGAAGTATGTATTTTGTCTTCTAAACCATTGTCAGATCATTGATGTAACAAATTTCCTCCATCAGATTAATAAGTACATCACCTTTAAATTCAGTCTTACTCAAAGACTCAGGACATGCGCAAAACGTAGACAACTTCTTTGCAAGAATGTAACATGAATGGCCTCTGAGCCAATTTCTCCAATAGAGTTCTCCTTCCCTTCTGGAACCTTATCATCCCAGTCTTTATGTTCCACAGTCTTATCAGTATTCTGTCTTCTGAGTTCCACCAGAATTCACTCATTAAGATCCACTTACAACATTCTAAAACTTTTCCAGTTTGCAGACTCTCTAAGCTTTTTAGAATTACTCTCTTCCACAAACCAGTTTCAAATACTTCTGAACCACATTAGTCAGGTTAGCCACAGCAACAACCCTATTTCTCAGCACCAATTTCTGTTTAATCAGCTTTGCATTTCTGTGACCAAAAGACTTGACAAGAACAACACAGAGGAGGTAAAGTTTATTTTGTCTGATGTTTTCAAAGATTTGGTCCATGGTTGGCCAAACCATAGCTCTGGGAACATAATGACAGAAGGATGTGACAGTGGACTTGGCACCAAGAACAGAGAAACTTCTGCTCACCAGGGACGAAATATAAACTCCAGAGGCACCCAGTGACCTACCTTCTCCAATTACCACCCAGATAATCTCTACCTACCTTCTCCAATTACCACCCAGATATTCTCTATCAGTGGGTTGATCCACAGGTCAGGTTTAACTCTCATAATCTAATCATTTCATCTCTGAACATTTTTGCCTTATCTCACATATAAGATTTTGGGGGACACTCCATCTCTAAGCCATAATATATGGTTAAGCTGATTTTAACACTCCAGGTTTTGGAATATGAAAAAAAAATCCCTCATTAATTATTTTCTCTTTAATTTTCAAAGAAAACACTAAAACATTGAGGATCTTGACCCCAGAAAATGTAAATAGCCTATGTTATTTGTATATAAATACTGAATGTAGGACAAAGCTCTGGGTCTCTCTACTCTGATTATTGGATCATGTTAAGGGGCTTTAGAGTTATAGGTATTTTATCTCATACAAAAAAAATCTGAAGAATAAGCTGGAGAATGGGGAAAGGAAGAAAAGTTAGCAAAGTGGCTGCGGGGCAACAAATTGAACCACAAAAGCAAGCAATCTCAGGAAATGTTAGCAGATAAAATTTGAGATGCTCATTTAATAATGGCATATGTTTTAAAAATAAAGAGGAAGAAAAGATATATTTCTCTTAACAGTCTAACAAGATAAAATTCTGTTTACTCTTGCTTTAATGCCTAAAGCTCTTACTGTCTGGTAGTTCCTGATTCAGTAATTAGTAAGTAGTAAACAAGCTAGATTTAAAGTTGCCTAATAAAAGTTTCCTCATAGCAAGCACTAAAAGCACCAAGAATCTATAACTAGTGAAAATGGCTTTCAAACAGTAGTCTAAGAAGAAGTGTTTGATGATTTAAAAAAACACAGGGAAAGCATTCTGAAAGCCAGGAATGTTACGAATTTTATGGATTATTCTTTCCTCTGTTTAGAACAATGCAGAACCCATAGTAGGAGCTCACTGTATACTTGTTAAGTGACTTCCAGAAAATTATTCCTCTAATTACAGACAAAACTCTTAGAAGAAACATGTCATTTGATGTTGTCTCAGGGCAACTTTAATGAGCCTGAAATTAACTTCTGAGTCCCCAATTCAACCCATTTTTTCCAACAAATCAACAAGGTAGAAGACTTAGCCATCACATATTGGAAGAAACTACCTTCAATTATTCAAAGCCAATTGCCCACATCCACATGCTGTGGGAACACAAAGCAACAAGGGAAAATGACAGATATACCAAATTCCAATCCCAATTGCGTCACTGCTCAATGAATTACTCTGAGTCTCTATTTTCTTTTAATCTACACAACAATATCATCTCTTATGATCCTTGTGAGGATTGAAAAAAAGAAAGATATACAGATTTAAAATCCCCTGATATGTAGTATGTACATATTTGCAGAATACAAATATGTAAATCAGATTCTGAAAATTCACTCCCTCTCTAGGATACTTGCCAACAGATTTATCACTTATCCAACATAATTCTATTAAATTTTAACAGCCAAGAACTAGATGCAGGGTAATTTCCATGGATAATTTATACCTGTGTAATTCTAACTTTCATGTCTGCTAAATCCTGTAGCCACTGATGATCAGTGAATGGAGCAAACATCATCTTCCCATTTATGTAAAGCTCAGAGATTTAAAAAAATCCAAATAATATATAAACCATAGTTGTTTATTGCACAATAAATAACTACCTATGGTGTGGCTAACAACACAATATACAAGCAAGGCTCCATATCTAAAACTCACATATAATCACTCTTGAAAACCATGTCTCAGAGATGGCTCATTCTGAGCTCTAGATGAAAAATAGCCAAAGAAAAAATTGTGTTAATGTGGTCCATATTGAACCACATGAGTTGAGCCAAAAAGCAATAATCATTGAATCACCTTGAATTTCCCATTGTAAATCAGGATCGAGGTAAGACTTAAATGAGATATTGGTCTTCTTTCCCATCAATCCAATTATTTGTCCTTCTATTTTCAGCATTTTTGTGTATATAAAATTGTGCTGTTTTTTTTAGGTACTCCCAAACAACAGTTGATTCCTAAAGGTCTCTTTGTTCTAATGCCCTTGATTCTAGGAATGTGTTTGAATGGTGGGTGACATGGATATCTTAATAAGGGTTGTATGCGTGTTATGTGCCAGACATTGTAGTAAGTGCCTTTATTTCATCAGATGGCTAGCTCAAAAAGATAAGTGCTGCTAATACTCCTGTGTTATTGAGAAAGTGGACATGGAGAGGTTTGACACTCTCCTAAGATTCACATCAGGGAAGTGTATAGATTAAATATGATTTTAGGCTGTCTGCCTGCAAAGTCCACCCTCTTTGCCACAACTCTATTCTGCTGTCCAGGACTTTATTTAGAGAATTAAGAGAGAATTCGAGGTCAGGTGAGTTCAAAAGATTATCTGGCTCAGTTCTGGAATATGAGCTGCCATGCTCTTATTTTTGATGATCTTTAAAACAAAGGGGAAGTTAAAACAAGAATGAGAATGATTTTCTTTATATGTTTTAATAAAAGGTGCATTTCAAATGTTTCTGTATGTTCTTTCTGAGCTTTAGAACAAGTAGGAAGAAAAGTTTGAATCGAAGAAAGTTGAGTTCCAAAGCATAAAATGTAGGATCTGAAACTGCTAAAAACAACATTAAATACACCCCTCTTTCCTCCCAATCTTTCTCTTAAGTAACTGCACAGTAAAAAATATATATCTCTAGTGTCTCTTCTACTTTTGTGCACTTTGCCTTTCAGGCCTACTAAAAATAGTCCTCATTAACACCAAACAAGAATTTATACCTTCTATCCATAAATTAGCATATCAAATTCAAGAATCCTAACTCTATGGCAATGCAGTTTTAAAACATCAGATTAGGTTTAGTCATCTTATTCCTTCACTCTCCCACATTCCCCATTTATTTGTTCTTTAACTTTCTTAGCTGTCAACTCCAAGTCGTAGGAGTTTTGAGACTCAGGAACACAGTATATATGTGGAGGCTGATTGCTACATCTGAACACCCCTGCAACCCATTGCCCACTCTGTGTTCACTGAAGCCCAGGCATTGGAACTTTCCAGGATACCTCACTCCCATCAGTCTTGCTTGTGCTTTCTACAGTACATTGGAATACTCTCAGCCTACATATGTCAGTCAGATACATACATACAGGAGGATTTTCCAGACCTATTCATTTAGCCAGATGTTGGGGTACTGCATTTCTCATAGTTTTAAAAGATAATTTTGTTAGTTTTTACTGAAAATCTCAATACTATTCTGGATACAATATGTGCCCAAATGGAGAACTCTTGTCAATGATATCCATGTCAGCTTTGTAAACTGATCCCTTCTGCAGTCAATGTGGGTGTAAGGAATTAGACAGGAAACCCAAACTCTGCAGTTGTTACAAATCATTCGAAAGGCAGGATAATGAGGTTGACACAAATAAGAGGCTATTTAGAATCAATAAAATGGAAAAGATGACAGAGGTAGAATCATGATTTGTCTCTTGGGGAGAAGCAGCAACAGGCATGGAAGGAAAAACAAAAGTTTGTCTTGGCTGGGGGTACTGCCCAGTCGCAGACCACTTGCCAAGCACATGTGAGGCCCTAGGTTCTATTCCCAGTACTACAGAAAGAAAGACGTGTCTTGCCTGGAAATTTTAGCCTTAAAAGTTCAATGCTTAGCATTACGTATTTGTTGTACCTTAAAAAGCTAATGAAGCCAGACTCGGTGGCACACATCTGTAATCCCAGTGGCTCAGGAGGCTGAAGCAAGAGGATTACGAGTTCAAAGCCAGCCTCAGCAATTTACAGAGGTCCTAAGCAACTTAGTGAGACCTTATCTTTAAAAAAAATATTTAAAAAGGGTAGGGGATGTTGCTCAGTGGTTAAGCACCCTTGGGTTCTATCCCTGGGATCACAAAAAAGAAGAAGAAGAAGAAGAAGCTGAAGGGATGGAATGCCACTGTACGTGGAGATTTTAATTAAATGTTCTAAAAGACTTTAACATCCATTGTTAATTTCTTTAATATTCAAGCTTTTATATTCATTGAATTCCCATAAGGAAGACGGTTATTTTATATTCATGTACTCAAGAACGTCTTAACGGGACATGGGTGAGATAGCAGAATAAGATTCTCTAGAGATTGTCTCTCCACAGAAACATCAATTAGAACAATTGTCCACACATGAAAATATCTTTACAAGAGATACAAAAATCAAGTTAGAGAAAAAAGAACCTGAACATAGCACAGAAAGAAAAGATGCTCGGAGCCAGACACAATGGCCCATGCCTATAATCCCAATAACTCAGGAGGCTGAGGCACTAGGATTGCAAGTTGAAGGCTGGCCTCAGCAACTTAGCAAGACCCTGTAGCAAAACAAAAAATGAAAAATATTGGAGATGTAACTCAGTGGTAAAGTGCCCCTGGGTTCAATTCCTGGTGCATAGATAGATAGATAGATAGATAGATAGATAACATTGAAGACAGTAAAAAGGACAGTTTTATATTATCTATGACACCCCTCTCCCAACTTTGAGCTGCAGAGCAAGGAACAAGATACTCTCTCCATGAGGAGAGGAAAGGAAACAAAAAAGTTAAACACTACACTCTGATTTTTGCCCCTAAACTGTGCATGACCCAGTGAATCCCAGCTCACATGACCATAAACTCCAGGCTAGCACTCAGTCTGAGAATTCAGGCCTACCCCACTGCCAGAACAGCTCAGTGGCTTCAAGCTACAGACTGTCCCAAGCACCAGGCTGTATCCCTTAGCCATAAGCTACAGGCCAAACTCAGAACCAAGTTCACAGTCTAGCATCTGCCTCCAGGACAGCCCCTGTAGATACAAACTTCAGGCCTATGGCCCCAGGCTCCAACCTAACACCAGCAAAATGAGCCTCCAAGCTTAGACCTGCTCCAGGCAGCATCCTAAAGCCCCAAGCTCTAAACTTTCCAGTTGTACTCTGCCTCCAAGCATGAACCAGTTGGCATTTGGAAGTCTATGGAGTCTATGGCTCCAGGTCCCAGTGCCAGATCATCCCCAGAGGCTCTGACTTTGGGCTCAACTCAGTATCACTTCAGTGCCCATAGACTGAAACTTCAGGCCTCCACCAGTACCAGGTAGTTTCTGCATCCCTACTCATCAAGTCTGTCCCTATGGATACAAGATTCAGGACAACCTAGCACCAAACCAGACCCTACAGCCACAGCTTCCAGTCTGCTCCAGCTCTAAGCTTATACACTGACCTCAAACACCAGAAAAGAACTTGTGGATATAGCCTCTAGGCCTGCCCAGTTCCAGCAGTCCTACCCTCTGGCAGATCTAGGGTGCAGCCTGCTCCAGAATATCCATTGTCTAGGTATGTGTCGAGAGCCATCCCTGGGCTATGTGTGGACTATACCAGCATCACAGCCAGTGAATAGGAACATCTGGCATCTGGAGACTTCCAGTGGAAATTTCCTCTGGCCAAGACCACCCAAACATATTGTGAGTCCTATTCAGCTCTGCCCCAGGTCCCACACAGCACCAGAGATGGGGTGACCTGCTGTAGCCACACAGCCTCTCAACTTGCCAATCAACTTGCAGATCGCAAGACATCATGAAGCAAGACTCCACCTCTGAAACCTTATCCTTGCCTTTGATGTAGCCCTTTAAATAAACCACCGAGAGACATTTTTTAATTGTTCACCTCCAGCTTCTGTGCGGGCTGGACCTATCAGGCACCCTGCTTTAAAACTATCATTCTCTAAGCGGATGCTAATCCATAATGTGGGGAAGGACATGGGAACAATGGTGGATGTCTGTTCACAGGGGTGTAAGCGGGGAGAGGGCATGGGGACAGCAAGGGTGGTGGAATATGATGGTCATAATAACCCTAACTTTATGTATGACTGCATATATGTTGTGATTCTATACAACTTACAACTAGAGAATTGATATGTTATCCTCTATGTACAATGAATCAATTTACACTGTTAACATGTAAGCCTAAATAAAACAAAAACAAACAAAAAAAACTATCATTCTGACTCTACGTTTTTTTCTTCACTAATTATTTCATATTTTATTTTCTCCAGTGACTTACACCCTCTTGGGCATGAAAAAGGACCTCTGGCAAGGCGCTGACAGCCTCCCCATAGGTATGTATCAATAGTTTCCAGAATTGGACTTGGCACACACCAAATCTATGCACCTTGGTCCCAGGGTGACCCCTGAGGCCCTCAGAGCCAGCCTATCCCTCACAGACCTGTCCTCTAATTCAACATCTGCACATTCATCCTCTAAGCCAACACCAGCAGTCACAGGCCCCAGGTCCATCTTTATAGCCCCAGATTCCTAGCCATCCCTACTGTCTCCATAGACCAGGCCAACATCCATGACCTTAGCTCCAGGCACTCCCTAAAGATTCCCATGCCAGATCAGCCCCAGAGTCTCTGACTTTTGGCCCAACTCAGTATTGGGCCCAACTTGGAGACTGAAGCTCCAAGAATACTCCTGTAGACCCAGGCTCTAAGCCAGCCCTAGTGGATTCAACATCCAGGCTCATCCCAGTGGATGAGCACACTCAACTGACCCACTCAACTGAACCAAACCTAGTGGATTTAGGATTCACATACAAACTGTTGGATCTGAGCTACGCAGGCCAACTTACCCAAGGACTCCATCAGCAACCATGCCCTTGGACCATGCCTGCTGTCTGGCACAGACTTTCTGGATAGGCTAACTGGTAAAGGATATTCTCAAACAAACCTTCAAAGCTCAGTTAAATCCCTATTTATTCAAATTTGCAGACATAATATAATTGTGTACTTAGTATTTATATTTGTCAATTAACAGAAAATATAGAAATGATCTTTAAAATATTCAAAAATAAAAGTAACATTTTTAAAAAGAACATATTAAGCAATTACTAGGGAAAAGATAGAATGCTAATTGCTGTGAGAGCCACATAATTTGTAAGATTAGGCTGCTGTCCTCATATATATAGTACAGAGGGGGTACAAATTCTTCCTCTTTCTCAGGGGCCACAGTACTACTGGTAAAAGGCATTAAGGCTCATGCCCACTACTGATGCTCAAATATTATACAAGTCACAGGAATATCTGTTTAAGATTCAGTTTCAGATGCAATAAATCTTGGAGAGTACCTGAGATTTTATATTTTAAACAAGTACCCAGATGATATGGATGCTCCTGGTTCATGTACCATACTGATTGACTGGAAACTATATAGCTAGACCACAGTATCTGCTTTAAGGTACTAAAGTATTTTAGTGCAGTTGGAGTTACTGGATAAATCCTTTCTATAACAAGTAGCCATGGCCCTAAAAAAACAGTTTTGTAAAATCTTTACTGTGTAATGTCTCCCTGAGAAGCATCAAGCCACATCTGTGATACACTAGGTATTTTGCCTTTGCAAAGTATTCACCTCTGTAAGCCATGGACCCATCTAAAATGTGAAGGCAGTAGGGTCCAACTACAAGAGCTGTGGAGAGTAGGAAAAGCTCGTGCTAGGTAGTGCCCAGTACATAAAAGTTGGTGCCCAGTAAGGTGGCACTATGATTATGTGTTGAGGAAAATGAGTATTTATTTTTAAATGTTAATAATTAAACTTTATCTTTTCTAATCATAAAATGCAACATCATTAAGGAAAGTAAACCTCAGTAGGAATCTGTGATTTGAGTCATTTTTAAAGCACCGTTGAAGGACATGTTCCAGCAGTAGCACTTGGTCAGAGGCTCCCATTAGTAATTAAGGACTGCTTGCAATCAGCAGTATGCATTTGCATTATGTAAGACATACTGATTTCTGGAGGAAGTCAATCCCTATCTCTCCCCTGCTAATAAGAAATTTGGAGACACAAAACAACCCCAGATGGTGCGTGTTTGTAGTAATGAATGAAGATACTTTAATGGTGTAAGTTAAGTTTTACTTTGTGTTTTTAATGAGGGACTCACTGCCCAGGACATTTTAATTGTAAACTAGATTCCCCATGAGTTCTTAAAGTATTTTATGTTACACATTAAGCTTTGTTAACTTGTAGGGGTGATATTATTCATCCTCTAAGCACAAGGGAATATTAAAATATTTCATAATGAGCCATGAATACATAACATGATTCCAAAAATTTAATAATTCTAACCCATATGCCATTTCTCCAAATGATTTCTTCTACCTGCACAAAGCCACGTTCAAATGAGAAGACTGAAACTCAATTTCACAGATATCAACAGTTATTTTCATGAAATTCTAAGTGAAAATAACCAAGCAGCAAGTGGGATAAAACTTAACATTCTTTTGACAAAAATATTCTGATGTACAGGCAAGTCACTTTCTGAAATCTTTTCCTTGATTACCTGAAAAGTAACCTCACTTTGAGATCACTTATTTAATAAGATTCAGTTTCAATCTCCCAAGAACCATTCTAACTTTAAAAGTCTAAATCTCTCATTTGATGGAATGTTCTTTACAAATGAGAATTTTTAGGAAAGAAGCCAGGCAGAACATTTGGGGGAGGCTTTACCAAAGGATTATGAAAATAAGACACCTAGAGAAATATTAAGCATCGCTAGTCCATCTCAAGGAGGGAAAATAGTTTCTGGTTCCATCTCTGTTACTAAGTTTGGTTGTTTGACTTTGTGCAGGTCAATGAGTCCCCAGACCTCTCTCCTCATCTGTCAAAGGAGAATCCTTTCAAAATCTGGTTAAGGATCACCTATCAACAGCCCTACCTGGACTACTTATTAAAAATGCACGTTCCTCCATCACTCCCAATCCACTCAGTCAGACTCCAGGGGTGTGATTTTTCTTGACAAATTTCTCAAGTGAGTCTTATTTTCACAAAGTGTGAGAAACACTGGTGTAGATTTGTTTGAGGTCTTTCAGCCTCCACATCCTTTGCTTGGGAATACAGACCCAAACACAATCACAGATCTTTACAAATGCCATGCCCAAGCTACTCCCCATTTCCCTGCAATAATGTATCTCGGTCTCACTTAAAACTTGAGTTCTGCCATCATTTTGACTTTTAACTGTGCACTTACAATATGCAATGTCCCTTTTATCTCTATCTTAATTGGAATGGGACCTATAAAGAACATTAAGATGAGTATGTCAACGAGAGTACAGGCACCTAGCAAGAAACTAGAAAATGACCAAGATTAATACATCTAAGACTTTCTTCAATGCAAAATCAAAGGAAACATACCAATGTAAAATATTAGTGTTCTGGTAGCTAAACACAAGATGTATTAAAGTGTGTCTAATAGGGTCCTGTTTTATCATAATATCAAAGATGCTATTTATGGAGATGTATAGGTATACAATATCTATATAGACTTTTTGATATTTTTAACAATATGTAAGTCTGAGAATAAGAAAAGTAATTACTGTTCCTGAAAGTCTGAGGGTAAGGATTTGGATGAATGAGGGAGAAAAGAAAAATGAAAGAAGCAGCAAGAAAAAAGAAAGAAGAGTACGTTTGATATAACTATTATTCACTTATGTAAATATATAATGTGTGTATATACATATATAATTTTTAATAAAAAGAATAAATTTGATTATTGAAAAAAATAAATAAACCAGAAATTTTAAAAATTTAACATTTATACATGTTTAAAGTATTTCACATAAAACTGGCCATCTGCACCATACTTCTGAATACTATGGCATTATTCTAAGTAGACATTTTCTGATTTAAAATCTAGAACTCTCAAGAAAGTCTTTATAAAGAAGCATCTTTGGCTGTGTTGGAGCACAGTATCAGTTAAAGCTTTAGTTGGGCTTGGACTAACTCTGCCAGGAAGTAGTTGCAGAACTCTGAGCAACCCCTTTTGGCACTCTGGCCCTCATGCAAATATTTGTAAAAGGAAGAGATGAAGTCAGATTTTTAAGACTTTTTTCATGATTGCCACTGCTGTCTGTAAATTCTGCCTCTGTAGGAATCCAAGTTTATTTTTGCCCTTTTCTCAAGTTTCAAGCAAAAACCAAAATTCTGTTTTATAAAATTCAAGCAACTTCCTTCAGTTATCGCTGTGCCTCCGGGGCCATTATTGACACCATAGGCTACCCAGAAGACACAATCTTTTCCTAGAGGGAAATAGAAGTAAAGGAGGGTTTTGAAGGTTATTTTTCTCTAAGAATTAGGAATAAATGAATGAAGGAAGGTATCATAAGCGTCTACAGTGTGTGAAATGATCTTTTCGACCATACAGGTATGTGCCCATTGAATGTAGCTACAGGAAAAAGGAACTGTCCCAGAGAAAATGGCAGTCTTACATCCTTACCCTAGCCAAGATCGGGTAATAACCCATCTGTTAGGGAAATGATGAAATGTGAGCCAAAGAAAATGAGTTCATGAACTCTAGATGTTAAAGAGAGAAAGAGAGAAAGAGAGCTCATGTAATATCTTAGAACTGCCTAAAGCTTTCCTGTAGCCTAGTTTAATTTCCTGTGTCAGGAATAATTTGCAGACCTCTTAGGACATCACCTGTGGATGCATGCACTCTTCTGGTATATTTAGTACTTTACTGTCCATCCAGAGCTCAGCAGGTTGGACCTATGAAGCAATTTACTTAAAGACTTGAGTTCCTTTCTATAATACTGGAATTTTCAGGTCTAAGCAAATCTGCAGAAGCCATCACCCATCAGTCTTTTGATTCATGAAAAACAATATTCTTTCTGCACTAAAACTAAATATCCAAAACTAAAGCTTATAGATTGCAGTGCTTCTGGGAGATACTGTGTGACCTTGGAGATGCTTCTCCTTGCAGTATCTTTATTTCCCAGTTTCCAAAACAGAATTCTTCCCTCTCAGATTCAAAACAGAGGTCCAGAGCTGAGATAACAGCTCTATGATAAAGCATATAATTAACATGCCTGAGGCTCTGAGTTCAATTCCTAACACCAAAAACAAACAAAAAAGCCAGAGACCCAGACTTATGAAGTGATGCATATAGCTGGTTACTATCTGTATCCAGAAGGATTTTTTTAGTTGAAAGTGACTACTCACCCAACCCAAACTGACTTAAGCAAAAAAAGAGGGAGTCATTGATTCAAATTAAGAGTAGGCTGAGCTTCAAACTTAACTTGATATATACTCTCAAAAAAATTCATCAGGACCAAATTTTTCTCTCCAGGGTTCTTATTTCTTCATCTTCTAAGTTGGTTCCTATTTCAGGAAGGTTTTCTCATAGTGCAAGATGCCTATCAGTAGCTCCAGACTTATTGTGTTGAAATCCCCAAATTTGCCAGCCAAAAAGTTATTGTATCTCAATGTATATATGAAAAAAAAATCCTACTTCAACCAAGATGTTCATCTTGTAGTAAATACTAGGATGTAAAAAACCACATACCTAGCTCAAGGTAGGCGCGGTTTCCCACATGTGACATCGGGGCTGAGAATGGTGGAGAGGCAGAGTCTTAAATAGTAGAGATTCTTACCAAAAGGAAGATAAATATGGATGCCAGAAAAGTCAACAGCATCTTCCACCTTGGTAGGGCCTGAAATAAAAGCCAGGTCTTCAGGATTGTGGGTCCAATCTCAACCAAAGGTTTTCATTCTCCATGTGGCTGTGATATTAACAGCTGATGGGAAGATTAGTGACATTTAATCCCTAGAATTTAAATACAAATCAATTTTTGAAGATAATGTAGGAATAATAAAACACTAATAAAGCATTACAATTATATTGCAAAATTCAACACCCTGCCATCAGCCATTTTTCCTATTCTTCTAACCATGAGATCCCAATTTTGTCCAGTAACAATGTACTCAAAATTCCAGGAAAAGAATCACAACCGGTTAAAGTCAATGTTAGCAAGCTTACAATCTTTTGAAAGTGATTGTTCTGGAGTCTGGGGGTAGATAGATATAAAGAAAATCCAGTAAAATTTCTGAGAAGTGTTTAATTTTCAAGTAAGAGAGAAACTCACAGAGAGCTGCTTCTTGACTCTTTTTTTTCTATTTTTTTTTCATATTATCTATTCTAAAAGGGAGAAAATGGGAGGAGAAGCAAGGAAGGGGTCTAGGTTTGAAAAAATAAAAAGCATAAAAGCAACTAGTGTGGAGCTGAGTTCCATGAGTCCTGGCTTGATCACAGTGGTCAGGTGGTGAGCCCTCCCTATAGAGCCTTCTCTGTTAGGTTTGTAAACCAAACTTATTAACCTCTGTCTATTGCATGGTTGTCACACAATTGACATATTGAGAAGGTCTAGGTGAGGGCCTTTGTCCTGCCTCCACCAAGACATGATACAAATGCAAAGCATTATCTTGCCATCCCCTCATTTTAGGAGGTGTCCTTATTAACAACTGGAAGTTATATCCTTCCCAAGCCATAAAATAATAACCAGTACAGAAATGAGCCATAAATTACTTCTAATTGCACTATCCCATCATATCAGAACCAGGGGCTGCTCCAAATTAATGGGCAGCAAATTTAAAGCAGATATAAGGATATAATTTTCTATGCAATACTTAATTAGCCTCCAGAAACTGCTACAAAGAGACATTATTTCAGAGCCCTAGATGCATCTCCCAATAGCAGCTGCAGCCACGGCACATAATAAAAGAAGCCAGGATGACCCCTCCCAGAGTTTGCAACCCATTCTAATTGCTCACAGACTGTGATCAAAAAAGACGTCCCATAGCACCATACTGTGCAATTGGCTTCTTACTTAATAAAATGGGCGATAGTTGTTCCTTTATGACTGGAGTTATGCTGCAACAGGCCCCTTCATTGCCTCTCTAGGGTCTTATCAATGATCTAACTGAGACAGTGGTGGCTCTTTATGCATACAGTTTAAAACAATATTGAGACCAACTATAAACTCTAGCTGCCAATGAAGGATGGGAAATCATGGTGGAAGATTCCAAAGCCTTCTTTTCAATAACTCTTCAGGGTATCATTGCACTCAATATTAGGGTTTAACCTGGGCCACAGTTGAGAAAGTGCAGCACTCACATGGGAAGACACAGCTTACAGCACAGCCAGTGATCCCTGCTAATGACAAAGGAAACGTGAAGTTGATTTTTCCTCCACTGGTTCAAGGCTGCCTTTAGAACTGGCTTCAGTGAACTTGTAGTTGGATTTACTTTTGCAATCCAAAATGTTCAATTGATTCTCCTTATTTTCTTGGATTCTAGACATGGTTTCTTGGAAGATATAATTATCCTCAGAATGTTCAAGACCTAAAACCAGCTGGAGAAGTCTCCTCTTAAATTTTTCAAAAAAGTAAAAGTAATTATATCACAGAAGCAAAAACATGATAATTAAACTGACCATTATGTAGTACCTTCCTATAATTATTGTTATTCATTTTGGCAACTGGGAGTTTGAAGATTTGAATTTATTTTCCAAGTCATACGTGTGAGAAAAGCAATTTATATACTGTTGATCACTGGGAATTAATTTTCCCCTATTTTTTCAGACTTCATTGGAGGACTCTATAATTTCTCTTTATCTTTGTCATTAATTTTCACGGGATACTTTTTCTGACTATTCTTAGCCCTCATTGACAAATACCCTTTACACCTCTTACCAGTCAGAGGACTCTATTCGAACCCTCTTCTAGCTACTTCTATTCTCCAAACATTTATTTGTTTGTTTGTTTGTTTGTTTGTTTGTTTATTATTTAGGTGAAAAATACCTAACATAAAACTAACCATTTTAAAGTATACAATTCAGTGACATTTCGTGCATTGAGATGTTGTACAACTATTGCTTCAATCTAGTTTCTGTCCATAAATTGTATTTCCCAAATGCTTTCTTTTTGCAGTCCGGAGCAGGAGAAAGTTAACTATACAGAATTACTTGAACTCTTTTGGATAATTTACAGCAAAAATCACTTGCTAAATCAACGTATAAGCTGTTAGGTTTCATCTAATCACAACTACACAGTGATTGTCAAATACAGAATTTAAAGATATAATAGGTGACAATAAAATTTTTAGAAGGTAACGGAAGAGAAGAAACAGAATATTTTCAAAACAGAAATATGAAGGGGCTGGGGCTGTAGCTCAGTGGTAGAGCGCTTGCCTAGCATGCGTGAGGCACTGGGTTTGATCCTCAGCACCGCATATAAATAATAAATGAATAAAATAAAGATCCATCAACAACTAAAAAAATATTTTAAAAAAACAGAAATATGAAGACCAAGAAAGGATGTTAAGAAATGAATTGCTATTTTCTGAGATGCCAGAAGAAAAATAAATGCTATTCTATGCACCTATGGCTGGTGCATAACATGAAACATGTTACTGGACATGCTACATGTAATTACCTAAAGATTTTTGTCCATATCTTAAAGTTGAGGTATAAGAGGGCAGAGGAAAAGTTTTTCATTCTCTGTAATGCAGATCCAATTCTTGACTATGACATTTTTCATCATCTATAGAACTTTTTAAAACATTTTTTAAAGGACAAGATCTACTTTTAATAAATTTCCTCAATTTTTGTTGGACTTCATTTTTGAAGGAGAATACAGATGGATATAGAATTCTTGGTTGGGAAGTTTGTTTTGTTTGTTTTTCCTGGCACTTTAAGGATTGACTGCATTGTCTTGTGGAAATGTCACAACATAGGCTTGTTATAATAAAAAGTAACAGAAACCCTGTGTTAAAAGTCACATGTTCATGGTACTTATACCAAATGTTTCCTAGACTTAATCTAACTATGGAATCCTTTTGCTCTCTTATTATCACCTAGTAACATCTGTCATGGAATAACTGTATCCCAAAGATGCCCATATCCTAATCCCCAGAATCTATTAATATTTGGATTAATGGAGTAGGTCCAATATAATCACAAGAGTCCCTAAGGGAGACAGTACAGTCAGAAGCAAAGAGAAGACAACATTGCGATGGAAACACGGAGACATTAAAAATGTTGTCTTGCTAGCTTTGAAGATGAAGGTACAGAGCACAAGCCATGGAATGAGGGCAGCCTCTGGAAGCTACAAAAATCAAAAAAACAGATTCTGTCCTTGAACCTCCAAACGATCCCTCCTGACGCTTTGACTTCATTTAGCACAGAAAATCTAACTTGGGATTTCTGACTTCCAGGGCTGTAAAATAATAAACTTTTATTATTTTAAACTACTTAATTGGTGCTAATTTGTTCCAGAAGCAATAAGAAACTAATACAACTTCCTATTATATACCTCTTCCATGAAACATCCTGTAGAAATGCTACACCATAGGCAAATCACGATATTAAGAATTTGAGGGATATGAAGAGAAACACTCTGGCCATGCTCCTAATAATCCTGTGATTTAGCAGAGTAGGGAGAAGTGTAAGCAGATGATATGAGACAGTGCAAAACATATAAACCTACTTCATAAAGATGGCACTATGAGGGATCACACAAAGAGATTAATTTTTACCAGGTGTTTTTAAGGAATTTAACAAATATTTATTCAAAGCTTTAATGTGTGATAGGCAGAGTGCCAGGCACTAGCTACAGAGATGAACAAGAAATGGCTCATTCTCCTTCTCTGATGAATAAACTCTTTTGTACAAAAGCCAAATCAATTAAAACAAAACTGGGTGCAGCCTACCTTCAAAATGAAAACAGCTTTAATAGTCCCACAGAAGATTAGTGTATACTTTGTATAGCTGGAAGTACCCAAATGGTTGAATGAGACAACGCATTGAGAAAATTCTCATTTCTCCAATCTCAAACATTCATTTCTAGGCATGTTAACAATGTAGAAATCGAAATGGCATTTTAAATTTCCATCCCATTTATAAATGCTTTGTAGGTGCTATCTCATTTCATTCTCAAAATATCTAGGAAAAAAAATATTGATGTCTACCTTAGAAACAAAGCTACTGGTACTCCATGAGTTAGCAGCCCAAATCTACCTCCTTCTCTGCCTATAAAATCTTTCTTCTGTAGGCAATTGAGACCTGGTAACATTGGTGAGCAGTAATATTGCATGATCAAACCTGTGAATCTCATTGTCCTTTTCATGACTTATCCTGAATCACTAGAGATCCAAATAGAGATTAGCAGTAAAAGTTCTTTTCACTCAGAATTTCCTTTTTACCTCAGAAAACTACGTACAGATGGTTCCCAACCTACTATTCAATTTAAGATTTTTTTAAAAAATTTATGATGGTGCAAAAACCATATGCATTCAGTAGAAACCACACTTAGAATTTTTGAATTTCAGTCATTTCCTGAGCTAGCAGTATGCCATCCAATAGTACAGCGGCAGTGAGCCTCAGCTCAGTCAGCCACACAGTCACAGGGGAAACAATTGATGTTATACAGTATACTGTGTTGCCAAGCTATGAAGTTCAGCAGGTTAGGAGTATTAAGTTCATTTTTGACCTAAGGTATTTTCTACTTATGATATGTTTATAAGGGCATGACCCCACAATAAGTCAAGGAACTTCTATGTAGGTAGCACACAATCACTTAGCAACAAATAAAGTCACAAACCTGCATAATTCATGCTAAATTGCTGGTATTCCCAAGACAAGAAATTAGAAGGTAAAAGGAAAATAAACTATCTATAAACTGTGATCCACAGAAGAAAAGTGTTTGTTGTTGTTGACAAAGTTGCTTTGGTGCATAGCACTGAGTGAGTCTATATTTCATCTTAGCTTGGAAGCTCTAAAACAAACACTAATGCTTTAAAACAAAATGGGGGCCGCAAGTCTGCAGATATTTTTTAATGAATATTATCCATTTTGTCCCTGAATTTTAAGTTCCTATGAAACTTTGTTTCAATCCAGATAAAAGAATAAAAGTCATTATTTAAGTGATTATTTAAGTCATAAACCTTGAGAAATGGTTATCAGAGTCAGCTAATGACCTAGCCTCTCAGCTAATGGAGGTTAACACTCTAATAAACCATTTGTTAACTGCACCAATTGACGACAAGAGAATTATAGCTATTATAACTCTGTTTTATGAGTGATTGTGGAGGAAAGACACAGTTGGATGGGGACAGAGTGCACAAGCACACCGAAAGGTGATATGGAGAAATTGATTGCCACCTGTCATGAAAAGACTCCCTCAGTAATGAATGGGAGGGGGAGGGGAGTCGCCCTGATATAAATAATTAAATCTGTGTGAAGTGTGAGTCTTGGTATGAAAGTGAAAATTCCCAAAACTAAGCACTCAAACATGCCCTCAGTAAAAATGGCCATTGAATACTCCAAAGGAAGTTTGGAGGCACTCAAACACTGAACACAGAGAGAACTTTTGCCTTCGCAAGGAAAGTCTCTCCAAATGCAATTAAAATACTTCTCAAAAAATGCATATTTTAGGTTGAAAATTGACATCATGTATCTCTTACAATTAGTGAGACTTTTTTTTAAATAAGGACATTTTTAAAGTAAGAGAGTAGGCATTATCTTTCTAAATTGGAAAGTCAGGAACATGCTGTTTCAGTTAGGATTATATTTAATGACTGGGAGGAACAAATAGTCAAAATAAAAGGCTTAAGTAGCATAGATTTTCATTTCTCACTTGTATAAAAAAGTCTCCACCAGTGGGTGACTTTAGCCTCATGAAATCATCAGTGATCCAGGTTCCTCCTCAGATATCATTCCACCATTCCAGCAACTCTAAGATGTGGGTTTTTCTTCATGATGGTGGAAACAAGACCTTCACCCACCAAACTGGTGTCCTAGGCATCAGGATGCAGAAGAAAAGAAGAAAATGCTGGCTCTGGGGAGTGAAGGACTAACGTTCCCTGAAGAGATGCCTGGCATTTCTCCTCAGCTACTGGGAGGAGATGTCTTGCTACCTGGAATCCTCCACATGCTAGGACTATCTTTGTTTGCCTGGAGTCTTTGGAGGACAGTCTAACAATATGATTCATGATGCAGGTCACATGGTATCAATTCTGACTTCCAGAGGAACTAGAGCTATAGATATTAATCCCGAGTTCCAGGAGGGGCAAGAGACTACAGGCCAACCACACAGGCGATATGTGATGGAGCCCCAGTAATAACTCTGGACACCAAGGCTCTGGAAGCTTTCCTGGTAGCCAGTGCTCCATGTGCCCTGCCACACATCTTGGCCAGGAGGAGCTGGCATGGTTCAAGACTTTATGGGAAGAGAACAGCCAGAAGCTCTGCACTTGAACCTCTCCTAGACACTGTCTCTGCAGCTCGTACTTTGACTACTTTTAATCTATATTCTTTCCCTGCTATAAACCGTAACTGTGAGTATAAAGCTTTATTCTGTGAGTCCTTTTAGAGAATTATCAAATCTCAAGGTGGTTTGGGAACACGCTAAACTTGAAATGAGTGTGAGAAGTGCAGAGTCTTGTGTGCACAGTGCTCCCTCTAACCTGTATAGTTAGCTAACGCTTACACTGTCCACTTTGAGGGGCATTCCAGAGGTACCACATGACACTTCCACTCACTTCTCATTGGCTGGAGTATAGCCATAAGGATATACCTATCTGCAAAGGACACTGGGAAATGTAGACTTTTGGCTGATTGTGTTTCTACTCTTAATAAATCAAGGAGTCTTTTACTCAGAAAGGAAATAATAACGGTACCACACACTGTGATATATCTACCATCTGTTTTTTTATTTTTAAAAAAAGGCCCAAAACTATCTATATTCAAAAAAAAGTTCTTCATTCTTACTTGATGCTAAAAAAAGTTGAAAAATTTTCTATATTTAATTAATTAACTAGAAAATCTTTTATTTCATAGAAAGATTTAGTGTCAAATATTTTTGCCATATAATTTACTGTGTGGTTTCCAGACAGAATAACTTGGCTTTTTTAACATTATGTCTCATATTATTCTTGAATTTGTAAAAAGTAGAAGCAATATGGGAGCAGCTATGCGTCAAGAGGGACATGTTTGGTCTTACATAGTCAGTATAGTGAAGGAGATATTTTCATTTTATTGGGAAGGAAACTGTAGCTTCAGATGCTAAAGACCAGCTCCCCAGGGCTTGACAGAGTCAGGGTCTAGTATTCTTCTCAAATGACAGGCTATCCCCACAGCTCCCAGTCACCACTTCACTGAAGGTCAAGACAACTGCTCTTCTGACAAGGCATGGCCCCACACCCCTTTGCTGGTCTGGGCTGATAGCATGGGAAGGTCCCTTTTCTTTCCAAGGAAAGAAAGTCAGAGTCCCAGATATATTGTGTCAATAAACTCTTACAAAGCTACATTTGCCCTTTCTGTCTCCTTTCTGTCACCTCTTTTCTTTCTGCCTTGTAAATTTAAAGCATTTAGTTGGTGTTTTCAAACTAAGCTTCTTTACAGCCCAGTAGTGGTATTTCCAAAGTCCACCATGACTTCTCTGGACACCCATCCTTCTGCAGGATCACCTCTAGTGATTCACAATGATTTGGCTTTAAATTTGGCCCTGAGTCTCTTAATCTGTGGGTCTGTGGCATAGATGTCGCCTTCACTAGAATTCTGTAAATTTCTATATAGCAACCAATAGGTAATGGGTACAGATTTCATCCCACAAACTCATAAAAAAGAATAGCTCTCTTTACAGAATCTTTGAGATGCTAGGAACAACTAAGCCACTGAATTTTTCTGAGGATGCCTCTGAGGTTTATAGGGGGAGGGGTCACATGATTCCTATGGAATAGAAGAGGTAACAATATGCGCATCTGGTCCTTCGTGTATTCACCTCTGTTCACAGCCTCCATGGGACGTCTTCATCCCTCTGTGATTTTTAGTCATCTGTCAGTGCAGATCAATGCTGATCAGGCTCTTCCCAACTCCAGTCTCATCAAGTCAGCAGCTGCCTGCCCACCAGGTCCAATTCTTAAACATTTGCAGGGATGATTTCCCTGCTTTGGCCCCTTGCTGAGACTCCAGACTCTGTAATGATATGTCCAGACCGTGTACAGAAACACTCCTTGTAGTTGCTTCTCCAGCAAGCTGAGCAATGAGATCTCCAGGGTCTCCCACCTTCCATGGGCTTCCCCTGGCTTAGCACACAGGACTGTCTGCCAAACCTGCCAGGATTCTATACTTTACTCCCCTGAGGAGTCTAGAAAATGAGTCCAAAGCCTGTTTTCTTTTCCTCCATTCCCTCAATCCTGGGAGGCATTTCTAGTCTCAGAATTCAAAACTATCAGATAAGAAGGATCATCTATTTTCCTGCACTCTCAGTAGCTTCATGGTCTGGACTTTCAAGAATGTAAAAGACTTGACTATTTCTGCCATAATAACCTCTTTCTGGGTTATGGGCATTACAGAGGCCTAGTCTACAAAACAGGTGACTCTAGACCAATAATGTCACCTGGGAACTTGTTAGAATGAATATTCAGACCCCACTCATGACTTATTGACTCAGAAACTCTGGGAGTGGCACCCTGAAATCCACGATTTAAGAAGCCCTTCAGCTGACTCATGCAAGCTCAAGTTGGACAAACAGTACGAACTTAGAGTCATACTACTTGAGTCTTATGAATTGTATGACTCAGGGCAAGTGGCTTAACATCTCTGTGTCTCAGTTACCATAGCTATGAAATGTGGATGGTGTTTGTATTTACCTCAGATTAAGGCTTTTATAATGATTATATGGGTTAATATATGTAAAGTGCTTAGAATAAGTTCTGACATATAACAAGTACTATAAAAATAGGTACTACTTTCACTATTATATCTTCTAACTGAAACTCAAACTGTGGGAAAGTTTGGGGCAACAGAAATGTCAGAGAAAGAGCCATCATTTAGTATTTCAAATATACCAACCCGTGGAATTTGTAAGAAATGAAACTGTCACTTTTCAATCCTTTTAAATTTATTCCATAATTCATATTTTGAATGAGTTAGCTGCTCATTTTTTTGTTCAAATTAAAGATCACATGGAACTATACAGAAAAATATTTTCTAAAATAAGTCATTCAAGACCTTCACCAAAACAATGGGACAATTGTGTGGGAACTAATTTTGAAACCCTGGTAAGTACCATTCCATCTGCCAGCAAGCACCTGACCAGAGCTCTTGTTTACTAGTTTGTGCTTTCAGATATTGTGTAAAATGTGATGAGATGAGGAATCAGATAGAGTTTTAAATGCAAATTCTTTCTGTTCGGTCAGGTTTGGCCTGTGTTACCAAACGTTGGCTGAACTTACAATTGAGCAAATTTCCTGTTGAAAGATAATTGCTCAGTTATTCACAGGAGGTAAATTTAATTCTTCAAGGAAGCGAACAGCCCATTGAGCATTGTAGATGATCTAAACCTTAGCTATTTAGTCTGGTTTCCAGGAAACACTCGCCTCGCCTGGGTCATCAGCAGTCCTCTGAAGATGAGGTCATTCACAGATTTGAAAACTAACCCCTTCCACAGCTTGGTGACACTATCACTTATGACTAATGGCCCACCTCTTATTTAAAAAGGAGTGTCTCCCTGGTGTCAACATTCTCTAAAGGTTTTCTCCAAGGGAAAAATAGCTTTATTAATGAAAATCAAGGATAACAGATAACAGCTATAAATCTGCCTTCAGTACTTTCTTGCAAGGAATATTCAAAAGAAGGCCTGTAACAGGAAAAAATATGTACATCTTCTAAATCCTCCAACCATCTGTTTCATTTGGCTTTTCCTTAACCAAAGTCACAGTAAAGAGTGGTCTAGTGTCAAGAATCCTATTGCAATAAGAAAAAAAACATATGGAGTTGAGGGAGAGTTTTGTTTCCATCTAATATGAAATATCCAGGTATTCAAAAAATCACCTTTTGTGCTAATCTTTTAAGCTCTGTATTGGTGATGTTTGGTATTATGAAAATACACCATTGATGCAAAAACAGATTACATAAATGAAAACATTTTTAAGTCAAAGAGAATTCTATGGATAAATCATCTCATCTAATTCTTTCATTGTAGGTACAGGAGACTCAAGGCCAAGTTGTTACCCCACTTGCTAGCTAAAACACTTATTAAAATGTTGTGAATTTACAAATAAGTGAACTTAAATTTATGAACTCTGTCTTCTAGTGACACTGGCATTTTCTAGGGACTCTCCTGGATAATGAGCGTTTTGAACTAAGACCTAGTCTCATAAGCAGCATTTACCACTTAATAGAGGAAGAAAGACACATACCAGATATGAGTGCAAAGAGTCACTGTAGTTGGTCAGATGAAGATTTTAAAGAACTAGTTCCACAGATTTGTCACGGCAGAGGGTCTATTCAGAGAACAGTTTCAGTTTCAGAGTGTCAGCTTGAGGTATGAGCTTGAAATGGGCCATGTGTGGCCATCGCAGGCAGGAGAGACCAGTCTGCTGAAGCTTGAGGACAGAGATTTGGAGGTTCCTTGCTGTGGCAATTTTCCTGGGCAAAGCTCATGATGACTGACCAGGTGAAAGGATCAGGGTGCTGCAGTGCCCAGTCTAGAGAGTTCCTCCTTTTATGGGTCTTAGGTGAGGGTTTGCATCTGGTTAGGCTGGTAAGCTCCCACGTGTGGAATTCCTGGTAGATTTTTGGGATGTCCAGATGTCCTGGTGCTCCTTGATTTCGTTTATTAAATCGGCACGTATAAATTATTGATCAATTTGTGCCTTATGGTTGTGCCTGGGGATGGTGGTTATTTACTTGTGTAAATAAGTTATGGAGTCTTTCTGTCTTAACACTTGTACTTAAGATAGAGTAGCTCATAGAAAACTACTGCTTTATAAAATGGAGTAACTCAGGGTTGGGCACAGCCTGAAAACTGCTCTTCTACACATCATGGAGAAGATTGCTTTCACTACATTACTCCATGTGGTCTTCAGCATAACCCTGTGAGGTAGGCTCTATCATTATCCCTTTTTATATATGAAAGGAAAGATACAAGAGGTTAGCAGGTTGCCCAAGGTCCAATAGACAAAATGGCAAAATAGAACCTCAAACTTGCCTGACTCCAGGGCCCGTTCCCTTCACAGTTTATGCTTGAGCAGGGGGACTACTTGACCAAGTGATTCTTCTGGATGATTAATTCTACAACACACAAAGCTATACTGTCACTTTCCTGGCCCACAGCTCAAGCAGGAATGCTTAACTATAATTTCCTTTTATCCATTTAGAATGAGAGGGTTGTTTCATATGCTTGGACTCAAAATGATGGTTTCACACATCTTTTTGTTTCAACTTTTTTTTTTAAATCATGAACTGTGATCTGACCATTTCCTTATTCTCAGCTCTCTCTCCCTCCCCCTCCCCTCCATTTTCTCATCAGACCCCATTTATCTCTCAGAGATGATTATGGCTTCCCTGAGGCCTTGGATGAACAGAGGAGCCTTCTCTCACCCCAGCTAATCACAAAAGTACACAAAAAGGAGAGAGTGGAGGGAGGGATGTGTTGGGTATAATTACAAACAACAGCAAACAAAGCTTCCTCCATCGCTTAATGCTGAAATGTATCCGCTCAACTAATTAGTTTTGGGGGGACTACTAATAAATCCTAATATTTCTCAAAGAGAAATGGCTTGTAATTTAATTTATATTAAGCTGTTACTGAGGTTTACGCTAATTAAATCTGGGCTGCAATAGCAATTAATCCCAAGAATCATCTGAAAATTTAAATAATGTAATAAAGTAAATAACTCCGCATGTCCCTCCAGAAGCAACAGGCCACACAGGGATGAGGGATGCCACCCGAGTTTGTGTGCAAAAAGCAAATGGAAAACTGTTTCTGGCCCTCTTCGCACAGAACATGTGCTTTTTAATCAGCAAAGTTACAGTGTAGTCTGCATGTATCTCCTCCAGAGAATGGATTTCCATTGTAAATGCTGAAGGTTAGCTCTGGAGGTGTCAGCTATTAAAAAAAAAAAAAAAAGAATTGTCAAGGTCTGCCCCAAGAGGACAATCAACTAAACAACAAAGAAGTCACAAGAAAATCTCCAAGGACAATGCCAAACGTGAAATAGAAGTGCAACTTATGTGTGCTGCTCTCTTGCCACACAGTTGAAAACCCCTATGCACATACCTATGCCCCCGTCTTCTCCACTCATGACCACAGCTAGGAACCCAGAAGGGAAAAAGAGCCCAGTTAAAGACCTGGTATATCTCTGGGTGCCGTTATTTGCACACAAACTGTATACACTGTATGATATATATGTTCAAAATTTTGTAAAGTCTTGTAAGTAAAATTTCATGCAACCATAACAGAGATATAAACAGGTTCTTTGTGCAATAAAATATGTAACCGCCAAAAATTACCCTTTATTCCCAGTCTTTGGGGTCCTTCAGCATATGAAAGCTGAAATTTTTGCCATTGTGTGACTTTGGTAATGGTGCGATTCCCAGATGCATAGCATTCCCAGTGCAGAGGGGATAGGCTGCTAGCCACATCCTCTTGGGGCTGATGGGAGCAAGGCCTGGGTCTCTTGCGACAGCTCCACTGTCTTTCAAGGAACCAGCCTGTGGCCTCTGTTGGATTTTCTTTGTGAAATTCTTTGTCCACTTTGCAATGTTGTGCAAGTCAAATGAGATGATGCATATTGGAGGGTGTTCAAAATGCTAAAACTCTGAAAATCATAAGGCTATTATTACCTTTGAAGAATAGAGACGTCATTCCCAAATCTTTCCAAATATGTTTCCCCAAATAGTCAATACCAAACGGAGGTAGGAAGGAGGGGAGGGCAGAGAAAGGAAGCCTTAAAGACTCAGCACAGTCAATAGACAAGTACCTATTTATTTACAAAGTGTCGTGCCGGGCATCTCCCTTCATAACACTGAATTTAACTCTTAAAAACTTCCTCTGGGGCTGGGGTTGTGGCTCAGTGGTAGAGCATTTGCCTAGCATGTGTGAGCACCGCATATAAATAAATGAATAAAATAAAGATCCGTAAACAACTAAAAAAAATTTCCTCTGGCCGGTGGTACATGCCTGTAATCCCAGCAGCTCAGGAAGCTGAGAAAGGAGGATCGCAAGTTCAAAACCAGCCTCAGCAACTTAGTGAGGCCCTAAATAATTTAGTGAGGTTCTGTATCTAAATAAACAATAAAAAGGGCTGGGATATTGATAGCTCAGTGGTTAAGCATCCCTGGGTTCAATCCCTGGTACCAAAACACAAACAAACAACAAAAATCTTCCTGTGAAAAAGGCATTATTGCCCCCACCTTAGAGATAAGAAAATCAAATTACTAACAGGCGGTGTCTTGCTCAACGTCCCACAACAAGTCCATGATCAAACTTTAGTTAGAATACAGGGCTCATAAATTTTCATTCCCAAATGCAAAACACTTCAAAGAAGTCCTATTTCTCCATGTATGGATTCACCATTGTTACAGACTGAATTGTGTCATCACCCTGTACCCAAATCCATAATGAAGCCCTATGAGGATTTCAACTCAGTTGCGCTGTGGGATACCCCAATAGCTGATAAAGCATTACTTCTGGATGCATCTTGAGGGTATTTTCAGAAGGAATTGGTATTTGAACAAGTGAACTAAGGAAGATCTGTCCATAACCAATGTAGCTGAGTATTATCTGCTCCACTGAGGTCCTAGATAGGATAAGAAGGCAGCAGAAAGGTGAACATTTTTTTTCTGAAACTTAGGACACTGTTTTAGTCATTTTTTTGTTTGTTTTGTCTAGCATGTATGAGGCACTCTTTTTTTCTGCTGTGAGCAAAAGAACTGTCAATAACTATTTTAAGGAGGAAAAGTTTACTTTGGGGCTCACGGTTTCAGAGGTCTCAATCCATAGATGACCAACTCTATTCCTTACGGTCTGAGATGCATCAGGACATCACCACAGAAGTGTGTGGCAGAGGAAAGCAGCTGGGAATATAGCACCAGAACGCAGAGAGATCTCTTCCCAACATAACAAAATATAAACCCCAAAGCACACTTCTCCCAGGACCTCGCTCCTCCAGCCACACCCTACCTGCTTTCAGTTATCACTCAGTTAATCCCTATCAGGGGATTAACACACTGATTGAGTTAAAGTTCTTATAACTCAATCATTTCACTTTCAAACTTTCTTGTATTATCTCTTACATGAGCTTTTGGGGCATAGCTCATATTTTAACCATAACAGATATCCATCTTCTCCAGACCCTGGACATCAAGGTTCTTGTGTCTTCAGTCTTCAAACCTTGCTTTGGCAGGGGCTCTCAGGCTTTGAACTTGCACTGAGCAGTGCAACTGACTTCCCTAGTTCTCCATCCTGCAGATGGCTCATCATGGGATCTCAAACTCCATAATCTCATGAGTTAATTCCCATTAAAAAAAAACTTTCTCATATATCTGTATATCCTCTTATTCTGTTTCTCTAGAGAACTTTAACTAAAAAGATGCCCTAACTAACCCCTTATGGATTCATTTGGGAGATAAGGCATTTGAAGAGGTAATAAGTTAAAATGAGACCATAAGGGTAGAGCCCTAATGCAACAGGCCTAGTGACTTTATAAGAAGAGACACCAGGAATACACAAAGAGAAAGTTTGTGGGACACATGAGGAGGCATTGACCCTGTTAGTAGGGAGCACAGCTGGGATTAAAACTAGGTAAAACTGAGTCCAGAGCTGATTTTCTACCCACTGGATGGTACTGCCTCTTCACAGAACAGGCATTTTACATTGACTTTATTTAATACTCTGTGAACCTGGGGTCTATGAAAAAATCCTAGATCATACGAAAATCTTGAGTTTAAGTTTGGTTCCAATTTTCCAACTATGCCTAAGGATTTGGAATTCAACATATTGTGTCTCTTTTGAACTTCTTAACTATTCCTTTAGTGGTTTTTCATAACAAGATGGTAGAGTGAATGGAGGTTTCTAAACTCATATTTGGCATCATTAGGTTTTATAGTCTCTACAAGTTCTACACTATGAAATTTTGAATCTGATATTACTGTGTGTTATGGTCTCTTCTCATTAAAGCTGAAGCTAGCAACAACTATGCCAGGACTCTGCAGTGTAAATCTAATGAGAAAAACATTTGTTAGCATTGACCCATCACGAAAGGCTCTTTTATCAGACTGTGGAGTGCACACAAGCACTAGGTCTGTCTCATCCAAAGTCAAATTTCACAATATCACAGCCATGCATCCAAATCAGAAAATGTTATACACATATTATATTATATACTACCCCTATTAAAGAGAAAATTAACATTAAAAATAGAGAAGAATGAAATAGGATAAAGATTATGTATATAATCTTAGAAGAAAAACAATTGGCCAGAGTTGCAAACACTGTGCAAGTTACTGTCAAGTGGGAAATATAAAACTTACATCATCATAATTTGTGACATCTACACTTTTATAGTGGTGCTTAGAGAGTTAACTAAAATCAGCCAGATGTAACATTTATTTGGGTTAGATCTAAAATATCTCATTTTCCTTCTCACATTTCTCATTTCTCCAAAATAATTATACAAACATACTGCAAAACCCAGAAGGGAAATTCAACTTTTATGAAGAAAACATGAAAAAACCTTACACAAGAAAAATATGTTTAAATGTTTTTCTCCTCCACTTCTCTGGCTTCTCATCTATTTTAATTAAAACTCTCCATTTAGGGGACAAGTGATTTCAGATCATCAAGAACATAAACAAAAACTTACCCTTTTCACAATGTTTTCTGGTCTTCATTGAATTATTTCTCACAGGTAAAAACAAACAGCTTTTTACAAAACTGATTAAACTAAAATGAAAAAACAAAATAATTGTAAGATGAACATTTTTCACCCTTGAAATTGTTTCCCCATTGTATTACATTGAATATGTCCTTCTGCTTTCATTTTTACACACACAAACACACACACACATTTTTGGCTAATACCTCCCATAATAGCAGAAGGCTTCTTTTCTGTCTTGCTGACTACTAACCTTTTAAGACTAGGAAGAACCACCTGCACAGGGGCTCTGTATTTCTTTAATTCAATCCTTCACCCACTATTTTATATCTTCACACATATAAAGTACAGTCAGGCATGTTTCATCCCCTTTGTTCATTTTGGGGTTTGGGTAAGTCAGAAAAGACACAATATTCTAAATAAAACAGCATGGTTTTAAACAATTCATGCATGGCAAGATTACTAGTGCTACAAAAAGATAAAACATTCAGAGTGGATAATTTGTCTCATCATATCATCACTACATGAATATAAAAATATTCATCTATATATACTTATTTGTAAAGCATGCTTTCCTAACAATTAATAAGAAATTTTATAATAGGCCAGCCCCAGCAATTTTTAGATACTCCTGGAAAATTACTTATAGACAGCAATTAATCTTTACAAGCACTTTCAAAAGTACAATCTCATTTGATTTTCATACCAGCCCTGTGAGAATGGAAGAGTATCATTCCCATTTTAGAGATAAGAAAATCTAACATTATAAGCCTTTGCTTAGTCTCAGAGCTAAGCAGAAAATTCTGTATTCCTATAAGATCCTGTGCAGTTATCTTTGTACTGTACTGATGCAGTTTGGTTTGAGGTGTCCCCCCAAAGCTCCTATTAATTCAGGAGTATTCAGAAGTGAAATGCCCAGATTATGAAAATCATAACCTAAATCAGCACACCTTAGTTTGAATGGACTGATGGGGTGGTAACTGTAGGGAGGTGGGGCGTGACTGGAGAAGGGAGGTGTCACTGCAGGCAAGCCCTGGAAAGGTTCATCTTCCCTGTGGCCCCTTCCCCTGTCTCTCTGCTTCCTGGACACCTTATACAGAGCAGCTTCCCTCTGCCACACCCTTTGGCCATGATGTTCTGCCTCACTTTGGGCCCAGAGCCATAGAGTTTACCAACTACAGACTAAACTTCTGAAACTGTGAGCTTAAAATAAATTTTTCCCCCTCTAAGTTGTTCTTGTCTGGTATTCTGATCACAGTGACATAAAGTTTACATATGTACCACAAAAATAGACTTTGCTTTCTGTTTATTTTTTAAATACCTACTTATAATGATGCTAATTATGAACAAATTGTGACTTTGAATTCTATATATAAGGATGGAAAAATAAAGTTTTCCATAACTCTAAAAGTTTATAACCTAGGCAATATCCATAATAATTTTTGAATATTTGTACTCTAGTTACTTATGTGCATCTCATAGCATAGGAGTCAAAAAATTGCAATCTACAGGCCAAATCTGGTCTACCATCTTGGATTTTTCTAATTTTATTTATTTAGTTTGTTTTTAGTTTTGTTTTGTTTTCAACAATCTGAATGGTTGAAATGGCTTTTAAATTTTTAACTAGTTGAAAAAAATTATAAAACACTGTTTAGTCACAAGTGAAAATTACATAAAATTCAAATTTCAACATTCATGAAGTTTATTGGAACATAACTATGCTCAATTTATTTATGCATCATTGCTTTGCTTTGGTACCAATTTGAGTAGATAAACAGAGATCACATGGCCCAAAGCCTAAAATATTTATTATCTGACCCATTTTAGGAAATGCTTGGTTTCCTACCTGGTACAGAGTATACTTTCTTTTATTCCTACCAGATTATCTTCTTTTAACCAACACAGCTGAACTTCCGTATCAGGAGAATTGCCTATGCAACACTCACACAATTCCTGTGCTTATGGAAGTGAAGGTTAAGGAAACTTTTCTGAGAATATAATTATGCTGCTGAAAATCATAGGAAATTCTATATAAAACAGGAATTATATATTGGGTAATTTAGAAGCTTCTAGAATCCCACCAAACTTATTATGTAAAAAGAGAACTATGTCCAGGGCTGTGACACATGCCTGTAATCCCAGTGGCTCACTAGGCTAGGTGAGAGGATTGCAAGTTCAAGGCCAGCCTCAGCAACTTAGGGAGGCCCTAAGCAATTTAGCAAGACCAAAATTGTAAAGAGAAGAGAGAGAGAGAGAACTATGGAATGGATATACAGGAATTTTTTCCCATATCACAAGAGCTTTTATTGTACTTCTGTACTTTTATTGTCAACTATCATTTTATTAAAAACCTCTTTTCATGACAGCTAGCCTACATGTAAAAATTGCAATTTGGAAAGCACATAGGTAAGAAAATCCTTCTTTATTATGTTGTTTTGTTTCTGACATAGACCTCAGGGGTTTTTTTTTAATTTGTTCTTTGGGGTTTTCTTTGAAGCAGTTTCTCTCTCTCTCTCTCTCTCTCTCTCTCTCTCTCTCTCTCTCTCTCTCCTTCAAGAACAGTAGTTATCAGAGGTTTGGTAGGATAAGAGGATGGGTCAATGGAGAGAGGATAGTTAAGATATACAGGGATGCAGCCAATTAGGAGGAAAACCCTCTGGTGCTCTATAGCATAACTAAAGTAGACAACTGACAATTAGTTATATATTTCAAAATAACTAGTAGAGAGGATTTTGAATCTTCCCAACAAAAAGGAATGATGTGTGATGAATATGTCAAAAATGCGGATCTGATCATTGCACATTTTGGACATGAGTTGAAATTTCACACCATACTCCATAAATATACACAATTATTATATGTCAATTTGTAGAAATTTTTTAAAGATATAGGAAATTGTAACAGCCTGTACCTGGGAGCTTCTGCCTGAGTCCTTGCGGTAGCAGCATTGCTATGATCTACTCTCCTGAATTAGAGCAGAGAAGTTCCTCTAATTCCTAGCTTCTAAGAGAATATCTTCAGACATACAAATTTATGCTTCTCTTTGCTCAAACCTATGAAAATATCCAAATAGCTCCATAGACTATTAAGCCCAATTACCTTTGGACATGGGCCCACTGCAAGTCACGGCACATAACAAAATTGAAATTTTGAACCACAGTCTCAAACTTCTGACCCAGTCTGTTAAAGGTACCAACACACCTGTTAAAGAAAGATGGCAAGCTGCCATGTTTGCAATAGTCAGAAGTTCAGTGTCATGTAAAAGACTTTTGTCCCTGGTGCTGAGATAATGAGCTTGTTCCTTCTTGATGATTTATGGGATGCAGATGAGAAACTGGCTGATTGAGGCTTTGGAAGATGAAAGTTTTCCGCTCTTGGCAGTAATACCCATACCCTGGAGAACATGGTTTAACTGTTCCAGTTCCAATCCTGCTGTCAGAAAAAGTAGAAGAGCAAATTACGCCAGGTGAATACAAATAATATTAATTTCATTAAATTTTCTACCTGCAATAAGACCTGGAAAACACTCTGAACTTCCTTGTAAAACCAAACTGTATTATTCTGATACATAATTACTGACACACTTGTTCAAGGCAAACAGCTGGTTCTTAAATTACTATCCCCTCTTCAGTCTCTGCCTTAATAAGCTTATATTTATGCATCCACATTTGTTCCTTGTTAGCTAAAATCTTAACTTTTTCTCCTACCTATTTATTACAATAAAGAAATTAATTTTGCTAGAATGTGAAAGAATTTCCAGATATTGACATTATACTCTTGAGGTTAATAATACTATTTTGTATCATGGAATCTGATTCAAAAAAACATGACATAAATCTTTCTGTTTATACAGCAACCATCAGCCACACAAGCCCATTTAAATTAATTAAAATTAAAATTTTAAATTGATTTTCTGGCCATCCTAACATATTTCAAGGGCTCAATATCCACATGTGGTCATCAGCTACCATATTAAACAGTGCAAATATAATGTCCATCACTGAAGAAAGCTCTATTGGACAGTCATGCAATACACCTTCACCCACAAAAGTAATATTATCCTTTAATCTCATTCTTACTCTCTTTTTATGCTCAGAGTCCAAAGCTAAACTTTTGACTTTTGAAGATAATAAAGAATAGAAAAAAACTAATATTATCTTTTAGTGTCTGCCACTTGTTAGGAATGGGCTCCTGGTTCACCCAAATAATTCCTTTTAATTCTCTCCAAATAGTTGAAGAAATTCTTTATTCCCCAGTCCACTCTGTCTGAGGCTCCTGACCTGGAACATCCCAGAGTCATCTCTTCACTATTTTTTTTCCTCATTAAATAAACACTAATGCCCACAATGTACCTGAAGCTGTGGTAGAAGTAGCTGTCTCCTAAATGCTGCCCTTAGGAATCCTATTTTCTCACGTCTTGCTTACTTTGCCTTATCAATAATTTCCACAGTCCCTCCTTTAAGAATGGATGTAACTCAATTTCTCCCTATTTCCATGCAGTTTTTCTTAGTTATTCACAGTGCTTCTCAACCTACCTCTCCCCCATCCCAACCCTCAGTTGCTTCTATTGCCAAAACTGCAAAGGAGATCTAAATATCTCCCACTATTTTCATAATACCATTTGGAAATTCACAATTTACGTGTGTATTTTTAAATGCAATCACTGTACATTCACTGCTCTGAGAAAATTTAGTTGTCTCATTTGGACACTAAAATATATTGAAATCTTGACACCTCAGCTTCAATTAGTCTTCAGAAATAGACAGGATTTTATTAGATATATTTTGAATCCATCATGCAAATTCAATACAAATCAAACTAGAGAGTTGGCTGGAAGATGGCCATGAATTCTTTGACATTCCTCCCATCCAAATATGAAGTGTACCTCCCTTTCCCTTGGATCTTGCTGGCCAAGGCTGCTTTAACCAATGGAGGATGGGTATGGTGATGCCATGCCAGTTCCAGGTTTAGCCTTCAAAAGAGCTGGAAGCTTCAACCTTGATCTCTCCTGGGTGACTGTGTGACCCTGTAAGAACTCTGATGACCTGGGGAAGAAACCACATAATGTAGTCCTGAGACTACAAAGAATGGGAGTCTAGACTTCCCTATATCCCACCAAGTACCTAGCATGTAAAGTGAAGCCCTCTTATGTAGTCCAGACCAGTCCAGCTACAAACTGTGTGACACCCAGTAACTGAGTCTCTTCCATGTGGAGTAGAATAGCTCAGCCATTGCCTGACAAACTCAGGTCCCGGAAAATCATGAGATAATAAAATAGGTTTGAGTAAGCCATTAAGTGTAGGAATAGTTTGTTAGGTAATAATAGATGACCAAGGCTTAGGACAACAGATAAGCTGGTAAGCCTGGCTGCTTCATTTGGACATGTTTCGGGATGCTCTTCTGATAGAATCATGAGGAGATAGTAAATAGCCAGACCAATATTATAGGGAAGGTGAGTCATAGATGTGTGTGATAGTATTGGACAGGCCGAAATAATTTGAGGGAGGAAGAAGAAGAAAAGACCCAATGCTTCCCCCAGATATTCTTTTCCAGTTTATTTGCACAGAGTTCAAGTTTTACAAAATGGCTCCTTATTGACATTTTGATTAATTCATTCACCTCACCAATAAGTTATAAATTTCCTGAAGTCTGAAATCTCTTGTCTAGATACATCCTCAGCAGCTAGAGAAAATATTATAAAAGAGTATGACAGGATTCAGTTTCAGATTCAGTGCTGTTACTCGCTGGTGATGTAACCTTGGGCAACTGAGCCTCCATATCCTTCAGTTTTATCATCTATAAAACAGAGATACTAGGATGGTATCTATCTCATTGGGTACTAAGAATTGAATGACAAAATATTATATTTGATGCATGAATGAAAATATCTACTATTTGATAGTCTTTCCTCAGACTTGCCCCATTGAACTTTAAAGATCCCAGAAAAGCACCCACTCACATACCAGAGATCAATGACAATACTAGCAGAGATCTCAGACCAGACCAGACAGAGGCTGACCAGATTTTCTAGGAGAGCACATTTTGATGCTAATAGCTCCAATCCAGGTCTCTTTCAGTTATATCCATATTACAATAGATGATTTATAGTGACCCCATCAGTTATTGGACTTGGGGTCATTATAAAAGAGATGACAGGAAGTACCTTTTTCTCAGTAGGCTGGAGAACAATATCTCAGCTTCAAAATTTGATCCCTGCACTAACTTCTGCTGGGCCCTGACCCAGTTTCCAAAGGGCATGAAAAGTAGATATGATTCAGAAATCAGGAGATATGACATGAAGTAGAAAAGACAGGAGAAATGTAGGGAAAAAAAGATTGATTCAAGACTGTGCAGACCTAGTTCTGTTGTATTGAACGTAACTTTTCATTGGCTGATGGTGAAGCTGCTGTCGCTCTTGTGGTCTTTGCTAGGGACTCCATAGCTGAGGCTGAGCTGGGCCTTTAGAGAGAGGCTTTCAACGTCTCCAAGTTCAGCAAGTTCTAGGGGAGGTCAAGCAGAACCTGACAGCCATAATTGCTAAACTATAATTTCAAGAAGGAGAAGAAGCAAGAGCAGGAGGAGGCAGCTACTTACTGAGGAGTGAGCACAGCATAGTGATTGAGCACACAGCCTCTGGGATCCATACATCCAAATTGGTATACCAGTTCCATTTCTTTCTTTCTTCCTTTATTACTTACCTTTCTTTTTTTCTTTCTTTTTTCCCCTCCTGCCTCAGGTTATTTGTACAAATAGCACAGAAAGACACCAGCCCCAGGGGCCACACTAGTCATCCTGTCCTCACATTGGCAGGTAAAGGCTTTTGTGGATGCCTGAGCACCTTTAGGAGCCCTAAAAGGAACTGGAACCAAAGCTGAAGCTTCAGTATGGGCTCAGGTCTTAGTTTGAGCCTTGGCCTTGGTCTTGGCCATGGCTGCTGCAGTCATTAATTGAGAAACCAGCGTGGGGGGGGGGGGTGATGGGGGATTGAGAAATGACAAATAGGGAGAGAAAGCTGGGGCCAGGTGGGACACTGACCTCTGATGGAGAAGCAGTGACCTAGGGCTAGCTCAGCACATTTGTAATATAGGTTTTATCATCAAAAGGTTATTCGTGGGAAAGTTTCAGCAAGGCAGGCATTCTGAAGGACACAGGACTGGTAAGACATTAGAGTCATCTTGTTGTGCTCAGAATGCTCTATACTAGAGAGTTGGTACCTGAGCTCAAGGTCCCAACTGATGTAGCTCTGCACCTTTGCATGGAGCCTCCTCAGGCCAGGCATCACCATAGCAACTGGACCATCTTGACCTGAACCTTTGCACAAGAAGTTCCCAGTGCAAATGCAGCCACAAGGCAGAGAAACCATGATTCCAATCATAGCTCTCCACACATGGCCTTGACTGGCAGAGCATAAGACCTTGGGCCATGAGGACATGAACGTGCTTCCAAAGCTTGGAGAGGGCTATGAGACAAGTTGATGCAGCACTCAGGTGACACCCTTTGGATCTTGAACTTACTCTCCTTGGGCTTCAAAAGGGCCTTAAGAGCCTCTGCAGTGCATGCATGACCTTGGTGTTTGGGGCTTGCATCTTCTTCAGGCCTTTCTTCTTGTGCTTCTTGGCAAAGCCTTTGTTTCCAGAAAGCTGGGGTTCACCACCCACCACCCAAGAGATTCATATCTTGTGACTGGGGTTTCTTGATGCCATTTCTGTGCCATTTTAGGAACTGATTGTGTGCAGTGTGGTTCTTGGACTTGGCCATGTCCACATGATAACCCATGGTTCCTGAAGCACCTAGGCCTGGGGGAGGACTCTCTTACCTTCTTGACCAAACTTGTTAACCTCTCTGTTTCCCTGTCTGAATAGAGGGCATAAAAATAGCTTCTTAAGAGTTGGGGGATTGTTGTAAAGATTCACAAGATACTTCTGCATATACTATCTGGTGATTACCCCACTTAATTACCTCTTGTCTTCTTTTAATTTTTTCTTTTTCTATTGCATTTAATGACCTTTAGAATTTAAAAATGTGTTTTTAAAAATATATAGAGACATGTGTTCATGTGTATGAACTATGTATTTACAGTTTATCCCTTACTACTTTTCTCCCTCTACTAGAATGCAGGCCTCGGGAGGGCAGGTATATTTATCTGTTTTATTTTTTAATGAACCCCAAGTACATGTGAGGCTGACTGATGAATAGTTAATACTCAGTAAATATTTTTGAATGAATGAATGAATAAATGAAGGTAAAGAATCTCACTTATAGTAAACTCAATAGCTGCTACTATTATTTGCTAACTCCTGCTGCTTAAATCTTGTCTGGATTGTATTCCTGGAAGTTCTATGTTTAATAATGCTGAGCTCACTGCTTTTGTACAGCATTTATCCCATTATGTCTCATATTATAACTTCTGTATTTATGTATCTTATTTCCTCTACTGGAATAAAAGTAGAGCAATTAGATTTTTAGGTTCAGTGATTAAAGACTGGCCAAAATGTGCATTGGTTAAGAGAATTGACTTTTGAATCAGACCTCAGTTAGAATTTCCGGCTCTGCCACTTACTGTGTGCCCTTGGGCAAGTTACTGTCACTAAGCTTAATTTTCTTCATTGGCTTAGTAGATATAATTGTTCTGTACCCATAAAATTGTTTTGAGGATTAAATGAGATATTGCTTTTCAAGTGCTCAGCACAGTGCCTGACACATAATAAATAGGAAATAAATGTCAGCTTGGATGATTTATCTTTGCCTCTCTCTTGGTATTTTGCAGAGTGTCTTGCATAAAGTCTTCTGTACAGCAAATAGTCTCTGAACTAACACTGAAATAGCCCAAGGCTTTACACAGTTCTCCTAATGTTCTCTTCCTCTTCCCTGCCTAGCCCTCAGTCCCGGTCTTCCAGGCTATCTGAGCTCCAATTTCCCCTGCAGAATGATCGCATTACCTCTCACGTTGTCCTGCTCCCAGTTGTGAGCCAAAGCTGTCATTCTGAGAGCAGTCTGGCAGGGCTGCAGATGACTTTTCAGGCTGGTTCTCCAGTCTGTCAGAGATCAGGTCAACCAACAAAGGGAGAGATCAGATGCCAAGGACTTACTGCATTTTAATGCTTGGTTTCTGGCCCATGTTTATGCTAAGGGACAATAATTACAACAATATGACCTTGCATAACAAATGGATCTGTCAAACCAGGCCTTGGAAAATGACTGCATGAATTCAAACTTAACTTGTGATCTTCCAACACACAGTTGCTATGCACACACTGGCCTATCATGCTTATTTATCAAAATTGAAAGGGAAGGGAGGCATTCATTCATTCACTCACTTATCTATTCATCTATTTGTTCAAGAATCATTTGTTGAGTGGTAAGCTAACAATAGTGAATCAGTTATAGTCTGTGCTTTAAAGGAACTTGTAGTATAGAGGTGGAGGTCACAGAAAAGTCTGTGTTGTGTATAGAACAATGTGAACCCCAGATTTTCCAAATCATCTGGAATGCTGAACTGCTAACTGAGGCAAGAATTTGGAAAATTAGAAGAAATATAACATCTTACATTTCCCTCAACCATCTGGGTAATTCTTTCATCTTTAGTTCTCTCTGCCAGGACAAATGTAAAGACTTGAGTGTTAAAAGGGGAATATGTTCTATCATTGATCTTCTCGATAGATGTCTAACCGATTTCATCTGCTTCTACCCTCATCAGTATATTAATTTTCTATTGCTGTTGTAACCAGGTTTTACAAATTTAATGGCTTAAAATAACACAAGTTATTTGTTGGCAAACTCGCCAACTCCACCTCCAAACATTCACTTCAGGCCAGAAGTTTAAAATGGGTCTCGCTTGGCTGAAATCAAGGTATCTCTGCCAGGCTGCTTTCTTTCTGGAGCCTCTAGGGTGAAATCTTCTGTCTTGCCTTTTCTAGCATCTAAGGCTGTCTGAATGCCTGGGCTCTTTGCCCCTTCCATCTTCAAAGCCAGGCATGGTGGGTTGAATCTTTCTCACATCATGTCACTCTAGTACCAACTTTTATGTCTCCCTCTTCCACATTTAAAGAGTCCTTGTGATTATACCTGGCCCACCAAGGTAATTCAGGAAAACCTCTGTAGGTTAAGTTCAGCCAATCAGCAGTGTTCATTCCCCTGGGATGTGTAAAGTAACCCATTCAAGTGTTCTGGGGACTAGAATGTAGGCTTTTTGGGGGGACTGTTATCCTGACTGCCACAAGTAGGCAGCTGAGCTTTCGTGTTGTCATTTTATCATCCTCTAAATGTTCAGAGTGAAGAAGAGGAATACTTCTGAATGTCCTGCACTATTGGATATGGATGATTTTTCATATATAGTAAGTTGGATGCCCACTATGTCTCAGAATGCATGCATTAGAATGTAGCAAACACCTTGTTATCTACTAGCAATTGACAGTTTTCATCAGAGAGCCAGAAGGAAAGCAAATATGACCCCAGCTCCATGCAGATCCCTGGAGGTGGTTCCAGAAGCTGAATGATCTGTCAGGTTTACATGTTTCCATTTCAAATGACTCTTTTTCCTTGTCACTCCCCATTTCTTCTCTAGCCTATCTTGTATCTGAGAAACCTCTAGAAATTGGAAGAAAAAATTGCCATTCCTACTGACATTAGCAACTTTTGAAATGGTTGCTTAGTCTAAAACCTTGACATTATTATTGATTCTTCTCTTCCCAGCATGCCATATGCAATTCTCTGGCAAAATCTGTAGGCTCTGTTTTTTTTTTTTTTTTTTTTTTTTAGACAGGCACCAAGTTGAAGTGTGTTTCATCATCTCCTCCACAGTTCTCACCCACCTTCCAGTCTCACCAGCTCACACCAGGTTCCTTGCAACAGCCTCCTCCACTGGCTTTTCTGCTTCTCTCACCTCATGGATGTTCTCAATCTGAATCCAAGTGATATTTTTAAAACAATAGGCAGATCACGACACTCTTATTCCATCACTTTCCATCACACTTAACGTAAAATTCACAATGTATACCATGGCTTCCAAGGCCCTACACAGTCTGTTCCAGGCAAACTCGCCAACTCCACCTCCAAACATTCACTCGTCTTCTTCCTGATTTAGGGCATTTTACACATGCTAATCCTCTGCCCACACTGCATTTTCTCCAGATCTCCCCATGCCCAGCTTCTTCACATTATTCAAAATGTGATCTAAATGTAGTGTTGCAAGATGAAATAACAAGATACCCAATTATATTTGAATTTCAGATAACAAATAATTTTTATATAAGTATGTCATATATATATATATGTATATATATATATATATATATATATACACACACACACACACACACATACACACAGACTGTGCATCTGTGTTTTTATTTGCTAACTCTGGAAATCCTATGTCAATATCATTTTTTCAATGAGGTACTTAATACTCTCACCTTGTTCACTTTCTATCTTTTTTACCTGATTTTATTATTAATATTATAGCACTTACATTGCTTTAGTCAGCTTTTTGTTGTTGTTGTTGTTGTTGCTGTGACGAAAAGATTCAATAAGAACAATTTTAGAGAAGGAAAAGTTTATTTGAGGGGCTCATGATTTCATAGGTTTCAGTCCACAGACAGCCAATTGTATTGCTCTGTGGCCAAAGTGAGACAGAACAACAGGACAGAAAGGTGAGGGGAGGAAAGCAGCTTAGAACATGACAACCAGGAAGCAGAGAGACACTCTTGCTCACCAGGGACAAATATATATATTCCAAAGGCATGCCCCCCAAGGACCCACCTCCTCCGGCCTACAGCTACAGTCAGTTAATCCCTATCAGGAGATTAATCACTGATTAGGTCAAAGTTCTCATAACCTAATCATTTCATTTCTAAGCTTTTTTGCATTGTCTCACACATGAGCTTTGGGAGAAAAAAAGCTTATGGTTTCATATCTAAACCATAACATACATTAATTGCTTACTAATTTCTGTCTAATATGTAATTCTACCCAAATAGAATATAAGTTCCATGAGTTTTATCTATAAAACTTCTAGTATGACTACAATATTTGTTGAAAAAAATAAATGAATTAATAATTAAGTTTCTTTGACTTTTGTGGCTCTAATTATATAGTGACTTCCTTCTTTCCCTTAAAGCAGTGTATAATTCTCTGGGCTGTAGGGAAGGCTCCAGGAATTTGATTATCACAAATAATAGTTTAAAAAGGAAAAAGCTCCAACTAATATTTCAAAATATATTCCCAGTACACGTGTTCATGCAGATTAGCAATGGTCAGACATTATAGGGGTTTTGGTGAAGGCTGGACACTCTGCTCTAGGCTAACCCTGTGGGTGGCATTTCCCTTTCTGTTTGAAAGGGATGAGGAGCAGCTGGCATGGGAGGACTGGGAGAATCTATTTGCATTTAATTGTCTGAGCACTTAAGGAAGAGTTGGGGTCACTTTTTCTGCTTTCCTATTAATTTCAATGCATACATTTAAATCAAGTCCTTCCTCTTGCTTGGATGACAATTACTATATTTGACATTTGCCAGTCCTCAACTGTGTCTTGGACTTGTGAATAATTTAGGAGCACAGGGCTGTTCCCTAATCAAGATAACTGAATAGAAGTGAGATCAGGACTTGTAGTATCAGCATCTCCCCACTGAAAAATGACAGCATTAAAATAAGAGAAATGATAAGCACATTTAGAAGAAGAACTATCCTGCGGCTTGTACCATACATTTGTTCTTTGGATATAAACTCCTCTGACACACGTATCACAATAGCTGCAGATTTCACTTGGATATAAAGTGAACAAGAATGAAGAGGAAATTCATCAGTCTTGTACCCAATTGTTAAGTCTCTGCTCCAAAGAAAATCCCAAAACCACATGTCATGGTATTTAGTTTGGAAAATAGGGTCACTGCTTAACTATCAAAAACATATCAAGTCCCTATGATGTCTTAAATATTGTTCTAGGCATCAGGAGTAAAATGGTTTTAAAAAGATGTAGTCTCAGGGCACACAAAAGTTATTGACAGAAATAGATATTATGCAAATATGTAAAATAAGTGTTTAAGTACTAAATTAAAAATATGTGTAAAAGAAGTATATGTGAAAATATCCTTTGCAGTAAGTGCTACGAAGGAGAACTTTTTAAATGAAATGAGAGCTTACTGTAGAGAAAACTGATATGGATTAGAAGAGGGCTAAGAGAGAAGATATCTGGTGCAAAAGAAGTGTTCTTTGAAGAAATAACTGAAAAAGAGACTCAAAGAATGAGTAAAAATCAGTCAGATAAAGACAAGATGTAAGTCTTCCAACAGATGGGGTTTAGAACACATTATCCCAAAATATGGCACCTTGGCAAATAATACTTAAAGCTGAGAAAGAGTAGGATGCACTCTCTGACCTTGCTCACTCCTCTCTCCTGGTGTAAGAGGTACCCTTCTTACACCTAGAGGAAAAGAGTATCCTCATGTTCAGAGAGAGGGATGCCAAAAGGAACCTGAGTGAACAGAACTTGCTAAACTTTCCCTAGTTGACAGCTGTTGACTGTCATGAGTGAGCTGTGCCATTAACCTAGATGAGATACATTTTTGTGTTTCTACAATGTCAAAATTTTTTCTTAATTTTTTGAAATACTAGGGATTGAACCCAGGGGCATCCTACCACTGAGATACAACCCCAACATTGCCCCCCACACACACACACCACCGCCACACATACTTTTTACATACTTTTTTTTTTAATAAGATAGAGTCTCCTAAGTTGACCTGACTGACTAAAATTTAGATCCTCCTTCCTCAAGTCCCAAGTCACTGAAATCACAGGCATGTGTTATCACACCCAACATTCAGAATTTATTGAATAATAGTCAATTTACTAGCTACCTAATTTTCACTGGCATTGTCATTACCTATGATTCACTTGGTATTATGGTTTAGATATGAAGTGGCCCCCAAAAGTTCATGTGTAAGACAATGCAAGAAAGTTTAGAGGTGAAATGATTGTGTTATGGGAGCTTCAACCAAATCAGTGCATTCATCCTCCAATTAATGATTAACTGGGTGGTAGATGTAGGCAGGCACGGTAGGGCTGGAGCAGGTGGGTCATTGAAGGCATGCATTTGGGGATTATATTTTGTCCATGGGAAGGGGAGTTTCTCTGATTCCTGGTGCTAGCCACACTGCTCTTCTCTGCCACACACTTCCATCATGATGTTCTGCCTCGCCTTGGGCTCCAACGAATGGAGTCAGACATCTAAGGACTGAGACATATGAAACTGTGAGCCCCTAAATAAACTTTTCCTCCTCTAAAATTGTTCTTATTAGGTCTTTTGGCTACAGCAGTGAAAAGGCTGCCTAAACATTTGATAACCATGAGCAGGACAATCACAGGTCCTTTTATTCCTTCTCAGTCTTAATTACTAATATCTGTAACACTCAAGTCATACTTCATACTTCATAATGACATATAATTACAGAAAGGCTAAGAAAAGGTTAACAGTAGCCACTGAGTTTAAAGAGGAAGGACTGAAAACAAAAGCAGAGTGCTGATACAGATGTGAGGGTCACTGCAGGTGGTCAGTAACATTGTGAATAGCCAAAGAGCTATTCAAGATCTTGTTTAGGGCCCAGAGCTGTTCTGAGTTCAGAGGTATTCAGGGCTCAGAACTTGTTCTAGGCAAGGGTCCAGATGGCAGGCAATCTCAAAGTGGGCCACATCAAGCAGGGAAATGGAGCTGAGCTGAATCATCTGGGACAGAGTTGAGAACTTGTCATCTGTTGACCTCATGCCATGCTCACCAGATGGTCTGATATGGTAACCACTAGGTGTATGCTACAGTACCACCATCTTAGTTGCCCTCCCTTGTAGGTGTTTCAGGTAAGAGAATTGAATCATTCAGTGCTCTTGTGTGTGATAAGTTCACTGACCTGGTTTCTCTAAGGTGAGCACCCATGCATCCAAGTGCTTCTGTCTGGCATATCCAGGTAGGGCCCAGCATAGGACTTTCAATTGTGTCTCAGTATCAGCTGCTTCAGGGAGGGATCGTTTATCTCTTCAAAGGGCCACAAGAGCCCCCCTAAAGTGAATTCTGAATATCTCACAAATGTACCCTCTAGTTATTTGTAAAAATTTATTCAGGGCCAGGTGCAGTGGAGCATGCCTGTAATCCCAGCCACTCAGATGGTTGAATCAGGAGGGTCACAAATTAAAGATCAGCCTCAGCAATACCCTGTTTCAAAATAAAAAAATAAAAAGAACTGGGCATGTAGCTCAGTGGTAAAGTGCCCCTGGGTTCAATTTCAAGAACTACACACACACACACACAAGGAAAAAAAAAAAAACCCTATCCAGGAATTTTCTTGAGATATGTTAAAGATCAAATAGAAACCTGTCCATCCATCTCTTCAACCCAGGTCCTTATTACAATATCCCACAAAGAGTAATGGACTGACAATGTCTATGATAGCTCTTAGAACTCCCTGTATATTTTTCACTGTGAGAGCATCCTCCTAAATCCCAAAGCCTATGCATTCTTCATTATATTCCCTGAGTGAAGCTTCAGTAAATTTCCTAACCAGGAAATTAATTAAAACAAAACAAAAACAAAAATTCAGACATATTTTCCTTCAATGCATTGTACAATTTGGAGATTTGCTGGGCTGTGGTAAGCTTGTATTTGACTAAGGAATTTCACCGTTGTGAACCTCAGTCTACACAACAAAACCTATGGTTGTTGCTTAACATAATGGGAAGAAGTTCAGAATACTATCTACCCTAGGGATGTTCAACAACACACAGGCAGGTGAGAAACTCCTAATCCTAGGGCTCAGGATGAAGGAGGAATTCACCCTCCCTCTCCTCTTCCCACTGTGTGGAGGGCAGCCAGCCAGGGACACAGGTGTGCAGCTCATTAAAAATGGAATTAAACCCAACGGGATAGGTAACAGCCTTATGAAGAATGCTCTGCAAAGTAAGGGCACTCTCTTCCTGCTTTGACCTTGGAACGGGGGTCAGAAGGAAAATGCTACAGGGATGTTTACCCCTAACCCACTCTGCCATCAACCCAGGGAGATGAACCGCAAAACTCCATTACCTCTAGATCTGCAGCAAGAGGCCCTGTAGTGTGATTGTTTTTACTAACATATTAAAAAGAATGACTGCTAAGTGTATATAGCATGAAAAGAATGATCTTGAATGATGGGAAAGCTAATGAAATCAGCAGCAAAGGAGAACCAATAAGTGACCCCAAAATATTCCATTTGGCAAAAGGATTATTTTGAGTTGAAGACAAGAAACAGCAGACACAGAAAGAGCTCTCTTCCCTCCCCTTTCTGCCTAGAATCAGGACATGAATTTCTCTCTGTATAGGTATTCCCCTTTCCCATGCCTGGGGGCAGATAGCAACTCTATCTGCATAACAAGCTAAGTAAACAACTATTGTTTACCTATAATTTACTGCCCTAGAAACCCAAACCTATTTTCTTTGTCTAGCCATGAATTTTTTACCCTTTGTTAAAATGGTATACAAGCCCCTGGGTCTAACCACCTGTTTGGATTTCCATTTCTTTTCTGTGGAGCCCTCTGTGCACATAAAATTAAACATAAAATGTGCACACCTTTTCTCCAGTTAATCTGTCTTTGTCTATTTAACTCACAGTTTCCAGCAATAGAACCAAGAGGGTAGAAATAACTTTTTCCTCCCCTATAGTAGAATGTGAATATTCCAAAGGAATACCAAAAAACATGAACACAGCTAAAATGTTACTTCTCCTTTCAACTATTTTCTGGAAAATAAAGCCCACAAAGAGATTAAAATTACTTAATTTCTGGGCTAGGGAGATAGCTCAGTGGTAAAGCACCTGCCTAGCATGCATGAGGCCCTGAGTTCAATCCCTATCACCACATTAAAAAATAAATTTAAAAAAACAACAATAAAATGATATTTTTAAAAAAAAGATTACTTAATTTCACACTTTACCTACCCCAGCCTCACAGAACACAAGGTCACTTCATTCCACAGACTTTAGGGGTTGCCGTCAAATAATAAAATTGGAAACAAATCCTTGATACCTAAAGTCCATTGTAGAGCCTGTTTTCAAGAATAAAATGGGTACTTAGACTTTTAGCTTAGAGTGTTGAACAAAAGCCAGATAGAAGGGATATTGGGAGTCTGTAAACTCTACAACGAACCACAGTTTTTGTTCGTCTATCATCTTAATTTACTCTAACAGTGCAAACAGGAAAAAAAAGTCATGTCTGAATTATTTTCATGAAAGTTCTCTGGAAATTTTTTCATTTCTCTGATTCCTTGAGACACACTATCTGACAAGTAATGTTAAAATAAAAACAAAATCAGACTTAGTGAAGACAGGCTTAATTCAGAAAGATTGTTGCTGGTGTGTATGTGGAAGAACTATTGCAATCGGAAGAGCATTCTGGCTACAAGACCCATAGAGGCTTCACGAGGTAAGCCAAAAGGATTTTTCTTTTACAAAGGGAAGTGAACTTGGCAACGAAGAACAAAGTGCAGGGAAATGGATGAGAAGGTGTTAAGTAGATAGTGGACCAAAGAAGGTCTGTCATGAGGCCAGCCCACTCTCAGAATGGGTCATGTGCAGGCTGGTGCTGAGCATGGGCTGAGGTTCAAAGACAAGAGAGAATCAACCAAAGTCAGGTTAACAAGTATTTGGTTCTAATTGACCAATGGGGACAAAACAGTTTAGCTAAACCCTCAGGAGGTAAAGGAAAGGAATTTGGAATGTGTGTCTGGTCTTGTCATAGACAAACCGGCCCATCAGTCTTATCTAAGTCCTAAGGGGAAAGGTTCTTTGTACTAAGCCATTTATATGAACATAAAGGAGGGGGATGTGGATTTCTTAAATTTTACTCTTTCATGAGAGTATAGAACTCAGGTAAAATTTAACATTGTCAATAAGGCTAAGAAGAGAAGAAACAGAACTATTTGTTTAAGATCAGATCATCTCAGAAAAATTCAGTTTGAATGACATCTCTTTTAGTGTTTGGACATGGCACTTTGGTTCCTAAGTTATTGGACATTTGCTTTTCTTTCTAAAGAAATCCACAACACAAGACTCTTTCTAGGGTGCCATAAGAATATTGCATTAATCCAACAAAGCCTATTTAAATATAGTATAAAAAGTAGTTATTTTTGGTGAAGAAATCTCTCATTTATAAACAATTTGGTAAATATTTATTGAGTCTGCAATGTTCATTCTCCTTATTATTTACATTTTTATGAAGACAAATTCCACTACCAGTCAAGTCCACAAGCTCAATTTAAATAAGGCTAGTTTAAAGAAGTACTTTAAGTAACCTTACAATAAACTTATAATGTATATAAAAAGAGAATTTTGTCAAGGGAAACATTCCCTTTTCCCCACTACACCCATATCCTTATTTGGATTGGTTCCATATGAGTTGTACCAAGAGATATTCCTTAGCTACTAGGTAAAAATATTCAGGTATCTTTAGAAAACTCCTGTTAGAAGATACTGTAGGCAAAGAGGCAAAGGGAACAACAGAAGAAATTAAAGTGATAAAAATTTAATTGCAACTTAATCCTTAAAATACTTTACAACCTATACACACAATGTACTGAGCCCACATAATAAGCAGTATACATTTAAATAATCCATTTTTAAATATTACTTCTAAACTATAATCTCCTTCAATTATGGAACAAGAATAAAGCATCGTGGAGCAAGTAACAATGGAAGGGTGAGCTGGCTGGGTAGCATGTTAAGAAAGCAAGCCCCCCCAGCCAGCCCTTTGGAAATGCCCTCCTGCCTCTGCACCTAACCCTCTAATTACGTTTCTCCTTCTGCTCTCTCCACCCACCAACCAGAATTCTTTCAAAGGAACTAAAGCTCTTATTTACCAAGTTGCCAGAGTGTTAATCATGTCTAATGGTTTTAACACAAAAGCAGCCAACCTTTGAATGTGTAACTATTAATGGCTTGCTTCCTTCTACCCACTTGGACTTCTCCTCTTATTCCTAAATTCTTCCATGATTCCCGTAAACCTCCCTCCCTCTACTAAAATCTGCACCTCTGTTTTCAGTAAAACTCTATTGAAGTAATCAGTCATTGGAGTGATGTCAGGAGGGAACAGCAACCTTCAGAAG
>CM053401.1:18823246-18872723 GCA_028644305.1 Xerus rutilus
AATCCCTAAAAGTTTACGACTGCCTGTCAAAGCACAGAAAAATTAATGTTTGGATTCTTTGCTTATAGAAAATTTATATTTGTTTATGTACATCAACATAAATGAGCCAAACAAAATTTATAAGAAGGTAATTGGACGTGCCCACATTTTACTCAGATGTGCATTGCTGCCTACTGAATATCTTTATTATACAAGTGTCTGCCTATTGATGTTGCTGGATTATGTTCACATTATAACCTGAGTCATGCCCTTCTGTGATCAACAATGTCTAAATGCTGCCATGTTCCAATCTTTCACTTCAAGTATAATCTCACATTTCTGAAAATGTATGGTAATGTATAGTCAGTATTTCTCTACAGTACTTTGCTTCTGAACTTCTAAGTATAAGCCAAACACACAACAAAGATAACTAGGGGCCTAGAGTTGGGAGCTTATACTATAGAGTATGAGCCAACATCATTACTTGAGGCTCTCCCCCTTTTCCTCTAGCAAATTTAGATCTGTGCTCCAGATGAATATTAGAAGTCCTTCAAAAGCAACACTATAGATTTCTTAGCTTTCACCTGCAAAAGTACCCAAAATGCTAAGCAGTGCTCAAGTCATCTATGTCATTTCAAGGGATTTTCTACCAACTAGAAATGATATAAAATTAAAGAATTGTATGAGCAACCGTAATTCTTCTCCTTAACTTTACTTCCTCAAAAATGGTGGCCACAACATTAACTCGTTGATTTTCAGCACATGGGAAAATATTGATAATGATCTATAACCAAATGTTTGAACTTTTAAAAACAGAATAATTGTCTTCTTCCATGTAGAGAAGGAAGGAAGGGGAGAGAGAAAGAGGGAGGGAGGGGGAGAGGAAGGAGGGAAGGAAGGAAGGAAGGAAGGAAGGAAGGAAGGAAGGAAGGAAGGAAGGAAGGAAGGGAGGGAGGGAGGGAGGGAGGGAGCCAGGGAGGAAGGGAGGGAGGGAGCCAGGGAGGAAGGGAGGGAGAGAGGGAGGGGGAAGGAAAGCAGAGAGAGAGAACTTAGAAACATGTTGGGATATCTTCTCCTTTGAGTATCACAATTTAAAATTTCCCATCTCTAAAATATCATTCATTGCATCATTTTATAGAGAACTATTGGTGTTTCTACACAGACTATGAGCTCCTCAAATGGACTGACAGGATTTTTCATGTTCCAAAATTAATTAACACACTGCCTGTATAACAAAGTAGACACTCCAAAGAGTTAACAAGCCCTCATTGACTTGGAACCATGGTTTCCAGAAGAACTAGGCTTTGTGAGAAAGCACTGCTGAGTCAGAAATTAGCAAAAACCATTTTATACCCTCTTGGCATGTGGTTCTCAATTTCAAAGGTATTTCTTTCAAAATAAATCTGCCAAGAAGACAGCGCAGGTGTTGACAGCTGGTTGTATCCATTTTCATCAATTGCAGAACTTCCAGTGTGGTTAGGGGTAAAAGTTAAAATGAATACAAACTTCTCCCCTAGTATTCCTAGCCCTGAAAGAGAAGAAATCTGAAAAGTTTTAATATTTGCTGAAAACATAATGCATTTATAATGTTCCAAAAGAAATAGGTTTGTCTACATAGTTTTGCCAAAGTTCCATGGAAATAAATGCTATACTAAACTTATTTAAAACAGAAACAGAAATTTAATAACTCCTTAAAGAGTGCAAGAATCAAGGGCCTGCACTTTTTATTATTCTTGTAACCATCCACCTACAGACCTACAATGAGTTATCTGCATTGGTTTTGCTTTGATGGAGAAATGCAGCTGGCTGAGATGACTGACACATTTACACATTACAAAGTATCCTGGCAGGTGTACATGCACTCACTTTAAGTTTTTCTCCCTTCATTGTTTCCATAAAGGATAGTGGCCATTGTGTCCTCTATCCATCACTACCAAAAGCAATCATCACAAATACTTTAAAATGCAATGGGTTTAAAGTTCTATTACATCCAATATGAAGAGAATTTGAGTAATCTTGCTTAAAAATATGGTATGCAATGCATTCCAGAAAATGAAGGTACTAATAGGACACAAATGATCTGTTGCTACTGGCAAAGTGAGAAGCTCTGGTTAGTAACATTTGTCATGGTTTTAATGAGAGTTGGAAAGGAAGCTGTAGGAAGAAGAGAGGTTTTAGAGAGCCAGAAGAAGGAAAGAACCTAGAGCCTGAAGAACTGATCCAGAGAAGCAATTTTCAAGAAATGCAGAGGAGGAGAATTCCAAAAATCTCTGAATATGTACAACTGAAATTCCTTTCAGACTCTAGATTGTGATTCATAATTTACAAATTATTTTGGCTTATTTTTCCTAATTATAAAAGTTCTAATTAGCAATATGGAAATCTGGAAAACTATGACCCATTAATCCAAATCCTGAGATAACTTCCATGAACACCATGCTGAATTTCATTCCAGATATACATATTCATGTTTCATATAATTGAGAACATATTGAATATATAATTTTTATTTCTTACTTTTATTTTTCTTTCCCCAGTGTTATTAAAAAACTCTTTTGATACATAGTTATCAATATACTATTGTGTACTCAGATATTTTCATAATTATTTTCAAAACCCACTGGGAATTCGTGATCACCAAAACTCAAAGCAATGAAGATGTCCTTCAGTAATTGAGTGGATAAACTTTGATACATCCATACAATGTATACTATTCAACAATAAAAGGAATGAAATATCCAACCACTGCAAAGACACAGATAAATCTTAAACTCATAGTGCATATTGCTGAAGGGTGGGCTCCTGACCTAAATATCTTTAATAGAAGCAAATGAATTATGTAAGACTAAAACAAAAGTTAATATTACATAAGAATTTTACTCTCAATAAAATTGCTTCCAAGGGGGTATGACTTATAAATTCTAAAACCACTACATACATATATCCGAACATATCTTCATTTACTCATGAAGAATGACATGAGTCAATTAATAGTGTATAATGAGAACCAGGTTTCACACTGTTGGAGTGTGAGGTTACAGAAAAGCAAGGCCTGATGGCTAAAGTGATACATAAAGTAATGGATTAGAGTTGGAGACATCAATATGAACTCATATATAGTTCATTGCAGATATCAATGTTTATATATAGAAAGTTTCCAGTGTATAGATATAGGAGTTTGAATATATACATTGCTGTCATCTGAGAGGGTACACAAACACTGACACTCCAGTAGCAATGAGCTCATCCAGCACCCAAATCTTGGTTTCTAATTCCATTCTTCAGGAAAATAATAAGAGCTCCTTGGAGAAATGACTAATTCTAGGACTGGATAGGAAACATACAAGGTGAGCTCAGAACATCAAGCAGTGCCAGAAAACAAGGAAGTGATTTTAAAATCACAACTGTGGCCTATGTCCAAGGGAAATCAACTAGAAGAGCTTCTAATAGTCCAAGCTGGAACAATTTGAGCAACAAAATAAAGTAATATAGAACTCCAAGTCTATACTCTTATACATAAATTAATCAGTTATGAAAAATAGGCACATCTCTCATGCAGAAAATATCCAAATAATTTATATAAATTTTTTTTGGTATTGAGCGTTGAACCCAGAGGTACTTAACGACTGAACCACATCTCCAACTCTTTTTGTATTTTATTTTGAGACAGAGCCTTGCTAAGTAGCTTAAGGCCACACTAAGTTATTGAGGGTGGCCTTGTACTTGGGATCCTCCTGACTCAGCCTTCCGCGTTGCTGGGATTACAGGTGTGCATGCAGCTGTATAGATGCTCTTTTAAGTAAATTCATAATTCCCTAGTCCTTAAATGCAACATTCTTCTAGTGGATTTTTCCAAAGAGTAGAGTATCAAAAGGGGGATCACAGGGTCATTTGGCAGTGGAGAAACCTAACAAATATCACCTCAGCCAGGTGATCAAAGTTAATATCAACATGGTATCATGTTAATAGTTTTTTGTGATGAGAATGGCACTTTCTCCTTGTGGCCTTCCTTTCCAAAACCATAACTTCAATCCAATCATGTGACAAATACCAGAAAAATTCCATGAGAGGGGCATCCTACAAAACATGGGACTGATACTCCTTGAAATGTCAAGGTCATCAAAAAAAAAAATCTGAGAAACTTACAGCTTAGAAGAACCTAAAAGGACATGGCAACTAAATGTGATGATATCTGGATGGAATCTCAGAACAGTAAAAGATCATCAGATGAAAACTAAGGAAATCTAAATAAAGGGTACATTTTGGTTAATATTACTATATCAGTATTGGTTTTTTTATTGTGAAAAATATGTAGCAATGGTATAAAGTATTAATAGAGGAAAATTCAGGAAGTACATATGAACACTCTTCTGCCTTTGCAACATTTCTACAAATCTTAAACTATTCTAAAATAAAAGTCTATTTTTAAAAACATCAGGAGTAATAATTTGGTGCTCAAAGTGTTGTCCTTATTTTTTATTATTTTCTAAGAGCTAGAATTACTGATTAAAAGTAAATGAATATTTTAGGCCCTTTTGCCAATCATTTACCATTATTTTTTTACTAATTTAATACATCAGTTCTAGTGTTTCAGTCTATCCTTCTACAGCAGCCCTGAATTAAAGTGACTTAGATCTTAAATCTTCCTCATACAAACTAATTATGCAATAAATGCTAGTTTTAATGAACCTTAAATGAAAGTAAGTCAGTATAACACACAAGATAATTATTCAAGGCAGCATAACACTATGTGAATTTGCATATGGCACCACCACTTTCCAACTATGTGATTTTCAGCAAGTTACCTAACTACTCTGAGTTCCATTCTTCCTAATCTGTAAAATGGTGGTAGTCAAGTAACACTCCCATAGAGTTTTGAGGAAAACTAAATGAGGTAATTCACACAATTAGTACAACAAGTCCTTGTTGTTAGTTATTATTATTGGCTTTTAGCTATTCACTCATTCAATAAATATTTATGGAAGAACCACTGTGTGTTAAGCTTTTTTTCTGGAAGGTTCTGGAGAGACGCTGGTGAATAAGACACAATGCCTGCCTCTAAGAGGCTTACAATCTTACAGTAAAGTCAAATCTGTGAACAGGCAACCACAGTATTATGGGAAAGTATGCAAACAGGCTAAGAAAGGCAGCAATGAAAGCATATGGTACAGTCAAGGAGTCCCCTTAGGGAAGGGGACCACTGAGCCAGGATGCAGAGGATATGCAGGATGAACCCCTGTGTTGTGCTGAGATGACATACATGTACTCATTCTCTAGGGCTCATTGTGCCCATTTCTTTTCATGTTTAGGGACATGCACCTTGATCTTAGCCAGGGTGAATATATACCATAGAAATCACCAAATACTGCAAATCAAGGTTCTTCCCCTGCCCCACTCCACAAATAAACATTTGCCAGCACAGAACTGCTTTAGTCAATTGCATCATGAAAGAGGAAGGGAGAGGCAAGGAACATGGTGAATTTGAGACACTGAAAGGAATCTGGCTGAGCTAGGGTGTGCAGTGTTTGTGAGGGCTGACATAAGTGGGGACTGAATCATGTAGCACTTTATAAACCAAATTAATACATTTATTTCGGGACAATAAAGAGCCATTAAAGGGTGTGGAAGCAGGTAGAGTGTGGTTTGCTGGTTAGACGATTCCCTCTGGCTTTGGAGGAAAGGGTAAAATTGAAAATAGATATGGTGTTTAAAATTTTATGTGACATATAGATTACTTGGATTTGATCATTGTCTTTTTCTCCACGGGGTGGTATAATTGAAGTGTCATTATCAGTTGACATTTCAAAATGTTTGTAGTTTTTCTTTGTATTTTCTACCTGGATTTTTTTAAGTTACTTTTTTATGAACTGTCACAAACCCATAGATGGAGTCTTAGCACTTTTGACAGTTTTATTGCATTTCTAACTGTTCCTAGAAAGTTTTCTTCTTCCCAACCCTATAGTTATGAAGGGAGCAAGACCCAAGACTCTGAAATAAATGAAGAGGTTGTTGGAGAAAACAAGGTGAGAAATAATAGTGGTCTGAACTTGGGTGGTAGTAGTTGTGGTCGTGGTGAAAATAATTTAGGAGGAATTTCACAATGATGGAATAAATCAGGAGAGTGACAGGGAAGTGAAAAAGAAGAAAGATGATCAGGTATCTGGCTGGCCGGTGGTTACTTACACAACATAACATGAACCAGTGAAGAAATAGTAATTTAGTGCCAGAGTTATGCAGTCAAGAGAACTAATTGAGCCAGACATGGTGGTAAACACCTGTAATCTCAGATCCTAGGGAGACCAAAACAGGAGGATCACAAGTTCAATGCCACCCTGGGAAACTTAGCAAGACCCTGTCTCAAAATAAAATAAGAAGGGCTGGGATGCAGCTCACTAGTTGAGCACTTGCCTAGCATGAATGTGGCCTTGGATTCCATCAAAGCACTGCAAAGGAAAAAAGATAGAATAAGTGGGTATGGCAATGAACAGGGGGAAAAGAATGTTGAGTTTATTCGAGTTTGAAATGTCTTTGCAAGTTTTAAGAGGAATTGTGCAGAAATCAGGTACACATATTAGTCTGGAGCTTAAGAAAAGAGAAAAGACAAACTCACTTTGGGACAGAAAAAAAAAGAGGCAGGAAAAGTCTTTGTCCACTGTCTAGAGTTTGGAGACAAAGCAAGAGAGCCTTATAGAGCCAAAGGACACAAGCACATTTTCAAGAAGAAAGGGCTAGTTAGCAGTGTGAAATGTTGTAGTATTTTCAAGGAAGAACAGATTGACATTCTCTCTTTGTTGCATCCACTGAGAAAATGAAAATCATTTCCAGGAATCAGACTGAGGACATTTCAGAAAGTCAAAATCACTTTGAAGGGACACAAAGTTATCATGAAGGGTCCCAGAGAAACTTTGCAGAGAGACTTCAATCACATCAACATAGAATTCAGAATCTTCAGAAACTAAAAGGAGGGCCTCACATTGACGAATGGTGGAGAAATAGGAATTGCCTCTGGTTAGCACCACCTGCAGTCAAGGGCAGACCCAATCAAGGGCCTTACACTGAGCTTCTGTTACAAGATGAGCTCTGGGTAGGCTCCCTTCCCCATCGATGTCATTATTTGGAAGAAAGTATCTCTTGTTGAAACCAGGAATTTATTACACAAAAAGTACATTCTTGGATTGGATGAGGCCACATATTGCTTGTTTAGCATCTCAAGATCCAGAAAGATGAAGTATCGGCGCCCGCCTGCGGGAGACAATAATCACGCCGTTATTCTCAGAAAGCAATCTTTATTTTTGTTGAGCACTCTTCTTGCCTTCCTTAGCTCTCTTTTGTTCTCTCCTTTTCTTCCCCCTAGCCTCCTTCTTTATACTCTTCATACAGCAGGAAGTGTTACCGAGCAGAGTTACAACCAATTAGCAGGAATAGCATTATCAAGCATGAGGGGAATGCATGAGCAGAATACAGGCGTGTATCAGAGCAGGCATAGCCCACGAGCCAAGCATACACAGTGACGTTACCGCCAGCCAATGCTGTGCACTTCCTTAAGTTGTCTACCTGTTTACCGCAAGTTTCTGGCATACAGCCAGGTCGCCATCTTGAAAGGGCGGGGCGGCTCCCGGATCCAGAGAGCCTGCCCCCCACAATGAAGATCATTGAAGAAAATGGCATTGAAGTTTGTTTAATCAAGTAAACACAACAGTTAAAAAAACAAGAATATCAGAAAAAATAGGGATGATATCTATGCCTCTGAAAAAGGAACAATCTAAGGAATAAGATCTAAGAGTTACTCAGCCATGGAAACTACATTTGGATGAGTTCTAAGACATATCTGTGATATTTTAAAGATGGAAGGAAGGGAGGGACGGAACTGAAAAGTAACCACTGGGTTTCCCATTAAGACTCTCATGAGCACCCACTTACAGAGCCATTTTTGTGAAGTGGTTGGGCTAAGGTCGGATGGTAGAAAAAGTAAAGAATATTGAAAGTAGACTATTGTTAGCTTTAATTCATGGTTTCTGCCTAGCAGGATGAATCATAAGTTAAAGATATCTTTTATGACAAAGGTATGACCTAACCCAGTACTTCTGACTCTCACACCCAATATCCCTTATAATAAAAGGGCATAGGTAGGAACCTTTGCATGTCTGGAGAGTCGTAGTTTACTATGAGAAATGAGACAGAGCATGAGAAGAAACCAAAAAAGGCTGCATTGACATGGAGGACATACACCGGACTGAGACTAGAAATCCAATGCACTCCTGGCTCACCGTGGACTGATAGCACAAGTTTGGGCAAGTCACTTAAAGTCACTGTGAGTCTCAGTTTCTTCATTTGTGAAATGAAAGAGTTGATTTGCATTCTGAAATTTCTTTCCAATCCTAATTTTCTTCTTTGTTTGACAATGAAAATGTTAAATCAGCTGAATGGAAAAGAACAAAGTAAAAATGCTTTTAGAGCCATGGCTAAACACAACTACTCAAGAGTTTTGAACTATGTTCAAAGAGTAGCAATTTTCCTACAAAGATGCATTTCCAAGACTGCTTTTTTTCAGCTATATATTTCCATGAAAATGGGTCTGTATCCAGAAGTCATTGCTTGACTGAAAATATAAAAAAAGAAAGAAAGAAAGAAAGAAAATGGCACAGTTTCTATTTTGACATTCGTACATGTAAAACATTTTTCAAACACAGAGGTAAACATGCTTTTATGTGGTTAACAATTCTTTATTAAATACTTTATATTCTGTTGAATATAGTATACCTAAAGGGAAACAGAAAGCAAAAATAAAATAAATGTCATGTATAAAGAATAAATAGAATAAATGTCATGTATAAAGACACAAGCCACATACACATGAAGCAATTGGCTTGGACTAGGGTCCTTTTGATGGAGACAATGGCATTCGTTGCTTGGTCTTACAGAATAGTTTGTTTTCTACTAGCAAAGAAAACAATTCTTCTGGTTGGTGAAACAATTAGAACAAAGAAAATGATACATGAAAGTTCATAGTACTGACAAGAAACCTTGAGTAACATATGTGGCAAGGCTGCATTTTTAAATGTTTTTAAATAAACATTTATTTACAACCGAATGAAATTTGTCCTTGTCTTTATTATAATCATATTGCTGAGGACATTGGTCATAGTGTCCTATTTTTAAGAGCATAAGAGAGAAATTTCTGTCTGGTTTTACAATTAAGGATAATTACTTTTTTTCTAGGAATGCCATCTATCTTAATCTTATATAAAATCAAATTAGCCAATAAGCCAAATTTCCTTTTGGGATTGCCTATTAAAAAGTAGACACCTTGGAATCAAATTATCTGGATCAAATATAAGGTTCTTTCTGGTATAAATATGCTTTCTGTAACAAGATATAAATTAATAAACATTTCTATATTACTTTTAGAATGTCCAAAGGATGTCACATTTATCTTATTAAGACTTTTATTATTATTTTAACAAATGAAGCATTGAGACTCCAAAAAACTAAATGATTTGCCTGAGGTTGCTCAACTAATTATTGGAAATCTAGAATGTTGCAGATAAATGCTTACTCCAGGCCTCTTTCTGTTGCCTCTACAAAAAATGAAAAATCATTATCTTTTACAAGTTACAAAAACATATCTATGTTTTGATACTCAGGGATATATACATTTTTATTTAATGGTCACACTAATCCCAAGAAAGAGTTACTTTTATTCATCCAAATGTTTCAGAGATCTGAGACTCTCAAATGTCTAAGATCAAAAACATGAAGATAGGGCTTGTTTTAGTCAGCTATTTCACTGCTGTGACTAACGGATCCAACCAGTACAATTATAAAGAAGGAAGAGTTTATTTGAACGCTCACGGTTTCAGAAGTCTTAGTCCATAGAAGGCCAGATCCATTCCACAGGGCTCCAGGTGAGACCGAATATCACCACAGGAGAGTGTGAAGGAAGGAAGCAGCTCACATCATGGTGATCTGGAAGCAGAAAGAGAAACTCCACTAGACATTTACAAATATATACCTAAAGCCACGCCCCAATTCCCACTTCCTCCAGCCACACCCTACCACTTCAGTTACCACTCAGTTAATCCCTATCAGGAGATTAAATCACTGATTGGGTTAAAACTCTTACAATCCAATCATTTCTCTTCAGAACCTTCTTGTACTGTCTCACACATGAGCTTTTGGGGGACATCTCACATCAAACCATAAAAGGACTCAAGCCCAAAATTCATAACACCAATTCTGAGTATTCCCCAGAAGAGTGCTCCAGGATGAATGGAGAGTCTCCCATCTGACCATCATCACCACTAGGGAGAAGCTCGGAGTTGCGATTCCAAATTTATTCTAAACGAATCATTTTATATGTGTCCTATTTATTGAAGTGAAAACAGAACAGTCAGGAAATTGTAAAACCATTTTCATTCTTCACAATACAATGTTATTAACTCTGTCTATAAATCAGAGTTTAGGAAAAGGACAATAATGCACTGATCCTAGGCACACAAGGCCAGCAGGGGAGATACATCAGTAAAAAGAGGGAACTGTGAGATAGAAGCTTTCATCCCCAGTTTTTCTAACTTCACCATCCTGCCCAAGAAGAGCTTCAGAAAGAAGAAGGAATTCCATTGTGCTTGTCCCCTTTGCCTCTTTTCTGTGAATTGAGAGGGTAAAAACGTTAAGGATATGTATCTCCAACGGTGTTAATTTGTCAAGAGCCTGACTCCCCTTGTAATGCGTTACTTTTCTGAGAATAATGATCTGGAAAAAATGGAAGTCAAGGAATACTTTCTTAGCCTTTGAACAGAGCATTCCACAAAGTGTGTGTTTGCACAGGCTTTCGCTCTCCCCCATCCCAGCTTATTGGCTCTGCAAGTCATGTTTCCAAGCTGACTTCCCTGATGAGTCATAAAAGATTGCACTGAGGTCTGAATGTGGACTAAGTGGAAATGCAGGGCTAATCTGTCAGGTCCAACAAAGATAAATATCCCAGCAGCACTGCCATATTTCACAGTGCACAGTGTTGACTATAGATCTTCTGACATGATAAATTTTATGGCCAAATGTGGTGGCATTTCTCAACCCCAGGTCTACTAAGGATGGTTGGTCCTTCTCTGATAGGGTCAATTGTGATAAATTGCCCTGTTGAACTGCCCATGAAATATGACGTTTCAGGTTAGCCAAATTCCCTTTGATGTGCATGCCACGGTTAGCCTGAAGACTATCACTAGAGGAAATTTCTAGTTAGAAAGGTAAAATGGTAGCAGGTATGCCTTTATTGTCTCCCTTACTATTTTGGCAGCAATGAAGAGGAAGGTTGTAAAATCTCTTTCCTGGGAATAGTTGTGGACAGATTTTCTTCCAGAATGGTAGGAAATAGAGGGCGCTAAACAGGAGAAGAGAGAGAGAAACAAGACGGCCTGCTTGATTTCCTGTTTATTCTGTTAATTCCCCTGGTGTGGAGCAGCCACTCCATTTTTCTTTAGCTTTCTCCATAAGTAGACACCCACATAGCCAATGAACATATGATACATACACCTCCAACGTCACTTATCCAAAGTAAGAAAGAATAAAGTTTGGAGAAGTAATTTGAGTAATTAATTCTGGTAATTTCATAGATTTCCTTATGTGTCTTGCATAAGGAAGAAAGGTTGAAAACTTGTGTAGGTTATCCTGTTTTTCCAGCTGTCAAGACAGGCTTGTGAATGACAGCAATAAGAAAAGTTCATAGTACCTGCAGGCAGGTTTCATCATGATCTGTCTCCAATTAATTCAGCCTTGCATGCAAGAAATTGCTGCCATAGTTCAAATTCAGTCACAAAATAATTCCATGACCCTGGGAAAGTCACTGTACTTCTCTGGGCCTTGGGTTTCTCATCTATAAAATAAAGGTTATTATACTACATTATACTATCCCCAATTTCCTTCCACAGCAAAACTTCTAGTAGCCAGTGCCATGATGTGCCTAAAAGCGCAAACTCTGAAAACAGACTGCCTAAGTTCAAAACCTGGATTCTCCACATATTAGCCAAGTGATCCTGAGCAATTTATTTAATGTCTTCTGTGAAACAGGAATGATCCAGCAGCACTGAACTCATAAGGCTGCCATGAAGATTAAATAATTAAACATATGTAAAGTGCATAAATTTGTGGATGGAAAATAGTGAGTTTTCAATAAGTATTAGCTATCATTATCTCTTATTTCAATATTATTGGTGGTCAAAATATTACGACTGCAATACATGGGCTGTTATATAGTGAAAATATTAACATTCATTACTACCTTATTTTCACCCATAACTCAATTCCTACATGCAGGTAATAGCAAGGGACAGAACTGTCTAGAATTAGTATAAATCACTATATTTCCATTTTCTTTGCAGTTTATGTCACCATCATGTGACAATTTGTAACACGCTAAACTCATCCTTCCTTTTATTTGGTCACACACCCATCTCCTTCCTTAATAAAACACACACACTTAAACCTTAAATGGGAGTGGGTTTCAAATGATGGAAGGAAGAGATTGGCAGATATGAGATAAAACAGTCAATTTGAAAAATATTAAGAACTCATGTTCAAATGATCCTTAAGTGCCAAAATTTAACAGCTCTTATAAATCAGGCTAAGGAATTTGGCCTTCATGCTACAGTTAAGAAAAAGTCATTCAAGGATTCTGAATTATAATGTAACATTGAGGAAGTATTATTTAGAAGGATCCATCTAGCAGCATTAGGGAGAGTTTCAAAAAAAAATAGCTTGGAGGTAAGGAAACTAATGGAATGAAACTTCATGGGAAGGTAGAATGAGTGCAAATGCCCTTTGATATCCAACTGATCTGGCTTCCAATCCCCTTCATTTGCTCAATGGCCTCAAGCAATTTAGCTTCTCTTTGGTTTCACAGTGTCTCCCTCTGTAAAACAGGAATAAGAAAAAAGAAAAAGACCACTTTGCAGTCAGAATCAAATAATAATAGTAAAGCCCTCAGCAAGGAATTCTCCTTGCTTTGCTTACTACACAATGTCTTTATTTTGTCTTCACTTTCAAAAGATAATCATGCTGATTATACAAGTCGTGATTGACAGGTCTTTTTCTCTGAGCACTCTGTATGTGTTATTCCATCGCTTTCTGGCCTCCATTGTTTCAGATGAGCAATAAGCCATTCATCATAATATTGTTACCCTGGACAGTGTCACATTGTTTTTCACTTGCTGCATCCAAGTTTCTCTTTTTGGCTTTTAGAAGTTTGTGATAGAGGTGATGCAAATCTATTTATGTGTATCCTTTTGGGGATTCTCCAAGTTCTACCATTTTGGAATGACTGGTTAATCCCTGTCTTTCAAGTAATGTGTAAGTGAACTCAAATATGTAAAGTTTTTTTAAGTTTGATTTCGCTTATTTATCTTAGAATGGTTTCCTCCCTTCGGTTGCAATATTTTTCTTGGACATTTTGCTCCACTTGCCACCTTTTAAGTTATTTGCTCCTATCATATTTTATTTCCTCTCAAAAATCATACAGAATGGATATAGTTTATATGCTATAAGGAAATAATTTATAAATTCATCAATTATATTTAATAAAATCAATATTTATGGATCATTTCCTAACAGTCTCATTGCCTCTTCCTAAGAACTTTAAAATATTATGTCATCTAACTTTTCTGACAAACCTATGAGCTATATACTAACATTACTCCATATTACAGATGAGGAAACTTAAACCTCAGTGAGATTAAATAACTTTTCCTAGGTTGTACACCTAGTAGTAAGGGGTTGGGCCCAGATTCAGCTCAGCAGTCTGGCTCTTGAATATTGTATCTCAATGGAAGCATGCTTATTTAATTTTGTATTTCTTTTCTTAAAGACAGAAATTTATTTTTTTCTTCAATCTTCATTAGAACTTGAATGCAATGAAAACGTGTTTTATGTTTCTATCAGAGCCATAGATAAGTCTATATTACACATTGTTTCATTCACCCTATCTTTGATATTAGATTATCAGGATTCAAATATAGGTTCATCTCTTTGCTACCTGTGTGACTTTGAACAAGCTATTTAAAATCTCTGTGTCTGAGCTTTCTTATTTTAATTCAGTACAGAAAAAGTAACTACCATGCCAGTCATGGTGGTACATGCCCATATTCTCAGTAACGGGAGAGTCTGAGGCAGGAAGATTGCAAGTTCAAAGCCAGCCTCAGAAACTTAGTGAGGCCCTAAGCAACTTATCAAGATCTCATTTCAAAATAAAAAATAAAAAGGTCTGGAAATGTGGCTCAATGGTTAAGTGCCCCTGGGTTCAATCCCTGGTACCAAAAAAAACCCAAAAAACAAAAAACAAAAAAGCTACCACATAGTCCTTTATAAGAATATAATGACATAATACATGTAAAATGCTAGGAAGATGTCTAGCACAAATTAAGCTCTCAATAAATGTTGCATTGCTCATTATCTTATATCTCATACATTGTACTTTTCAGATTGTATTGCAATTTCCTGTTTGTCTGATTCATCTATTTGACTATTAACCCCTAAAGGACAATATCATTTTCATCTTTATACCCATGATATCTAGCAGTGTCACTATTATTCTAGAAAAGAATATCCAGGTGTTCACTATTAATTTTACAACAGTGAGAAGTTCATCACATGTTGTAGCAGTACATTGCAGATGGCAAAGGCATCAAGAGCTTCCTGCAAACAGTGAAAGAGGTGTCTGTGGCTCTTGTTCTTCACAAATCTTCAACAAATCTAGTTTATGTAACTCCACAGAAGCTAATGAGAAACAGTGGAGAACAATATCTCAGGAGTACCTTGGATTTCAAAATAATCCACACCAATCTTACTGTAGATCAAACATACGTGCATTGGGGTACCTACTTCCACTTTTAGCTATTGTTTCATTTTTCTTTTGTAACTAATCATCAGATTACATTGCCCACCCTAACTTCCTCGTCTTCCATCCTCATGTGCTCTGCTGGTACACTGAAAGAAATATCTGCACTCACATTCACTCAAAAAGTTACATTTGAAATTTTAATAGGAAAAAAAAGAACCAAAAAATATAATAGCATTGTTATGAGCATGTTTGAATTAGACTCAAAAAAAAAGAGAATTGGTCTCTTGGTCTCTTTGGGAATTCAATACAACATGCATAGACTGATCTTAGACCAGCTATAGAGAACTTGGACTCTGCAGTGACACAATCTGACCTTGAAATTCAGCTCCCGTGTTTATTACGTGTGCCTCTTTTTTCATAAGTTGCTTTCCTGAGTATTTGTACATTCCTTTCTTGCTGGCTGATTGTCAGGATTAAGTGAGATAATTAGGTAAAGCATTTTCACAATTTGTGTCATAAAATAATCTGCTATTAATATAATTATCTGTATGTGTGGTTTTGCAAATATTTATAGAGGCCAAACAAGGTGCTTTCATGGAAATACTCAAATGGAACAGGAGAAATGTAGACAAAAGAACGAGGAAAAATGAAGTCAACATTATTATCATTCTTATTTTGCAAATATGGAAACTGAGGCTTACCAATGTTAGCAAGTGACAGGAGGTTTTGTTTCCTAAAAATTAACTGAGCAAAATCCAACTTCCTAAATGTGTAATTTGTTCCATTTATCAAGTTTATTGATTTAATGGAAGTGGTCGCTATCACTTTAATTTATGAGGAAACTAAAAACCAAACAGGAATATTTTAAGAGCTTAAAAGGAATTTTGAAATTTTGTTTCTGCTAATATAACATTTTTAGCAAAACAGAAATGTCAGTATTTATTATGGAAATTTCTAAGTTTCAATTTTTAAACCCATTTCAATAGTATTCCTGAGTGTCAGATATTTATAATTTTAGGAATTTTTAGGTATTTTCAAAAATTCTTCCTTTGCATTTTCTGATTTATGGCCAAGGGATATTATAGGAGTTAAACATATGATCTACCCTAGCAAAATATTATAAAAAGCCCCACTTTCTTTTCATACTTTGACCTTTTCTAACCCTTTTATGTCCAGTATTTCAATATACTTATGACACATTGGTAAATCCCAATTATGTTCTATCAGCAAGAAGAATATCTGCATTTCCCTGGGATGAAACTTTTTTCAGGTTATTTTTATTTCTTTGAGATGCTTTTGAATTTAAGATTAAATTCTTAATCTAATTTAAATACTTAATGTAATTATATCTTACTTTAATTAAAATAACTGAATTTGGACTCAATTTAAAATAAAGATTTAATTTCATTTAAGATTGAAACTCAATTTAATTTAAAATTAAAATTTAATTTAATTGAAAATTGTGATTATTTCAAATGCTTTTGAATGTAATTTAAATTTTAAATAGCTACAGATACGAACTGAACGCTGATATGCCATTTGAGATGTTGGCAACAGAATATTAAAAGTGCTTGAAGTTTAAAAAAATATGAAGTGACATTCAAATGCATCCAAGTTCACATTCAAAATAAGTAATTGAAATAATCCTAATATATATGGAAGTCAAAGTGTTTGCTGGAAAATACCATTTCTTATGAAACTTTTTATCATGTTTTAAATTTCTTTGACAATTTTCTCAGTGAGCATATAACCTTACTGTAATTCAGATCTCTGTTAAATTTACTAATATTTTTGTTAAAACTATCAGAAGTAAACTTGGCAAAAAAAAATTAAAAAGTGGTTACAGTACCAAAATCTGCCTGAAACACTCATGACTTCCCTTACTATACACAATTTCAGAGAATAAGAGCCAAAGATACTCAAATGAAAAATCCAACATAATCTATGTTAGCAGGTTTTACATAGATTACCAGGTGACCGACTAAGTGGAATTTTGGTTTTGATTACATAATCAAAAAAATTAAACAATGCTATATGTTGCTCTCAGACATTCATGTTAAAAGATAAAGTATCATTTCACACCTTCTTTGTTCTCAGCTAAATATTATCTCCAAAACATTTTTTTGATCAAATAAGGAAGAAGTTCCTTCTGATTTCCCACTATTTTATTAGTTACCTATTCAAACATCTAGACTTTGACAGATGCCATAATATTTTTTAATGTTACTTTTACTCTTTAAATTTAAAAGAGTTGATAAATTCTTTGAGAAACACAAGATGATGTACTATGGAGAAGGAAAAAAAATTTCAATAGGTATCCAAAGAAAATAAAAAACAAACAATAGTTGCCTCTTTTTTCCAACAGTTTCTCTTTATTTTGAATATGTGCTTACTGTTTAAGAAACTACTGTCACCAATGTTTGTGATAAAATGTTACTAAAATACATATTTATACTATCTCTTTTCAAGCGTTATATAAACTCCTGTTTACTTACTGAAAAGAAATGTCATACTTTTCAATGATTTTAATTCCTAACAGAAGACATTTTAGAAAAAGCCAAGAAAAGTTACGAAAAAGCAAAGCATGTTACCACACATTGTGCGTAGGTGTTCAGTAAGTGGTATTTTATGTTGATGAGGACGGGGGAGAGGAAATGCAGGGGGAAGAATAATTCTGAGTACGTTAGTTTTCTTAATTTATGCCGCAAGACAGAATTATTTAGTCACACCTCTGTATTTAATGTAAAATCAGAGATGAAGCAATCACTAAAATGTAAATCAGGCAGAAGAGAATAAGAAGTAGGATCTACTTTTTAACCATTTTCTGGGTGAGTACAGAAGAAAGTATTATTTCGCCTGCCATGAGGGATGTGATTTTGGAATTCAGAGGCTTGGAGATTCATTTTAAGCAGCAGGACATATCAACATGATCCTCTTTTGGCTACCAATTGTCAAGTGCCTACTACCTGAAAGTAATATATTCATTTATTTGATCTTTTGGGTAATAAAATCTCCACTCTTTTATAGATAAGGAAACAAAATCAGAGGTTAAGAAACTTCTCCAATGTCTAATGGCATAGAAGCAATAGAGTCAAGATTGATAGTTGCAATTCTGGAGTCTGAGTGGACCATTTTTTAATCCCAAGTGGCAGTTGCTTAGTGACTTAGATTGAATCCTGGCTCCAGACTGTCTGCATTTGAATCCTGACTCTGCCACTTACTAGCCTGCATGACCTGGAGCCAGTTACTTCTCTAAGCTACAGTTTCCTCATCTGTAAAGTATGTATTTTGATGATTAAATAACATAACATGTATAAGGCAATCAGATCATTATGTATTAATTAACTTCCAGCAATTGAATCTATTCCCTCTTCTTCTGGAAACAATAACCCACTTTTTCCCTGGAAGAATGGCTCCTTCACCTCTGGTCCATGTGGTCTGTTTGGTGTGACTTCACCCTTTCTCTAGACATAGGTATGTGTTCCATCACAACATGAACCCTGCTATGGTTTGTATGTGCTCCCCAGTGTTCATGTGTTGGACAATTAATCCCCAATGCTTAGTGTCAGAAGGGGGCCTCATGGGAACTGTTTGGTGGAGGGGGCACCAGCCTCGTGAATGGACTAATGCCATTACTGCCGGAGTAGGCTCCTTATAAACAGGTGAGTTTGGCCCCCTTTCTCTTTTCCTCTCACCCTCTCTTTGCCTACCTGTCATGGGATGATGCAACTCTAAAGTCCTCACCAGATGGAGCCCCACGATCTTGGACTTTCCCATCTCCAGGACTATAAGCCAATAAAGTTCTGTTTATTATAAGTTACCCAGTCTGTGTTATTCTGTTATAGCAGCATAAAATAGACTAAGACAAATCCCCAATGTTAACAGTCACTGGTTCAAGAGTGAACTTAGGACACAAGCTGTTCCAATGGAACTTATTTTGGGGACTTTCAGAGAATGGATAGAAAAAGAAAAGCCTGTTTTTCAGTTGGATTGAAAATCATCAGAATGTAAATATGGAGTTTCCAGGCGCACGCCTGTAATCCCAGCACTTTGGGAGGCTGAGACAGGAGAATCGCAAGTTCAAAGCCAGCCTCAGCAGTGGCGAGGCACGAAGCAACTCAGCGAGACCCTTTCTCTACATAAAACACAAAATAGGGCTGGGATTGTGGCTCAGTAGTCGAGTATCCTTGAGTTCAATCCCCAGTACCAAAAAAAAAAAATTATCTGAAATGGCTTATCCAAATAGAAATCAAATTAAGAAAAACTTTCTGTACCCTTTTGAATTTACTTGATGCACTAAATGATTGCATCCTTTATCCTTCTCTTAAAAAAAAAAATATTCTGACAGTTTGACCTGATCATCAAATATTATCATAAAATGCAAAGTATCCTTTTTTTCCTTCCTTCTCCTACAAGCTGCCATACCATTGGGTCCCTCTCTTCCTATATTGTGTCCATTAAATGAAAACAGATCACAGGACACAGAGAGATTTACTGCCAGGGGGTAAGCACACACTTAGTATTTGTCCTTCACATCTACACTCTCTGACATCACAGAAATAAGGCTTTTGGAAGCATAATTTTGGATGCCACTTTAAAATTCCAAGTGATATTGAATCAAGAAATAAACATAAACTATTATTCTTTAGTGTTACTAGGTGAAAGAAAGATAAATTAAATATGAACTCTCTGATTCCTGGTCAGACTGCAAGCCTGTGACAAGCCATGAAGGTTGTGGTGATTCCATTTTCTTCACCAACAGAACTTATTTCTTACACAATCCAGGAACTCTATCCAGGTCCATATGTTAAGAAAATGATGGCTTTTTCATCTGAAAATATCTAATATAATTCATGGTACATTGCACATGCTGGGCACTACAATGAAAAATAATTTCCTATTACTTCAAATCAAGCCAACCAATATTAATTAGTTTCTTAACATCTACAACATGCAACTATCTCACAAGCCCTATCACTACCAAAATTTAAAATGCTGGAAAAGAAGAATAGAAAATAAGGATGATAAACTAGGAGAGATAAGAAGGTTATTAATAGCTGCAGAATTAGACAGCCTTGCTAAATGAAAAGCATGGAGTTGGCAGTTTCATAATTGCCTCTGATTGATTGATATGACAAATGTAACAATAGCAGATTATGTACAGCAGAGCTCCAAACAGCAATACGTCACACACATCAAAACATAACAGCAGACACTTTGTATTATTTAATTTTAATTTAATATTTGAAAGTTCACCTTGTTCACTGACTCCAGTGTCTCATTTTTATTCTCCAGATATTCAGGTTTAGCTTGAGCTATGGGAGTAGTACAGGGCCTGGCCTGGTAGAATTCAGGATTTTGCTCAGAGCAATGAGTGCTGCCATTGCCAAGAACCCCATAGAATCTACACTTAGAATATTAGAAGATGAAAGTCAAAGTCAATGAACTGGAAAAAAGAAAAGATATTAGTCAGCTTTCCATCACTATAAGAAAATACTTGCGTCAATTAACTTACAAAGATGAAACATTTTGGCTCAGAGTTCTGCAGTTGCCAGTCCAAGGTCAGGTGGTCTGATTGCTTTGGGTCTCTAGCAGGAGGGCACAACTTGATAGGAGCTCACAGCAAAGCAAACTGCTCACCTCACAAGCCAGAAAACAGAATGATGGAGGACAAGCCACAGCCCCACAATTCCCACTGAAGGTATGCCTCTAAAATACTGAGGACCTCCCACAAGTCCCTATCTCCTAAAGGTCCCTCTACTTCCCAGATCCTGCTATCCTGAAAACCAAGCTTTTAACGCATGGACCTTTGGGAGACAGACCCATATTCAAACCATACCAGGAACTAAATGAGTTTGTATTGAAAACAGGAAATCTCAAACACAAGTTGAGGCTTCCAGGAGAGAAGCGACAGGGAGATAAGAGAAGGGAACCTTGAATAGAGGTGAGCCAGGATAAAGTACAAGTGATTTCTGAAACAGGAGCCATTGACCTCTGCTGTCTCAAAGACCTGAGACCATCACGGCATGGCAGTTAAAAAGACCACACAGTCAGAGGATACAACCTGGAGCTAATGATACCTGTGATTCCCCAGCTGAAGTGCCAATGGACTGTCTTTGATAAAAAAGAAAATTTCAAATCATTACCAAAACTAATTTCTCAGTTATTCATGCAAAGATATAAACTAGTGGGTGGAGAAAATCCTTTGGAATTCTACGAGACTCCATTTGAGGTATAAGCTCTTTCTCTGACTGTGTGCACTTTGGTTAGTTACCTTGCTTTTCTAAAACTCAGTCTTCTGAGGATTATAATAGTGCTTCCCTCACAAGATTTTATGAAGACAAAATGATACAATCCACATACAGTGCTTATCATATTAACTATTACACAGAAAGTAGTATGGACCTTCATCTAAAAGACAACTTTATTCAGGAATAACTGACCTATAATAAACTGCACATATAAAGTTGTTTGATGTTTTCACATATACAAAAAAATCATATCCACAATTGGGAAAATAAATATACTCATTATCCCCCAAATTTTTCTCCTGTCCCTTCCTCTTTCCTTCTGTTCTTCCCACTAATACCACCCACTCCCATCACCCCAAGAAACCACCAGTTTTCTATCACTATAAATTAACTCTATTCCTTAGAATTTTATGTATATGGAATCACTTATCTAGCTTTTGTTAGCAATAATATTTTGGGGGTTTATTGTCTCAAGAATCCCCAAGCTGGGCGCAGTGGGGCATGCCTGTAATCCCAGCACTTTAGGAGGATGAAACAGGAGAATTGCAAGTTCAAAGCCACCTCAGCAATGGCGAGGCACTAAGCAACTCAGTGAGACCCTGTCTCTACATAAAACACAAAATAGGGCTGGGGATGTGGCTCAGTGGTCGATTATCCCTAAGTTCAGTCCCAGGTACCAAAAAAAGAAAAGAATCCTCAAACCACCCTTAGGCTCTAGGATGATTCATAAGACTTAGCACATGGTCATGTCCGTGGCTACGAGTTATTATCGCAAAAGGACATAATGCATCATCAGCAAAGGAAAAAGGTACATGAGGCAAAGTCCAGAGGAAATTACAGGCAAGCTTCCAAGAGTCCTCTGCTATGATTTGGATATGGTTTGTCTTTGAATATACATGTGCTGAAAGCAGGTCCTCAACATAGCAGTATTGAAAAGTCATGGAACCTTTAAGAGGTGAGCCTAGTGGGAAGCGATTGAGTCATTACTATCCTCACAAAGGGATTAATGCAGGTCTCATAGAGCAGATTAGGTTTTGGGAATGGATTAGTTCCTGTAGGCACAGGTTATTATCAAAGCGTGAGATTGGTCCCTCCTGGGTCTCTTGCTTCTTTTTTTACTTTGTGACCCCTTTCTTTGTATGTGTCTGCTTCTTTGACTTCTCTCCCATGTTGTGACACAACCTGGGGGGCCCTCACTGAACACTGGTGCAGTTCTGTTTGGACTTTCCAACCACCAAACCTGTGAGCTAAATTAAACTCCTTTTCCTTATAAAATGCCCAGGCTCACGTATTTTGTTAGAGCCACACAAATGGACTAAGTCCTCCTCTCACTGTGAAATCACATGCGACATACTTAAATCCTCCAGCAATGAGTTATAACAATAAATAAAAACATGATTGATGAAGGAAGTTTATTAGAGACTGTGTCTCAGGTTTTTATCAGAGGATGGGTCGTGTAGGCAGGCTTTGTATGACACATTACAAAATTCCAGACTCCCAGAAGGAAATTGGGTATAAAGCCTAAAAATATTGTTTTCACAAAAATTAGGCACATTAAGCCTTTCTTAACAGTTCTGAAAATAGTGGGAAACCCCTCAAACTCCGAGTTCCCAGGCGCCAGCCAAGGACCAAGCTTTTAAGCAGGACCTTTTAAGAATAGCAGTCAGGTATGCTATGTTAACTCTTCCCAGAACTAATGCGGTTGCAGGTGTAAATAATCCATCCTCTCATAACATACCACTGTATCCATGTACAGCAACTTGTTGATCCAGATGTAGATGTTAATTTCTTATGTAGGTGTTTTTAGTTTGGTGCTATTACAAGTAAGGCTACTACGAACATCCATGTTCAGTCTTTGCATGGATGTATGTTTTTATTGCTCTTGAGGAAGTACTTATGAGTGGAATGCCAGGGTCAATTGACAGGTGTATGTTGAAGTATGGAAGACATGGCCAACTGTTTTACAGACTGGCTACACCATTTTACATTTACACCAACAATTTATACAAATTCCATTTGCTCCATTTCCCACTAAAAATTAATATCTTCTTTTTTTGCTTTTATGTATTCTAAAAGATGTGCAGTGGTATCTTGTTGTGACTTAAATTGGCATTTCCCTAATAAGTCATGGAGTTACACATCCTTTTAAATGCTTGCTATTCTTCTATCTGTGTGTGTACGTGTGTGTGAAGTGTCTATTCAAACATTTTTTTTCCATTTGCTAATGGTTGTTTCTTCTTATTGAATTTTGACAATATATATGTGTTATGGATAAAAGAATTTTATCCTGTTTGCAACCTGCCAGTTTTTCTTTCCCGGTCTATATTTTGTGTCTTGTCTTTTTTAAAAGAACATCAACTTCTCAAATGTTTTCTGTAACTATCATGCTTTTGAATCCTTTCTAAGAGATGTTTGCCTACCCAAAAGACATACAGATTTTCTCCCATATATTCTTACAGATATGTTATGACTTAGGTCTTAGATTTATAGACACCATATGTATTTTAGTTAATATTTGAGTATTGTGTAAGTTCTGGGTAGAAGTTAGGGGTTTTGCATATGAATATCCCATTTTTTCAACTTCATTTGTTGAAAAACTATCTTGAATTTATTGAATTGTCTTTACTTATCAAAAAAAATGGAGTATATACTTATGAGTCTACTTTTGGGCTTCGTATTCTGTTTTATTGGTGCTATTTTTCAAGTTTTCTTTTTAATGCTGCTCATGTTTATAGTCTAGGTATATTAATAATGAATTATTTCAACTTTAAAGGCTTAAAATATATTTGCATTCATTTTTGAAGGACATTTGATAGATATAAATCCTAGTCAGTTTGTGTTGCTATAACACAGTACCATATAATGGTCCCTTATAAACAATAGAAATTTATTTTTCACAAACCTGGAGGCTAGGGACCAGTTGATTTGGTGTCTGGTGAAGGTCCTCTCCCTGATTTATGGCCATCTCCTTGCTGCATCCTAGTAGATGGGGTCTGAGAGTACTCTGGCATCTCCTTCACAAAGACACTAATTCCATTTAAAAGGGATCCACCCTTATGACCTAATCATCTCTCAAAGACCTCATCTTCAAATACATCACATTGAGGATTAAGTTTCAACATACAAATTTTGGAGAGGATACAAATATTCAGTCCCTTGCAGTATAGTATTCCATGTTAGGGTTAACTCTCATTTAGTTCTTTAGAAATGTTAATCTACTGCTTTTGGTTTACCTTGTACCTGACTCTGGATATAAAGCATCTTTTCTTCCCTCTGTTTTAAATGTTTTTCTCTATGTGAGTTAAGAAAACATTTTAACTTATGTGCTTGGGATTTCTTATGTTTTGAACTTCTCAAACCCATGAGTACATAATTTTCCTCAAATTCTGAAAATTATCAGATATTATTTCATCAACATTTCTTTCTGTTTCAATTCTCTGTCCTCTCTTTTGAGGACATTGATTAGAAATATATTGAGCCATCAAAGCTGTCTCACCGCTCACATTCTAAACTCTTCGCTGTCTCCACCCCTGCACTACCCCCTTTCCTTCCCTCTCTCTATTTCTCTGAGTGTGTGTGTGTGTATGTGTTTAATTTTCATATGCTACCTATTAATATGTCTTCAACTTCACTCATCTTTTTTTCTGCAGTGTCTAATGTGCTGTTGGTAAAGTCCAGGGCAGTTTTTTCACCTTAGACACTGCAGTTAACTCTATTAGAAATTTGATTTGGATATTTTTATGTCTTCCACTATATCCTTACTGCACATATTTGATCTTACCTCTAAGTTCTTAAAAACATGAAATATAGTTACCTACTAATTTGTTCTTCTGTGAAAATTCTGGAGTTGACTTTTTATTTAATTTCTCCTCAGTATGTGTTATTTGCTTGCTTCTTTGCATGCTTGGTAATTTTGTGTAGCATGCCAGACATTGTGAATTTTATTTTGTTGAGTCCTGAATACTTTGGTATTTCTGCAAATACTCTTGAGCTTTGTTTTGTGACAAAGTCAGATTTCTGGAAATCAAGTTTCAGATTCTGCTTTTAAGTTTTGTTATGCAGTAACAGCAGCATTTAGGCTAGGTCTAATTTTAACCCACCAATGAAGAAAAATTATTCCAAGTATTCTATCCAATTATGAAGTTTTTGCTTAGGCTAACGGAACAGGAACTACTTTTGGAGCCAAACCAGTTCCCAGGACCATTCCCTCTAGTCATCTTAATGTTTATTTCCCCAGCCTCAGGTCCTTCCCTCACACATGCACTGTTTGATATTCAAGTGAACACCTGGTACAGAGCCTCTTTAGATCTCAAAAGCTCCTTTCTCTGCAGCTCTCAGTTCTCCATGGTTCCCTTAGCCTCCCTGAACTCCAATTCCAACTCCTCAGCCCAAGGAGACCATTGAACCCCTCAGATTCCCTTCTCTGAGCTGCAGGCCTGAAAGTCTCAACAGGCTGCAATCTCAGGCAATCTTGTTTGTCTCAGAGGTCACTATGTCTCAGAGGTCACCATTACCCAATGTTTCAATAACAGTTTATAAATTTTCTGGTTTTTAATAATTTCAGGTGGGAGAGAAAGTTTGTCCCCATATCTTTATCTTGGCTTGAAGCCCCATGTAATTATTTTAAATGAACACATCAATCCATTTGTATCAACATCTTTTCATCACTGAGTTAAATAGACTTATCTGTAATTTCCTATGTTACCTTCAATAAACCATTAAAAGCAATGCACATGTTTATATATGTATATGTTTATGTATTTTAAAACAGAGGAGCATCCTAGAGAATCTTTGGTCTAAGACTTCCAATGTTGTTTTTAAAGTACAGGCAATATGATCAAAAGTCCACGTGTGTATGGAATATGTTAAGCCTTATGTTGTTGATAATATAAATAAATACAAAAAATTTACACCTAGAATATAATAATAGGACATAATATGTGAATTAGTGCATCTAATAGCTTTATTCATACCATTTTTTTCTCTTTATCAGTTTCATAGTGCCCCAGTTTTTGATATAATTTTGGTGGAATAAAACCTGGACATAGCTCAACATTATATAATTAAATACATTCAGCTTCAATTAAAAATTATAATTGATTCAAAGCTGTTAACATAACACCTACTAATAGTAACACAGGAAAATAAACAGCCTATTGTTGACTTATACGAGTAAATTATTTAAAGATGGGGGAAGGGAGATATTCAAGTGAAACATTTTTTATAGAACATCTTCATGTAGGAGGAATGCAAACAGCTTGTGTGCAGCACAATGTCCTCCTTTTATGGATGAGGAAACTGGAGCCCAAATTAAATACCAACCAGAGTCACAGATTAAATATGGAAAGTAATGCAAATTAATATTAATATTAATATTCTTAATATCAATTATTAACTCACCTATTTTTCCAGAATGGAAATTTCTTTTTGTGTGGAATTATTTGTTCATATCAGAATATGGAACCCAAAGAGACACCACTGGTAAGTTCCAACTCACCAATTATTTACACCATCATAGGGCATCTAATTTATTATAAATGTTGTTTGGGTAATGTGAGAAAATTCATGATTCATTAATTAATTCAACTAATGCTTTATGAGCATCTTCTACACACCATTCATCAGTGTAGGAGCTAGAGACACAGAGGTGAACAGGACCATCAAGATCCTGCCCTGAAGGATTTCACTTTTTGAAGGACTTGGGAAATGAAGACAAATCGCAAGTATGGGGTGACTTCCATTAGTGATGACTGGGCATACACAACAAATATAACACAGCAATAGAAAATGGCGGTTGTGAAAAATGACACAAAGGAATGGATCTGTAACATCCATTAGAGACAGGTCTGATAGGGGGAATGAAGGAAAGAAAAGAATGTGTACAGAGAGGAGAGAAGAATACCCAGAAGGAATAGGAACAAGACAGGGAAAGGAGTCAAAAATTCTTTCTCAGTCTACTCAAGTGTGAGGTGCCTATTGAAAGAGTCTATTAAAATATTAAAATGCATATTCTTTTAAAGGAAGATTCTGATTCAGTAAGTCTGAGGTGGGCTCAAGAGTCAACATTTCTAAAATGATGTCCATGAGGATAATACCCAAACCATGTTTTGAGCATCAAGTTCTTAGCTAACTAAATGGAACACAGGTAGAATAGAGATCTGGAGCTGTGTATAAAGGTAAGGGATTGACAATGTTAAACATATTCATTAAAGAAAGTCTGGATTGGGGATATATAGAAGACCTAGCAAACCAGAGGGTTTAGAGGAAGGTGCTATAACATTTAGTAGAAAATGTATCTGGAGGATAGCTCCACTGATCTCCACAGAGCCCAGGAAGGCCAAAGACAGTCTTGCCAACCCCTGCAGAGACCAGATAGACCCAAGACAGCCCCAGCATCCCCACAGAGCCCAGGCCAGGCACAGGCACAGGATGACCCATTATACTGAGGACCACGCCCGCATACACAGAGCTTCATCGGCAAACAGCCCACCCAAAGCCATCATTGAGTTTGCCAATTCAGCCCCATCTCTAAAAGTGGCCACCACCCTCTTGGGACACCTCCAACACCATCTCAGGTTACCCGCTGCTGCCACCACCATCTTTAACTGTGGCAGTTTCTATCTTGGGACACCATTTGGTGACTGGAAGTCCAACACCAAGGTACTTATGGGTTTGATGCTACCCGGCCACCAACCATGGACATAGCCACTTCCATCTAGGGACAACAGCCAGGACACAGAAGACCATCAACAAGGCCACCCAGAGAGGCTCAATCCACACCCCATGCCCCACCAGCAGAGAGGAGCCTCACTCTGTGGTTCCCTATTTACCAATGTGTGGCTCCACCCAAAATGCCTCCATTTTGGGGCATAGCAGCCACTGCCATAGCCCTCTCTATGTGGTCATCTCCACCATGGGACTTCGGACAGAGCAAGGAGGCAGCTGCCCATTGCAACACCGCACACCACACTGCAGCATCACCAAATAGGCTACCCAATACCATCATACAGCCCATCTTTGTAGCCCCATCTCTGAAAGCAGTTGCCTCCATCTTGGGACACCTCCAACACCATCTTGGATTACCTCCGCTACCTCCTCCACCATCTTTAGCTGGGGCAGCTTCCACCTTGGAACACTGGAGTCTGGAAGCCCAACATTAAAGTATCTACAGGCTTGATACTAATGCCGTCAATAACTAGGAGCATGGCCACTTCTATCTAGGAACAACAACCAGGACCTGGAAAACTGTCACCAAGGCCTCTGTGGGCCTGGTTGCCTCAGAGGTATCTTTATTCAGTGTACTAACAGACACCATCCTGTTGCAGAGGCAATAGAAAGCCTTGCATGGGGTAACCTCTCTCTATCTCCTAAAACAGCCATTCTTTTGATTACCATTTCATTAGTCCTATAATCAAATACCTCTATATTCCTACATCCTACTTTATAAACATTATAGCCTACTCTATCCTCTGCCCAACATTAGAAATGGTAAACACTTATGCAAACCTATTGGCTATATAGTAGAAGATAACTGAACCCATCATTTTGGTTTATAGTGACAAAACTATAAATGTAAAGATAGGAGCTAATAGATTTATAGTTGCATATTGGTCACATTGGGTGCTTTAAACATTGATATCCTTAAAGGTGAGGAATGGATAGCCTGCAGAGTCACTACAAGATTATACGGTAGAAGTTGTAACACCTCAGATCTGCACTGTAAGAGAGGAAAACAACATGAAAAAACAAGGAAGGAAAGTGCCCCAAACAAACCAAGATACTACAAAAATGGAATCCATTGACAGTGCAGTAGATGAAATATTAGAGAAAGAGTTCAGAATGTACATAATTTAAATGATTTGTGAATTAAAGAATGACCTAAATGAGCAAATATAGGCAAAAATTGATCACTTCAACAGAGATAAGAGAGCAAATACAGGCAAACATTGATCACACCAACAAAGAGATAAGAGAACAAATACAGGTAGAAAAAAATACTATTTCAAGAAAGAGATAGAGATTCTGAAAGGAAAAAATAACAGAAATCCTTGAAATAAAGAAAACAATAAATCAAATAAAAAAACTCAATAGAAAGCATCACCAACAGAGTAGATCACTTGGAAGCCAGAACCTCAGACAATGAAGACAAAATATACAATCTTGGAAATAAAGTTGACCACACAGTGAAGAGCATAAGAAACCATGAAACCAACATCCAAGAATTATAGGATAACATCAAAAGACCAAACCTAAGATTTATTGGGATAGAGAAAGGCACACAAATTCAAACCAAAGGAATGCACAATCCCTTCAATAAAATAATATCAGAAAATTTCCCAAACAAAGGCTAGGGTTATGGCTCAGTGGTAGAGTGCTTGCCTAGCATGTGTGAGGCACTGGGTTTGATTTTCAGCACCACATATAAATAAAAAAATAAAGTTCTATCAACAACTAAGAAAATATTTTTTTAAAAAAAATTCCAAACATAAAGAATGAATTGGAAAATCAAATACAGGAGACTTACAGAAAACCAAATGTACAAAATTACAACAGATCTACACCAAAACACATTATAATAAAAATACCTACCTTACAGAATAAGGATAGAATTTTAAAGGCTGCAAGAGAGGTGAATTAGATTACATATAGGGGAAGACCAATTTAGATCTCAGTGGGTTTTTCATCCCATACCCTCAAAGTCAGGAGATCCTAGAACAACATATACCAAGTTCTGAAAGAAAATGGATGCCAACCAAGAATCTTATGTCTAGCAAAATTAAGCTTCAGATTTGATGACAAAATATAAATCTTCCATGATAAACAAAAGTTTAAAAAATTTACAGCAAGAAAGCTTGCACTACAGAACATTCTTTGCATAATATTCCAAAGGAGGAAATGAAAAACAACAATGCAAATCTGCAAAGAAGGGAACTACATTAAAGGAAAGGGCAATCAAATGAGAAACAAAGTCAAGTTAAAAAACAAAAATAAACTAAAATTACCAGGAATACAAACCATGTCTAGATAATAACCCTGAATGTCAATGGACTAAACTTATCAATTAAAGGAAATAGACTGGCAGATTGGATCAAAAAAAAAAAAAAAAAAAGACTCAACAATATGCTGCCTTCAAGAGACTCATCTCACCAGAAAAGAAATCCACAGACTAAAGGTGAAAGGATGGGTAAAAAGCATATCACTCACATGGACCATGTAAATAAGCAGGGGTTTTCATCCTCATATCAGATAAAGCGGACCTCAAACCAAAGTGAGTGAAAAGGGATAAAGAAGATCATTTTTTACTGCTTAAGGTAATCATACATCAACAAAACATAACAATCTTAAATATCTGTTCCCCAAACAATGGGGCATCTATGTATATCAAACAAATCCTTCTTAACTTCAAGAATCAAATAGACCACAACCTAATAATACTAGGTGATACTAGGTGACTTTAACACACCTCTCTCACCACTGGATATATCTTCCAAACAAAAGAAAGAAACTATAGAACTCAATAAAACAATTAATAATTTAGACTTAAGAGACATATATAGAATATTTCATCCATCAACAAGCAAATACACTTTTTTCTCAGCATCACATGGATCCTTCTCCATGTTATGCCACAATGCAAGTCTTAGCAAATACAAAAAAAAGGAGATAGTACCTTGCATTATATCAGACCATAATGGAATGAAATTAGAAATCAATGATAGATCAAAAAATAGAAGCTACTCCAACACCTGGAGACTAAATAATACACTATTGAAGGATGCATGGATAACAGAAGACATCAGGGAAGAGACAAAAAAAATTTAGAGGTAAATGAGAACTCCTATACAACATATCAAAATCTCTGGACACTATGAAGGCAGTGCTAAGAGGAAAGTTCATTGCATTAAGCTCATTCATTAAAAGAGGAAAAAGTCAACAAATGAACAACATGACATAACAACTCAAAACCCTAGGAAAAGAGGAACTAACCAACACCAAAATAAGCTGAAGACAGGAAATAATTAAAATTAGGGCTGAAATCAATGAAATTGAAACAAAAGAAACAATTCAAAAAATTGACAAAACAAAAAGCTTGTTCTTTGAAAAAATAAATAAAATTGGCAAACCCTTAGCCACCCTAAAAAAAAGGAGAAAGAAAACTCAAGTTACTAAAATATGTGATGAAGAAGGAAATATCATGACAAATGCTATTAAAATTCAGAAGATAATTAGAAAATATTTTGAAAATTTATACTCCAGTAAAATAGAAAACCTCAAAGACACCAACATAGTGGTGTCTAGAGGTATATGACCTACCCAAAGTGAACCAGGATTACATACACAATTTAAACAGATCAATTTCAAGCAAGGAAATAGAAGACACCATCAAAGGCCTACGAACCAAGGGCTGGGGATATAGCTCAATTGGTAGTGTGCTTGCCTTGCATGCACAAGGCCCTGGGTTCAATCCCCAGCATCACAAAAAGAAGAAAGAAAAAGAAAAAGAAAAAAGAAAGCCTACCAACCAAGAAAAGCCCAGGACCAGATGATTCTCTGCTGAGTTCTACAAGACCTACAAAGAACTAACTCCAATACTCCTCAAATTATTCCATGAAATAGAAAAGGAGAGAACCCTTCCAAACTCATTCAATGAGGCTAGTATCACCCTGATACCAAAACCAGACAGAGACACATCAAAAAAGGAAAATTTCAGACCAATATCCTTGATGAATATAGATGCAAAAATTCTCAATAAAATTTTACCAAATTACATACAAAAACATTAGAAAATAATGCGCCATGACCATGTAGGGTTCATTCCAGGGACACAATTTGGTTCAACATATGGAAATCAATAAACGTAAACCATCATATCAATAGACTTAAAGATAAGAATCATATGATTTTATCAATTGATGCAGAGAAAGCATTTGACAAAATACAGCATCCTTTCATGTTCAAAACACTAGAAAAACTAGGGATAGTAGGAACATACCTCAACATTGTAAAAGCTGTTTATGCTAAACACAAGGCCAAGATCATCCTAAATGGAGAACAAATGGAAGCATTCCCTCTAAAAACGGGAACAAGACAGGGATGCCCTCTTTCACCACTGCTACTCAACATAGTCCTTGAAACTCTAGCCAGAGCAATTAGACACATGAAAAAAATTAAAGGGATATGAATAGGAAAAGAAGAACTCAAACCATCATTATTTACTAACAACATGATATGATATTAAGAGGATCCAAAAAATTCCAGCAGAAAACTTCTGGAATTAATAAATGAATTCAGCAAAGTAGCAGGATATAAAATCAATACCAATAATTCAAATGCATTTCTATACATCAGTGATGAATCCTCTGAAAGAGAAATTAGGAAAACTATCCCATTCACAACAGCCTCAAAAAAATAAAGTAAAATACTTGGGAATCAATCTAACAAGAGCAGTGAAAGACCTCTACAATGAAAACTACAGAACACTAAAGAAATCAAAAAAGAACTTAGAAGAAGAAAAGATCTTCCGTGCTCTTGGATAGGCAGAATCAATATTGTCACTATGGCTATAATACCCAAAGCACTATACAGATTCAATGTGATTCCAATTAAAATCCCAATGTCATTCCTTATAGAAATAGAAAAGGCAATCATGAAATTGATTTGGAAGAATAAGAGACCCAGAATAGCTAAAGTAATCTTTAGCAAGAAGAGTAAAGCAGGAGGCATCACAAAACCAGACCTTAAACTATACTACAAAGCTATAGTAACAAAAACAGCATGGTATTGACACCAAAATAGACATGTAGAACAATGGTACAGAACAGAAGACACAGAGACAAACCCACATAAATACAGTTATCTCATACTAGACAAAGGCACCAAAAACATACATTGGAGACAAGATAGCCTCTTCAACAAATGGTGCTGAGAAAACTGGAAATCGGTAAATAGCAAAATAAAACTAAATCCCTATCTCTCACCATGCACAAAACTCAACTCAAAGTGGATCAAGGACCTAGGAATTAAACCAGAGATCCTATGCCTAATAGAATAAAAAGTAAATCTTCATCATGTCAGATTAGGCCCAGACTTCCTTAACAAGAATCCTATAGCACAAGACATAAAAGCAAGAATCAATAAATGCCATGGATTCAAACTAAAAAGCTTCTTCTCAGCAAAAGAAACAATCAATGAGGTGAAGAGAGAGCCTACATTTTGGGAGCAAATTTTTGCCAAACTCACATCAGATAGAGCATCAATCTCCAGGATACATAAAGAACTCAAAACACTTAACACCAAAAAAACCAAACGACCCAATCAATAAATGGGCTAAGGAGCTGAACAGACATTTCTCAGAATAAGATATACAAGCGATCAACAGACATATGAAAAAATGTTCAACACCTCTAGTAATTAGAGAAATGCAAATCAAAACTATTCTAAGATTTTATCTCACACCAGTCAGAATGGCAGTTATCAAGAATACAAGCAACGATAAGTGTTGTCAAGGTTGTAGGGGAAAAAACACACTCATACATTGCTGGTGGGACTGCAAATTGGTGCAACCAATCTGAAAAGCAGTATGAAGATTCCTTAGAAAACTTGGAATAGAACCACCATTTGACCCAGCTATCCCACTCTTCGGTCTATACCCTAAAGACTTAAAAACAGCATACTATAGTAACACAGCCACTTCAATGTTTACAGCAGCACAATTCACAATTGCTAAACTGTGGAACCAATCTAGATGCCCCTTAATAGATGAATGGATAAAGAAATTGTGGTATATATACACAATGGAATATTACTTAACATTTAAACAGAATAAAATTGTACCATTTGCAGGTAAATGGATGGAGTTGGAGAATATCATGCTAAGCAAAGTAAGCCAACCCCAAAAACCCAAAGGCTGAATGTTCTTTCTGATTAGTGGATGCTGATCCATAATGGGGGCGGGAGGAATGGAGGAACTTTGGATAGGGCAAAGGGGAGGGAGGAGATGGGGCATGGGGGCAGGAAAAATGGTGGAATGCGATGGACATCACTACCCTAGGTACATGTATGACTGCATTTATGGTGCAACACTACATCATGTACAACCAGAGAAATGAAGTTTGCTGCATTTGTGTACAATGGACCAAAATGCATTCTGCTATCATATATACCTAATTAGAATAAATAAATTAATAATTTTTTTTAAAGTAAATATATTTGAATAAGGGAAATCCACTGCTTAAAAAGGAAAGAGAGAAAATGTATCTGAAGCTAGCATTTGTATACCACAGAATGTGAGATCAAACAAAGTTAGAAAAGAAAAATAGGGATAAATGTAGGATTTAGGGATCAAAAATGTGATGGCCTAAGTATCACAGCATCGATCCACCAGGCAGTTAGGATAAAAACCATTTCCAACTGATTCCCTTCTTGCTAGTCCTATCCTGACCTCTCCTTAAGAATCTATTGTAATTTTAGAATTAGAAAAAATAAATCTGTAACAGCTTGGAGTCAAAGACAAAAGACAAAGCCAGTAAATCGTTGGCATCTTAAGTGATGAATTTTAAATGAAAAACTAACAGCTTAAAAATTAATCCTCAGACTAATGACTCACTGGGCATTTTCTGGGAATAGTGGAGAAACCTGAGCATATCTAGGGACTGAAAAATTTAAAACTATGGCTCAATTTTGACTGAACTGCAAGTTAAAAAAAGGAGGAAGATCCCCTGAAGGGCCATTCAAAGCATTTAAATGTGCGCTCACTAAAGCATGTACTGATATTTTAACAGCTGGAGTGATTACGCATTCTTCTGTTTTAGCAGTTTTAATAGCTGATGACAAGAGGGCAAGGTTAGACACCCAAAGAGCTCTGCAGCCCTCGGAGCAACACCTGAAGTCAGGGGCGTCTGTTTGGGTAGGATGGAACAGTGCCTTCTGAAGAACAGAATGTTTAATAGACTCTTCCATACTTTTAAATTAAAGTAGATTTGTCCTTTACCTAAACTTGACCAGCAGACCTCACAGCAGCTCAGGCAAAAGTAGTGCAATTGGTAAGATGCAGAAAACGAAGCAGATCATTATCCATAAACACACATCTTGTGACTACTGCAAAGAAGCTTATGGATTCTGTGCTCGGGCTGACACCATATTAAGCGAAACAAGAATCTGGCCATAAAGTTTAATAGGGATATGGTAATTATCCAGTCCCTTCAAAGAAGGCAATGTGGAAAACCGAGGAACTGGATTTAGGTCCATCATTTTCCTTTCTCTTCCTTAGGTGAACTCTAAACCCTATTTTGCCCAATCATCAATAAACTTCCAGGTTTCGATGTCTTTTATCATTTATGGGGATCTGAAAAGGAAACATATGCACAGATCTAGCAGGACAGATGTAATACATCTCCTATGTAAGTATGAGACAAAGTGTTAAGTATGAGACAGAGTGTTAAGTTTTAGAGACATAGTACTCAAAATTTGAATGCACATCAGAATCACCTGGAGGGCTCATTAAACCACAGATTGTAGAGACCACCTCCAAAGTTTCTGCTTCAGCAGGCATTATGGTTTAGGAGTGAAGTATCCCCCAAAATCTCATGTGTGAGACAATGCAAGAAATTTTAGAGGTGAAATGACTTGAGTTAGAGAATTTTAACCTAATCAGTGCATTAATCTCCTGATAGGGATTAACTGGATGGTAATTGTTGGCAGGTAGGATGTGGCTGGGGGAGATGAGTCCCTAGGGGCATGCTTATCAGGTATAGATTTTGTCCTTGTTGAATGGAGCTCTCTCTCTGCTTCCTGGTGCCATGCCCTAAGCTGCTTTTCTCTGCCACACTCTGCCACCATGTTCTGGCCTCACCTTGAACCCCAAGTAATGGAGTCAGCCACCTATGGACTAAAACCTCTGAAACTGTGATCCTTCAGGTAAAATTTTCCTCCTCTAATTTGTTCTTGTCAGATCTTCCGGTCATAGCAGTGAAAAAGCTGACTTAAACAGTAGGTTTAGAGGTGGGCTAAAGAAGTTGCATCTCTAACAAGCACCTAGATATTGCTGTTGCTGCCGCTCCAGTGGCCACGCTTTGAGAACAACTGCTTTAGAGAATGGCAGACAGCACTTTCTTCCAAAGCACTCAGAGATAGTTTTATTGAGGGAATTAACCACAAGTTGGTTTTTGAGGGACTGGAAGTTGCAACATGAGAAATAAGAGAAAGAGAATATTAGAAAATAAAAGTAAAGTACTAATTAATAAGCTAAAGCTACTAAAACTGTTCCTTGTTCCCCTGTTAGTATAGTCCTTATTAATCCAAGAATAAAACACAGAAGGTAGAGATGTATCATTTTTAAATTGCTTGAAAATTTTTAAAAAACTTTTAAAGAAATTGCTCCAGATCCTAATTTTGTAATATCTTCATTGAATCTTCTTTTGCTGTTGCTTCTGTCTCAATAACAACCACACTAAAAAATTAACCATTGGCATCATCTGCCCAAAATGGTAGAGAAGGTGCTAGGGGGCTTTTACTGTCCAGGGCCTGATTTTGTACTTAAGATATTCAGGGTCACATAAATGAGATTTATTCCAGTCTCTTCTGAAAACATAACACTTTAAACATTTGTATGTCTTTTACTGCCATCCAGATACTTGCATTGAAAAGAAGACATAAAAATACTTTGAAAAAGAAATTAATTAGAAATTAGTTCATTTAACTACAGCAAATAGATGAAAGCAATGCAGAATATAACCAATTTATGGGAATCATGACAATGATAAAAAAAAGAAAAGAAAACACAGGAGAAGGACATTATTTGAATGCTGTTCAGAGTTGTTGCATCTTGAAATAAAAACATAACTCTTCATTCAGTTTGAGAGAAATCAAGAAATGGAAGAAGTTTATAAAATTTCCATTCTTCAATTTGGGAAGGTATAGTTCACCTTAATTCTAACAACCAAGGACTCTCAAAACAAAGCCAAGAAGGAATATTTGGAGAATAACGCCTGGTCGGGTTTGACTATAGCTTAGTAACATTAGAAAATCAAGCCAAAAAGCAAGTTGAGGTCAGATTATATATACCACTTCAGATGTCTGGAGAGGAAAACCAAGCTATATTCCTACAAAGAGTATGATGTCCACTCTCAGAATGATGGTCACCTAAAAGACTGCCAGATAAGTAAAGTCCTAGATACCTGTTACATTTGTCTACTCAGCAGTGCTCTTTCCTTTTGGAAACTGCCCTTTTCTGTTCCCTGCAAGACTGTGAGTCACATGCCCCACCCCACACTGGCTGTAAAAATGGACTAAAAATCTAGCCTGTCACCATCCCCCATTCCCTAAGCTACCTGGAGCATGCTACCCAGTCAAACTACCAGTTCACTCTCAAAAGAATGCTACATAAATTTGGGAAACATTTCCATGATCATTTTACTGCAAGAGATGAACTTAATGCTGCCATCAACCCATCACCATGAAAGAGAAGCATAGTTTAGAGATGGTGGCAAAGACAAAGCCCTGACACCATACTTTGAGACCTTTAATGTAATAGAGGTAATCCTGGAGCTAACCTTGAACTTCTTCACATTTATAAACCAATTGTTTTGGTCAGCTTTTTCATTGCTGTGACCTAAATACCTGGCAAAAACAATTTTAGGGGAGGAAAAGTTTTTTTGGCACTCACAATTTCAGAGGTCTCAGTCCATAGACAGCCAACATCATTGCTATGCACTGGAAATAAGGCAGAATATCATGTGACAGAAGGGCCTAGAGGACGAAAGAAGCTTAGGACACAGTAATCAGGAAATAGAAGGAAAGCTCTGCTAATATTTTGTCCAGAGACAAAATCAAAACCCCAAAGGCCTGCCCCCAGTGACCAACCTCCTCCAGCCAGACCCTACCTGCCTACAGTTACCACCTAGTTAATCAGACTAGCACACTGATTAGGTTAAGGCTCTCATAATCCAATCATTTCTCCTCTAAGATATCTTGCATTGTCTCACACGTAAGCTTTTGGGGGGCACCTCTTATCTAAATCATGACACTAATAACTCTCCCTTTGTCTTCCGTAAGTTAGTTTGTGTTGGTACTACTCACTGAAAATGCCAAGAATTAGTAGGCAATAATAAATGTATGCCTGCTTTTGTATGGTCCAGAAAGAAATGTTCTACTACTTTTGAATTTGTCGGAATCTCATTTGAGGGGAAAATCACTTCTCAGCTTCTTGAGTTGTTGGGTACACAAGGCTTCTTTGAGTATCCTTAATATATCCTTATTCCATTTAGTATGGTTTGAAGGGGCTACCGACGTTATAAATAAATACAAAAGAAAGCGAAAGATAAAAGGATGGAGAAAGGGAGAAAGTAAAAGAAGAAATGATGAATTAAAATCAAGATCCAAAGCATGTTTCCAGGTGGTGGGTGCTAAAGTACCTTCTGTCTGGATCTGATTTTCCAGAGGTTAACTCTTACATGCTAAGAATATTAGAGATCAAAAGGTGTCACCAAATCAGTTTGTATGTTTATTAACCCATGTTTCAATTTGAAAGGCTGATCCATCCATTGTGGTCAAACCAGACCCACAAATTGACGCCTTATTCACAAATCACACATTACCAGAAAGGACCTCTGTGCCAACTTGGAGCAAAAGAAAAAAAATCACCCCACAACCCTGTTCCAGCCCACCATCCTGTGACTGACCTTGTATCAATTACAGTTCAAATTAATTTCCCTTTCAACTTCTCTTCCAATACCTTTGCAAGTCCACTAAACACCAAGACTCCTCAGTCCCCAAATACTTCAGCACAAGAGAGTGGCTCCATCAAGCCCTAATAACCTTTCTCTCTGCAAGAATAATAGAACGGCAGCCTTCTTGGGCCACTTCCATCAATTTCTATTAAATTTATCCTTCAAATCTGTCAAGCCACTCATTTCTCCTTCCTCCTATAAAGAGTGCCTGTGGATTGGGGGCAGCAGGGAAGAGGTGAGAAGTTGGGGGTAGACCAGGATTGTGGAAGGAAACAACAAGTACCGGCTGACTCAGGGTGGGGGGTGGAGGTTGCAATCCTCCATGACCTGCTTGCGAAGACCACAATCACAGACCACTTCACTTAATCTCACCAAGGCTATTAGAAGCTACATTTCCAGGTTGCATCTAGCTGCTCAGAAAGATAACTGCCTTGCAGACTTTTCAATATACCTTGAGAGAATTAGATTTTTCTAAGCCAAAGATTGAATTCCTCCTGCCTCCCCAGTTCTTCACTGTAACCGGGGCCTCATGCATGCAATTTTTATTTTCTTTGTGCACTGGGCAGATGACATCCTGCTAAGCCTGCCAGGAGCAGGAAACACTGAAATACTAGGATCTGTGATGCTGCTTGCTGGTCTGCTGGCTTTGCTTACCTATTTCTACTAAAAGCACTGTTGGAAAAAGCCTTCATCAGAGAAACTACCCAATGAAGTGCTCTCTTCAGCTCACAGGAGCTAACCTCAGTCAGCAAAGGTGGCTTTTACTTTTAGCCCTAAAAACTTGCCTCAATGCATTTCATCTCATTGTAATTGTGTGCTGGGCAAAGGGCTCACAGAGAAGCGGGAAGATTTGTTGCTAAGCCCTTCAGCAGTCAAACGTCATCTCAAGGTTAGAGAAATAATGTTCAAATCAAGTTTGGCAGTTCTACCTTCTGCAGTTTGGATATCCTCCATGAAATTTCAGCTTATTTCCCAAACAACCTGCTTCACCCCCGCCTATGTACTCCCATAACACTCTTGCCACCTCCACTATATCATCTATGACTTCATATTACAGTTACCTGTCTACATAATCTGTCTCCCCTCCACTGTACCAAGAGTTCCTCAAGAGAAGAGGCCATATTTTTTGTTTTTATCTCTAACTCCTGTTTAATGTCTACAGGTGGCCGATACTCTACATTTCTGGGTTGAATGAACGAGGAGACCTAAATCAATTTCTCATATATTCTTTCCTGAAAGGCTATCAATTTGTTTGCAAAGATGTCCCCACTGAAACTAAATCAAATATCATCCTGCATGCACATGCACATATGCGCACACACACATGGATGCCGGTATAATCAATGAATGCATATGTGACATGAAAAGACTTTTCTAACTTATTAATCATTTGCAAAATAAAATAGTAAGATAGTGCTGACATTCAGATCAGCATTGCCAGCTCAGACGTTTAAGAAGTGACCTCTAGCAAATCCCCAAACAGTACATTAGTGTAGGTATACCTGTCCCCTCACCTCCCCCAAGGAAAGCAGTGTGCTGCTTTGGAAAGTCTGAGGATGGGCTGATAATGAGGCATCACTAAGCGCTGAGGCTGCTCCTCAAACTCAAAAGCACCACTGACCAGGGTGCTTGACCATGACCCTGGGCAGGAAGGTCAGCTCTGACTGGGTAAAACTGTACACTACCCATTTTAGCCCCTGGGAGGTCTCCACAGAGTGCAGCTTGCTCCTTGACCAATTTTGATCCTCTTTCATAAGCCTCTTGCTTTAGTCAGCTCTGTATCTCTATGACCAAAAGACCTGACAAGAACAACTTAGAGAAGGAACAGTTCATTTTGGCTCATGGTTTTAGAGGTTCAGTCCACTGTCAACCAGCTCCATAGTTCTGGGCAGAAGGGCCTGGCAGAAGAACAGTGCTCGGTTCCTAATAGCCAGAAAGCAGAGAGAAAGATCCACTTATCAGGGACAAAATATAAACCCCAAAGTCATGCCCCCAGTGACCTACTTCCTCCAGCCACACTCTACCTGGCTGTAGTTACCACATAGTTACTGCGTTCAAGTGGATTAATCCACTAGGTTACAGCTCTCAATCTAAACATTTTGTCTCTGATTGTTCTTGCATTGTCTCACATGTGAATTGTGGGGAGACACTCCATATCCAAACCATAATATATCCTGAACAAAAGGAACCTAAGAGGCTCCGATCTATCCCTTTACATATTAGGAAATAAAGAATCAGAAAGGGCACAGTATTTGTCTTATACCAAGTCCACACAAGGTGGCCTTGAACAAATTGGTGCTGCAGAGGAAAAACTGGCGCTCAGGGTATCACCCTGCAATACGCTAAAGCCATTCCTCTTAACTTCTCCCGGCATGATCTCTCAGATGGCTCAGCCTCCATTTTTCCTCATCGCTCATCCCCCATTGCTTAGATCCTGGGTATTTAGGCTCCTTATATGTTTCTGTCCTCCATATAGATTGGTTCTTGATGTAGCACTGAATGGGCAAAGGACTAAACATAAAATCTTAACCTAAAGCCTGATACTCTGGCTCTGAAATTCCCAGGAGAAGTAAGAGTTGACGAGGCTTTCTCAGAATCCCTGAAATAGTAACTCAGGACCTCCAGGGAAGGGCATCACTAGATTTGCCCTTTGTCCTCCATGCAAATTACCATTGAAAACAATGACAAAAGTAAAAATTGAAAATTTAGCAGAATGGTAGGGCATCTGCAGTAACGTAGATTGTAGCTAAAGAAAAGCAGAAAGGAGATTGAAGGAGGATTAAGGATGCCAAGAAAATACTAGCAGCCCCCATAGGGAATATTCCATTTTACTGGATATTTCCTCCTCCCCTGGTGTTACAGAAAGTGTGCAGCATTTTATCAGGGCCACTGAGACATTGTCATTCATTTCTACATGTATTCGACAAATATTTCTCAAGTGCTCCCTATTCACTAGGCACCATGCTAAATTTGACTTCTGACCCTTATTCAGTAAGATAATTTCATTTTTAAATGTCTAAGTGCTTGGATGAAAAATAAATAAATGAAAGCTTGGAATTGCAGAAGCAGTGTCTGTTGTGGTTAATGTTTACACTCTGAAATGAGCTGAATCTGGATTCAGGTCCAGGCTCTGAAATGTCATTACTCCATCTCTTTCTGGCTCAGTCTCCTCTTCTATAAAATGGAGATTATTATCATTATAACTTCATACCACTGTTGTATGCTTTAAATGAGATAATGACTGCAAACTACTTAGCACACATCTGAGGCCAAAACAATATCTCATACAGATTAGCAACTATTATTTGAAAAGAGAGGCAAAATCTGACCTTAAGACTCTCTCTGTTAAAAGACAAGAGTGAAATTGAATATCATTTTACTTTAGAACAGCAGAAAGTGTCTGTGAAGGAGTGAAGGAGAGTGAAGGAGAAAAAAGAGAGAAGAGAAATCAACATGTATAATGAATGTTTTGGATTCTCTTTGGACTCTAAATCACTATTCTTCATTAACATATAAAACAAGGAATTGTTAGAACAGTGCTTCTCAAATTGAATGCATACAAATTACCTGAGGACTCAAGGATGCTATTTGAATGCAGGTTCTGATTCAGTATATTTGGTCTAAGATTCTATATCTCTAACAAGCTCCTAGTGATGATGATGATAATCTTCAGACCATATTTGAAATAGTAAGGGATTGGATAAAATTAGAAATCAAGTTTTGTTTCTATACATATATGGTAATGTGTGGTAATATATAGCAAATGTTGTAGGCATACATACATATATCTTGTATGTTTACATATATACATATTTCCACATGTTAGTAATAAACCAATAACTGGGATTTCTGATTCTGCCATAAATTAATGGCATGTCCTGGTTTCTTCTTTCGCCTTAGTCTTTTTGTTTTAGAAAATTAAAGTATTAAACAATAAATTTTATAAATTTCCTCCCAGCATTAGCTTCCTGTCTGAATTTTTTTCCATTGAGGGGAAAAAAGAATTTTTCTAACAATTGCATGGAATATAAGAGACATAGAGAAAGTCATTTTTGATCCTGAGATATTTCGTTCACCTAACCCTCAGGAAAATCCTTATGGAAACCACTGCTCTGGAGTCATTTGAAATGTAGAAAATGTAGCAATTTTTTTCTCATAACCAAAATATGAATGTCAATGAAAAGACTGTACATGAGTTTATGTAGAAAAACAGCATTAAACTTTCATTTAAAAGAATTAAGTTCAGCTCAATGTCATAAACAAAGGCAAAAGCGTTCAGCTTCATATCTTTAATAATTCCAAGGAAATGTAGAGGGTGGAGAGAAGGCAGGAAGTACAGCAAGAACTTTTAAAAGCACCATGGAGTGAAAAGTCACCTTGGCATATACTACTCCAAGCACCTCTCTAGCCAGCATAAACACTTGGACACACACTTGTTTTCGCAACATGAGCTATGCAAATTGCTTGCATTTTCTTCTAGTTCTGTCTAGTTGGTATTATTTATAAGCTAACCAGCTTCACAGCTAGCCTTTCACCTTGTCATATTTTTCTGCATTTTCAGAGCTAACCCAGTCAACCTAGCATCTTTGCTGCATTGTATAACACAAAACTGGAGCCATTAACAGCACTGTGTCTGAAAGGAAAAGAATCCATAACTAAGGAAAGAGCTTGTGATGGGGGTTAATGATGAGAGATTCAAGACTATTCTAAAATCCATTCACCACCCTGCTTCTTTTCTAAAATATCCTTTTTTCTTTTTCAGATACTGAGTAAAGCATGAGATGTAACTAATAATAATTTTTTGATGGTTTGAATATTTCACATAGAATTTTTTATCCAGAAAAAAAGACTTAAAACTCACATGAAGTGACCTGGCCCAGATGATACAGTCCCTTTAAGCACACTGTTAATACTGACCTAGGCCATGAGTGAGTGACCAGCTAGATACATGGGGCTGGATGAAGTTGCATGGAGATAACATATCTATTTCAGAGGCTGTTACAAATCATGTGTTAATAGTAATAATAAGCATATAAGGATTGGGGTTTTTTTCTCTTCCATGGCATTAATGATAGATATTTATTGCAAAATTTAGATAAATTCTTCTTTAAGCACATTGAACTATATTCATGCTTGAAATTTGAGTCATTAAAAAAGCTAATGATAAATGGGACTAAATGAAATGTATGGGTAAATTAAGCATAACTATACATGTGCACATAATTACACAGAACATCTATGTATAATTTGCTTTTAGCAATATTTCCACCTATACCTGAAACTCCCAGGTGTCCTTGAACAGGGACAGTTTTGTGATAGCATCCCCTTAATGGATCCCTGTTACCATGGGGACACCAGAGCTCCTTCTCAAAATAACATTTAGTTATGACAATTGAAGCTGGAGAATTTCAATTAAGTTATAGACAGTACTTTCCAGTACCTACAAGTTTGAAAGCTACCAAGTTCTGAAGTATTTCCATTTTGACTGTGAAGGTGTTGTCTTCTAGTCATATTAAAAAATAAAACCTGTTTGCATAAAAGTAGATCATGCTTTGTCTTCCTATATCCTCCTGTACATGGGATTACATACTGCTAGGTTCTCTCTATATAAGAACAATTAAGTAAAATGCTTTCATTCATTCTTTGGTTCATGCATTCAGCATGTAGATATTCAGTGCCTTGTAACTACCTCCAGGGTCTAGCTTAGCCCTTGACATCTACTAAAATATATATGCATATACATATATTTCAAAGATGGGAAGGATTCCTGGTTGTTCCTAGTGTGCAGTGCTTGCCATGGAGGGCAAGAAGCTGCAGAAAGGTAAGCATCTCTCAATTCCTCAAAAAATTAGGTCTGAGTCTTGTTGTTTAATAGGATCAAGTGGAATGAACTTAGGAGGATGAGATCACCTTGGAATTATCAGTGTCCATGCACCCATTGAGTGTTTCTTATGTCACATTCTCTATTAGCAAAATTTCCCTACAGACTTAGTGATAAGAGCCCTTATCCTGTATTTTGGACATTTCCTAAGATCACTGAGACAAAGAAAGCAAGTCAGGATTGTTGGGAGGAAGAACAATAATTTTTATATAAAAAATCTCTTCTCATCCTGACATCCAAAGCTATGGTAATTTTCGCAAGGTAAAGTGGTTCAAAGTAAGTCCCACCAGAGCCCTGAGCCCACAGTGCAAGCAAACAAATTTTAAGATGTCCATTTTTTTATTGTTAGTCTACTTTGTAAAAAAGTTTTTAACTGCAGTCTCTCCCCTTGATTGTACTTTCCCTAGCTGAAGGTGTTGGTTTTTGCAAACAAAGAATTTAGTTCCAATAATGATACTTTCCAGTTTAACCACTGGATGATCTTGAGCTCTAATCTGCCTAAGCCTCAGTTTCTTCCATCTGAAAATTAGGCTAATAAAAATAGCACATTCATATTGAGAGTTTTCTCTGTGCCTGGAACTATGATACTTTTTTTAAATATTTATTTTTTAGTTGTAGGTAGACAGAATATCTTTATTTTACTTTTATGTGGTGCTGAGGATGGAACCCAGTGCCTCCCGCGTGCTAGGCGAGCAAGCTACCACTGCGCCATAACCGCAGCCCCGGAACTATGATACTTTTAAATGATTCAACTTACTTTAACATTTCCTTAACCCTTGCCACACCCAATAAGAAAGATTCAATTATTACTCCCACTTGTCAGGTAGAACAATTTAAAGCACAGAGATATTGAGAACTTGCCCAGGGTTGTACAATAGTAAGTGATTGGAGTGGGATTTCAGATCAGAGAGTTGGAATCTAAAACCTGAACTGTTAATCACTGCACAGAATTTCTAAATAATACCACCTTTCTCATTAAGAAGCTTATTTAAGCTCACTGAATGTATGAGTCTACTATTCTACCCCTGGGTAGCCACAAAAAGCATCTGCCTGAGGGAATGGATAAATGAAGCTGAAACCCAGTCAGGGCTTTGCTCACCAACTTGAGCATCCTGGCTTAAGGTTTCTCCATCTGGAAGAAAAGCACTTCTTATTTGCACAAAAGAAACATAGAGACTAAGGGGACCCTGTTTCAAACCTACATGTCTATGAATTTAGATTTTGTTCACCCCATTTTAAAATTTGTTATAACAACCATCTCATTTACAATAAGTTAATGAGTATCATTATTCACTATGATCAATGTCCCCCATTCTCCCTGAAATATGTGAAATCATTAGTGCTATTTAGGAACTTTGATTCCAGGGCAACATTGGAAACTAAATACAGAATAATGATCCCTGTGCCTAGGGCTTAGAAGTAAGGACAGTTCACAGCATTAAATTAAATATTGTTGAGTCATCAAAAGCATTGTGTTTTAAATCTGTGAACTAGGGTATATTTAGAGATCTGAACCTTGACATTATGACACTGTGTTCCTTTATTATATATTTTAAGTTCTTACCATTCTATTCTTGCCTACTATCATCTTAAAGCAGCCCCTTGTTGAGGAATCAGAACACCTGAATTCAAGCACTGGCTTTACAACTTGACTCATTTTTTGACCTTGAATGCAAGTCACTTGCAATCTCAGGACATTGCCTTTTCTCTGAGCAGCATGGATAGTGAAAGAAAAACCAGCCTCTGACTCCACAGGGATGTTGTGAAAATAAATGAGATGTAGGTCTACAGAGCCCCTTTAAGCTCTTAAGAATGAAAGAGCTTAAAGGGACACAAGGTTTTAGTAGTTATTCTTCCCTTTTGCAAACTCACAAGCGAGGGGAAAAGGTTCCACCTTGGTAAGTTTTGAAGAATATGGCCTTCTCGATTACTTTCCCTGACTTGTAGCTTTGCCTCTTCTACATTCACAAAGTCTATTGTAATTCTGACTGTTGACTCAGTAAAATTAATAAGGATCTGTCATATCCTCAGGCAACAGTGAAGAGCGGTCACGCTCTGTGTGGGGGGAATTATCTGCCACCAGTTGGGCATCACAAAATACATGTCCCTACAGTGACTGTGAAAAAATATCTCTAATGAAACAAAGAAAGTGTTACATTGCATAAAAAAATAAAAAGAAGTTGCTAGGATAAAGTCCCCAGCTAGGATATTGATCTAATGGTCTAAAAGTCCAGAGGTAGAAAACTTCCAGCACTTTCTTTTTTTTTTTTTTAATTTTTTTTTAGTTGTAGGTGGACACAATATCTTTATTTATTTATTGTTATGTGGTGCTGAGGATCGAACCCAGTGCCTCACGCATGCAAGGCAAGCGCTCTACCACTGAGCTACAATCTCCAGCACTTTCTATTAGGAGAATGAACACCACATTTTTCCCATGTCAGAGATACTCTCTTCTACTGCCATGGTAGTTCTGAAAGAGAATCACAAATAACCAGCTGATACTCTAACCTGCCTCAGGATGAAGAGTCTCTGACAGGTGACATAGATAAGTACTGTATAGCCTGTCACTTTATCTTCCTTAAGAGGGCAGCATAATCCATGAAGCTCACATGATCTCTTCTGTGGCTTCGATCCTGTTCTGACATTCAGGAGAAGAGTTGAGAGCCATAGAATAAAAGAAAACACTATAGCAAAGAGGTACTTAAAATAGGTAGCTCTGACTAAAGATGTATTTTGGCAAGAATTAGCTGGAAAGACACATTGGCATACTGACATGTATTTCTAAGCTCTGGGATAAAACTAACATCTTTGTCTTAGTCTCATTGGTACCTACGTTTACTTAGCAGCTTTGATTTCCTTCATTTACTCGTCCAATAAATATTCATTGAGTCCTGTAATGGGAATCACTGGCGGTGTCCCCAAATCCCTTCTCCTTTCTTTCTTGAGCAAGTGGCTTCTCAACTATATCCTAAATTTTCCAGCTGATCTTACAAGGAAATGTAGTGACCTATTATATGTTTACATATCACCTGGAAGTGATAGGATAACTTGGGCATAAAATTCTTGACCCAAATGTCCTCGGTCTCCACTTTGTACCAAAAATGACCTCCACCTCTAAAATTTAAGTGCCTTCTGGGTACTAGAGCCAAGCTAATATGCTGAGAATCAGCTTAGCAAAATACACATGGTACACATCCTCATGGAACACATCATATAATATCGTCTTCTGTCTGGGAACTAAAAACCTGTAGGGAAAGTACCTACTATACTAAACAATCAAAATAAAAAAGAGCAGGAGCACAGAGTGGACAAAGACCTGGGCTCCAGTGCCAACACAGACCTAAAGTCAACCTCTCACTCTGTTCATTACTAACCACATCCTTGGACAAATCACTTAAACCTTCTATAAACCCCATTTTCATTCTTGTGAATCAAGGATAATGGAAATGATAATATGTACCTATTAGCATTGTAAAGGATATCAGAAGGATTAGGTATATAGTTTAAGCAGGTGCTTGAATTTGCCAAGTGTGATCATCAGAGTTCAATCCCTATTCTGCCATTTTTACCTCTAAATTCCATGCAGAGGAGCTGAAGGAAAATATATAAACATCATTTTATTATTCAAGCCATATTCCATGCAGCAGGTATTGTCATCCTCATTTTGTAGATTAAAAAAAACTGATCTCAGAGGGAATATCACTCAATAAGTGGCTAAGTCAGAATTTGTTTCCAGATTCTGACTCCATAGCACACCCTACTATATAAGATGTGTCACAATAAGGGCCAGTAATCACTGCTCAGCTGCTATTCCAGTGAGAACAATTCTTCAAGGTCATATCACAGATGTCAGTTTCTTCCTATTACCTACCCTAGAGGTAAAATGACTGAGAGAAGTCTCCAGCTCTGGATTCCAAAGGATAACTTGGTAATCTTTCCCATGTTCCCATAACTCTTTGTATCTGTGCCATAATTCAGTTAATAATGTCTTATAATTGTTTGCTCAACTGGTGTACCCCAATAAACTGTGAGAACTTGCAATAAGAAATATCTATGTCCCTGGACTTATTAAGATGCCTGGTAGGTACTAGGTACTCTATGAATAATTCTCATGTGAATAAATGAATGGATATTAAAAACTGGAGTATAAATAAAAACCTACTAAGGTGGTTATTTATTTGAGGTAAAGGAAATGAGGCATTCCATTTGGAAAATAAATAAATAGCAGTGAAATATTTAATAAAATCCATCAAGCATAAGAAATTAATACCCAGTAGCCCCATGATGGAAATAAAGTATTTTCCAAAAGTTATATGCCAATTGCTTTGACCTCAAAGACATAATGAAATGTTATACATCATTTGTAAGGGTCCAGTTCACAAAAGCTATTTTCGGCTTCAATTGAAACTGAAATATTTTACAATTATGTTAGAAAAATCACAGCAAACAATATTGTTGAAATGCCAAAAAGAAAAAAATCAAGATTTTTTTGTTCTTTACTGAGACGTATAAGGAAGTAAGTGTGGATTTTTAAAGAAGCTGAATATATTTACTATGCATGTTCAGTGATTTTGGAGGTTCACTGGTTCTTTATTCTGCCTAATTCCACATGAAAGCTTCCGACTTTCACTCTTTTTACTCTGGAGATATTAACAGCAATCCCTATACAAAACAGTCTGGATCAGCCTCTTTTTCCTCACAAGTTAAATAAGGAGGGGGAGACAAATCTTCCTAAGATAACTGAAAAAAAGTTGGAAACAAAAGATGCTATGAGTTACATTAGGAAGGTTAAAGGGAAAGAGAGTGAACTTCC
>CM053401.1:18878923-18906009 GCA_028644305.1 Xerus rutilus
AGTGTTGATGAGGTTGTGGGGGGCGAAGCACACTCATACATTGCTGGTGGGACTGCAAATTGGTGCAACCAATCTGAAAAGCAGTATGAAGATTCCTTAGAAAACTTAGAATGGAACCACCATTTGACCCAGCTATCCCACTCCTCGGTCAATACCCAAAGGACTTAAAAACAGCATACTACAGTGATGTAGCACATTAATGTTGATAGCAGCCCAATTCCCAATAGCCAAACTGAAAACAACCTAGATGCCTTTGAATAGATGAAATAATAAAGAAATTGTGGTATATATACACAATGGAATATTACTCATCATTAAAAGAGAATAAAATTAGGGCATATGCAGGTAAATGGATGGAGTTGGAGAATATCATGCTAAGCGAAATACCCCAAAGGCCAAATGTTTTCTTTGAGAAGTGAATTCTGATCCATAATGGGGGAGAAGAAATGGGAAGAATGGAGGAACTTTGGTCAAAGCGGAGGGAGTGGGGAGGAGGCTTGGGGACAGTAAAGATGGTGGAATGAAATGGACATTGTAGCCTTAGCTTCATGTACAACTGCATATATAATGTGATTCTACATCAGGTACAAACAGAGAAATGAAAAGTTGTGCTCCATCTGTATACAATGAATCAAAATGCATTCTGCTATCATGTATACCTAAGTAGAATAAATAAATTTTTAAAAATAAATAAATAAAACTTAATTGATTGGTTAAAAAAAAAACTTGGTTAGAATTCTGGGCTTTTTCAAATCCTCCATTTTTGATAAATATGATAATGTACCCACCAAGACAACACAAATAATCTAAGAATAAGAATAATGATAATTTCGGAAATTATCCCAAAGCAAGTTCTCATGAGTTTTTGTTCTACATTATAGGAAGATATTAGTCTTTTCTTCTCATTATAGAATCTTTCAACCCATGTTGAAGGCACTGGAAATTTATTTGGTGATTATAGTGACAGATCATTAATATAGACTCAAAGAATTATACTACAACCCGTTTTCCACTTTAACAAAGAAACTATATTTACTCTGTGTGGCAAAACATCTGGATGGACCACAGGCACCTCAATCAATTACTAAGCCTTTCATAACATTCTGGATATCTGGTTAATTGATCAATTGTTTTCATTTCATCATGACAGTAGGCATCAAATAGAAAGTAAGTTACATTGAACTAACTTCAGGTAGCCCTCAAAGAAAGAGTTTTAAATCTATGTTGTTTTAGACCCAAAGCATTTTTCTCTCTGATATTTACTAGCAGTTAAAGGAGTCCCTAGAATATCAGGAAGGGGACTAATACCTATAAGTCTTGTATAGGAATGCCACGACTTGATCAAATAAAAAAATCAAAAGGCAACGATCTAGAAAAGGATGCCCAAAACCAGATATTTTTTAAGAGGCAGAAATTATAACTCAAGGCCACATATTCTTTGCCAGAATTTTTGCCTCCTGGTCTACTAGGCATCCTCTAAAATCATGTGCCTAGCTCTTTCATCAAACAGTTTGATTTAACTCAGAGAAAGAGATGAGGAGAGGGCAAGAGAGGAAATTACAAAATTGTGGAAATAGGTTTTGTTCTAGACTTGTGATTTCCATTAAGGTATGATTTCATAAAGGTGTCTCAGGAGCTGCCACTGGGGAAGAGCATAGACTGAGGAGACACCAGGTATTCCTTGGAGCCATCTCCACTTTCTACCATTTCACATGTGAACACTCCGTAAAAGATTTCACTTGAGAAAATGGAGGTCTTCAGCTAAAATCACTTTGAAAGTGGTTATCAAAGTATCAGCCTAGGACAATCAGCCCCACATCCCCTGGGAACTTGTTAGAAAATAACATGTTCAAGCCCCACCTCAGGTCTACAGAAACAGAACTCTAGGTAAGGCCTAGCAATTTGTGTTTTAATAAGCCCTGCAGATTCTCCATGTTTGTTAAGTTTTGAGAACCACTACATAATATGATTCCCAGATATCACCTCCTCCCATAAGTCATCTGTAGCTAAATTTTGGTTCCCTTCCCCAAATCCAACATATTCTCATGCTCACACAAATACTGGGTTTGGTGTCCTTCTTTCTGGATTTATATACACCAGTTTGCACCAGATTTTTGTGTTATCATTTCTTTGTCTGCCTTGCCCATAGCCGTATAAATTCATCAAAAACAGGGATCACAGAATACCCTGGGTTTTGGGGTTTTTTGTTTGTTTGTTTGTTTGTTTTTCTAATTCCAGCATAGTATAGTATACTGGCAAATATAGGTGCCCTATACATATTTGTTAAACAAATTATGGAGACTTTGATATTTGTGTATTTTATTTAATCATATTCTTCAAATAAACTCTTTGATAGCTTACATAATCATGCTCACATAAGTACAATATGGCCAAAATTAAACCAAATAACCAAAACAGAGACAATCAAAACCAAAGGGTTTTTCAATCATCCTAGGAGTCATTTGTTGGTTTTTATGAAGGTCTGCAGCACCCAGTAGTCACAGCTCACCAACATTTAGTCCTTCCCAAAAATCTCTCAGACCTACAGGATCCCCATGAATGGAGACTATGCTTCAGGCTCCTATACCACAGCACACATGGGAATGGCTGCTTCTTCAGAGGTGGTTGAAGGGCAAGGGGCTGGGAGTGTAGCTCAGTGGTAAAGCACTTGCCAGTCATGTGCAAGGGCCTGGGTTCAATTCCCAGTATTGGAAAAAAAAAAAGCAATTTTTCTGAAGATGCATAGGTGAAGGCCAGTATTATTAAGGAAATCTCTTATGTGTTTGTCATATTCTTTTCATCACAACACACAGAGAAATGATGATTTTTCCCTTGTGGCCCAATACATACAAACATAGACATGTACACAACTTTTCAGAAGCCGCTCATCCTCATGCCATGGGTTACCTTTAGGCATTTTTTTCCTTCTATTCTATGTTATTCCATTATACCCAGATTAAAGTATTTGAGACAAACTAAATACATTTCATGATGCACCATCTAGTTGCAAATTATACTTTTAAAAGTACCATACCATATAATGTATAAGAAAGATTTTGATGTAATCAAGTGGAATTCATGCATATTTTCATTTGTTTTTAACTAAATGGATATTTTTCCATATTCTTCTTCTGGAACTTAATCTGTCCCCATGCACACACATCCCCCACCTCTGCTTTACCTTTCACAAGTAGAGAGCATTAACTAGTCCTCCAACAACAACTTTGCAGTTGAGTTTTCTAAAAACCCCCAATTCTGCAGCTGAGTAGCTATGTAACTTTGGACAAGTTACTTTTTCTTCCCAAGTGTCCCTTTCCTTAAAGGAAAATGAGAATCTTAATCTACATCTTGTAGGACTGGGACAAGGATTACAGAATTACATACAAAGCACCTGGCAATAACTACTCAATCAATGGTAACATTTGCTATAAGTCCTCTTCTTTAGACCATCCACTAAATACTTTTAAGGCATCCTCGGGTATCCATGTAAAAGAGGGTATCAAAATTCAATGCTACATGAACTACACAATCCAGAAACTAATTTCAAAGACCATAGAATAAGTTATTGGCTTGCTATAGGCCTGATATAATGAAGTTGTCGATGATTTTTTTTTACTTGAGTGAAATTAAAAGCCTTAAATTAAAAAAACTGAGGGGATGAAAGAAAGAAAAATTCAACACTCTAGATTGAACTGTGTGGAAACACAACTTCCTACCCAAATTCTTTAAGAATCTACAACTCCAGATAAAGTGGTACTTCTGGGGAAGTCTCTTGTGATGAATGGGAATTGAGCCTCTAAGATCTTTCCAACTATCACCTTGCATGATCAATAAATGCACCATGCCCTCCCTCTTGAGAGAGTATTTGGATTTTTAAAGACCCATGTGCTGCCTAATCATTTGCTACAACTGAGTGCAAATTCCAAGTCCTTATTGGATTGATCAAACCTGGTGCCTGAAGATTACTGTTACATTTCATTTGCAGAAAGATAGATCTGAAAAAAACATTAATAAAAAAATTGAGGTTATATCTGCTTGTGTGATCCTGAGATATTGGATATTTAATAACTGAGCAGAATTTTAAATGATTCCTGTTAAAGCAGAAGAAAATAAACAGGAAACAAACTGCAGTACAGGCAGGCCCTCTTCTTTAAAACTCAGAACTTATAATATCCTTTAAAAATAGACACTCACCATCACTCCAGGCCCAGGTGTTAAATACCCCATCCTTTCCGGTTTCCTCATATCTTCAGAGCCACTTTAACAATAATGAAGTAGAAAAAAAAAATGTGTGCTCAAAAACTGAAGAAATAGAAGAAGCTGAAAGCAAGAATAATTTAGAGCAACCTACTGCTGGTGCTGAGCCCTTAGGCAAAAAATCACCTAAAAACCCAGAAAACATATTGCCCAAATATATTCTCCCTACATTTTCAGTCATATCCATTCCCTTTTGTTATTCCTCTTGAAATTTCACCATTCAGAGACTTTATTAGTTTCAACAGCAACATTTATAAAGAGATGGAGAGTTGTTGCACTATTTGATAGGCACACATTGGGGTGAATCAATTCAACAGATTATGTTCCTCATAAAATAAGAAGAGGAATTTAGGGAATGATGGAACATGGTGTGTGCCCAAGAGTTTCTAACACTAACATTCCCACTAACATTTTTAACATTTAGGATTAAAAACCCTAAGCTTTCTTTCCTACATTCCAAAGCTGTACTTGGGGCACAATGATGGGGTGACGATAGGTTGAACAAGTTGACCCTTTAAAACCAGGACGGTGCACTTTGGGAGGCTGAGACAGGAGAATCGCGAGTTCAAAGCCAGCCTCAGCAATGGCAAGGCTGCTAGGCAACTCAGTGAGACCCTGTCTCTACATAAAACACAAAATAGGTCTGGGGATGTGGCTCAGGGGTCGAGTGCCCCTGAGTTCAATCCCTGGTACCAAAAAAAAAAAAAAGAAAAAACAAAAAAAAATAAAACCAGGACGGTGAGGGAAAGAGTTAGCCAGTGGGAAGTGGCTTTCATGAGACCAAGAACCCTCCAAGATAAAACTGAGTTCTGAATACACTCAGGTTTTTGGATAGCTTCCACTTTTCCCAGTTTCCTGCTTATCATTATCAACAAAAAATAGCCAAGCTTAATTACACACATTCTATGTACAACACCCTCCTATACTAAGAAAATGATGCATGATATCTCATTTACTCCTCCTCGTAGCCCTATGGATAATCACCTTTATTACTTCCATCTTACACATGAGAAAACTGAGGCTTTGAAAGGTTAAGTAACTTATCCATTGTTACTCTGGCAATTAAATCCAGAATCCATTGAGCTATATCAACCAATTCTGCCTCCATTACACATTCATTGTGAAGAGATTCAGAACAGACTATGTCGTAGAAAGATCTAGAAGGGGATAAAGGATGTAGAGGGACCAGCTCTCACTTGGATATCTTGGTAGGCTGAATAAATATGCCCCACCCCCAAGAAATGTTCATCCCCTAAGACCCAAAATCTGCAAAATGTTCCTCATGTGGAAAAGACATTTTTCCAATATGATTACATTGAGCATATTGAGATGGGACGTATCCTACTTTATCAGGTGATTGCAAGGGTTCTTCTTCTTATTCCTCTTGAATAATAATAGAGGGATACAGAAGAGTGGGGGAGAAAGAGAAACTGGGAGATGCAACATTGCTATCCTTGAAGACAGAGGAAGGGAGCCAGAACTAAAGGAAAGCAGGCAGACTCTTAAAGCCAGAAAAGTCAAGAAATGAATTCCTCCTACAGCCTCCAAAAAGAATGAGCTCACCCCTTCTGATACTTTGACTGGGGCACTTCTGCCCAGACAATACATATGTGACGTTTTTAGCTACTAAATTTATAGAATTTTGTTGCGACAGCAAAACAGAAAACTTACACAGGTACCTTTACAAAGAAAATGCATGGACCCTTTTATTTCTATGCAAATAATGTGCAGGTTTGTTTTCTCTTCAGTTCCTAAAAAAAGCATCCCAAATAAATATACCTCAGATTCTAAATGAGGAGGCACCAAGCCTGTCTCAGGGCAATGACATGTCTGCACTGTTCTACAAAGCTTAGCACAAGTTTGGTACTCAAACATCATTTCCAATTTGCTGAGCTTAGTTCCTTGGAGCTCCAAGTTTTCACAGTATTTATCTATTCACACCTATTGCAGCAACCAGAGCACCGTGTCTGTTCTGATTTCTTTTTTTTTTCATTACAGAATTTTATTAATAGGTATTAATCATACATGTTAATGGGGTTCAGTGTGATATTTCCATACATGCATATATTATGCATTGATCAAATCAAGCCTCCTTTTTTCTACCACCACCCCCAATATCTGATAATCACGATTTTACTTTCAGAGTGACATTTTTTAGTTTCCCCTTATGAAAGAGAACAGCAAAGTCAGCTCCTCAGAAGTTCTAGAACACTTATATTTCCCTCAACAGTGCCTAGCACAGAGAAAGTCCATAATATATTTGTGTTTATTGATTAGCTTCTTATTATTTGACCAAAACAAATAATAAAAAGTTTAATCATAGGTATATCCACCTTGAAATTTAGCTAGAACCTCAAATTATACATCATCTAGCTCAAATCTTTGGTTTTAGAGATAAAGACATGGAGGCACATGAGCCGTCTCTAGAAATTAGTTTAGCTATCTCTTCTGGATCCAATTAGAAGGAACACCAGATAAGGAAGCATAAGATAGGGATGTAAATTCTGTACCCAGTTTTATAACCTGCTATATGACTTTGCTTATTTGTGCCTCCATGTCTGGACGGCACATGACTCAGTCTGAACTCATTGCAAATGTCCAGGTCCACTAAGCTGTGTTTAGCTGACCAAACCTCTCTCATTTCTCCTGGCTGTCATTCTCTAGCAGCACTATGATGCTGCAGCTGGAACCAATGACCTTCAGGGTCACTTGGAAGCAATTTATTTCACTTTTTAAAAAATAAAGGAAATGTTAATATCACAAGATCTATGTCTAAAATGCCCATGGGCAAGTTTCCTCTCTGACTTTCTTCTCTCTCATTTTCAACTTCCTTTCCCCCCCCCTTATCCATGTCAAGTTTTCAGGATGACTTTGATCCCAGAGCCATGCTTCATCTCCTTGCCTGACTCCCACCTGTCACTGTGAAATCATTCTGCAGAAGTCCATTAATTCTTTCCAGTGCAAGAGCAGTTCTTCTCTGTCCACAGCGGCAGGGAGGGTCCTCAGCACAAAAGACAGATATAACTCGAAAGAAAAGTACAGGTTCATAAAAACCTAAAGCAATTTGTCTTCATTGAATGTGGAGACTACAGGTTCCCAGACTTTTTATATGAAGACAGCCTCTGGAAGCCAACTTTTATACCAAACTGAAAACATACAGTAAATAGAGCTCCATGCGATATTCAAAATGGTGGCTGCCTATCTGAACTGTGGCCCAATTACTTCCTTCCTATTGATAAGAACTGCATTTCAAACAGAGGAGATGCTTTCTTCAGCTTCAGGAAGCCCTTCTGTTATAGGGAAATAGAACAACTCACAGAGAAATTGTCCCTTTCCACCTTCCATTTTTCATAAACATTACAGTTAATTGTGGGTAATAAAAACGTGAAGTTTAATCAATGACAAAGAAACATTTGGAAGGAAAACTGAAAACGGAATATTGGTAAGAAATAAACAGAAGGGCATATGTGTTTAAAGATTGGTGCCAATTTTTCTTTGCACTTTGTTGTTTTTTTTTACCTCTCCCCTACCCAACATGTCTGTTTCCAAGGGTAAGTGAGGACAGGAGAAGACAGAAGAGAGATGCAAATTTAGACAGAGAACTAAAGGAACCACATGATTGCCTTATGAATAATAAACCACCATTTGTAAATTATCTACCTTTTGAGAAAATTCAGTTCATTTAAAATGTTTAATAGATGTGAAGAGCTCTGAGTTCTATAGAATAAAAGCAACTAAGTCAAAATATCTTTGAAAACAAACAAGAGAGGAGAAACATCCATCTCACATCCTCACCCTTTCTGTCTTCCAAGAAGTAGCAATCTGGGGCTCTGGAAAGGGAACCATAATTTTTATTTGAAAACCTCTCAGGGCGGTCCTTTTGTATTTCCCTTTCTTTCTTCAAAGATCACAGCAGCAATTTTCTTTTATCGTCAGCTATTTATAGTTTTCTTTTCTCAAATCCTTGGCCAGAAAGAAACTGGGCAAAAAGCGTTTCAACAGCTACATTATTTTGTAGCACTCTTCGAAACTTAAATACAATCAAAGGAGGCAAAAAAAAAAAAAAAATCTCCCAAACTTGTTCAACTCATTATTTTCTCTACTTGGTCTGCTCTACTTAAAGCAGTGAAAGCCAAACAAATAATCTCCTCCTGGCCCCAGCATGGTGGGAGACTGGGGGAGAAGGACCAATCTCATGCTCTTTCTTATTCAGAAATGAAAACATCACGGTGAAGGAAGATTCTTGGTATAATGGAGTTGGCATAAATCTCAGTCCTGTTTCTCAGGTCTCAGTCTTTTCATAGAAGCCTCTGGAGAGGTTGGGGTATATACAGTTAAGATTTAGGGAGAGGCCAACCAACAACATTGCCCTGGCATCTTATAACCATCGTAGAATGGTGAAAAGTATGATTTGTAGCCAGACACACGTAAGTTCAAATTCTGGTTCTACATTTTACTAATCTCTTGACCTTGGGAAAAATGACTGACGTCTCTCAGCCTCAGCTTCCTATTCATAAAATAGGGATAATTTAGCACTGTAGCAAATGGTGACCACATGAGGCAAAAATGAAGCTTAGTCCCCCAAAATATTGCCCTCATCCTCAGGACACAAGAGCATGGTATTTCACACACAATCTTGAGTTGAGATCATGTGACTAAGTTCTGGACAATGTGACATGGGCAGAGGTCACATGGCTATAAAAGCTCTTTTATAGCAGAGCACTTCTCTCATTAACCTGCATTATATATGGAACATGGAACTGTCAACTGCTTTGTATTAAGTTATTGTGATTTTTTGATTAACTTTCTTAGGCAGCATAACCAACCCTGTCCTGACAAATGCTCCTTGGGCCAGTTCAAGTTCTCCAAGAAAAAGCAAGACACAGTTAGATGCATAAGAGACTTGTTAGAGAAAATCCTTACAATAGATAAAGAAGAGATGGAGCAGGAGTAAGCAGGCAGAGCCTTCTGACCACAATGCTGATCGTGTAGGCACAAACAGTAAAGAGGAGGCAGGCAGATCAGATGGCAAGACTCTCAAGCTATGGTGCAGTTCTGATAAGGTCTAGGCCAGAAGCTCCAAAGCAGAGTGCCTATGGTGGAGGTCCCACATTGGGCTGCAATGTCCCATCTTTAGCTTTTCACCTATCCTCAGTCACTGACTGGGAACAACTTGGGGAGAATCTGTCCTCACTGTGAACAATGCAGCAGACTTCAATGATGTTAGTGAGGGCTGGCAGCTAAGTCCACTTCTCCTTGGGTCCCTTTTGAAGGGAGGTCTGAGCTTCTGAGCATTTAAGCATTGTGCTTCAAAGGCTGCACAACCACTCAGTAAATAATAATTATGTTTTTATCATACCATAGAGCACTACCAACCTTTCTCTTTCTCCCTGCCCTCGCCCTCTTATGGAGCATTAATTTAATTCTTTCTCTTATATCCACAGCAGAGTGGTTAAAAGCATTATTTGTACTCAGACATGAGAGTGTGTTCCTCAGTCACCAAGGGCATCATCAATGGCTTCCTTACCACTCCCATTTCAGTGTCTGGTTGGTATGAAATAAGAACTTAATAAATGCCAGTGGGTAAAGTAAGTGACTGAGTGACAGAACATGAGTCTTTGGAGGAGCAGAGCTGACTCCTTAGGAAGTGACTGTTGAGAGAAACTAATCCTGAGTGGAGTGGGCTGCTTCTTTCAAGTTACCCCCATTTTTACACCTATAGTTGTCATTTCAGAGCTGGGCCCAGAGAGGGAGTTTGTATGGTCCAAAGTACCTTAGGCAACAGAGAAAAGGAAGTGCAAAGGAAGGTTTCCATCTCCTCACTCTGAGACATTCCACATGGCTCTGCAGGGAATTTCAATGTACTACACTGTGGTAGGAATGGAGCCAAGTAAGAGAAACAAGAGGAGAGAAGGTAAAGAAGCAGGAAAAAATGTCAGACTAGGAGTAAGAAGGCTACTCAAAGCTCCAAGGGCTTAGTGTCCTGGTCAGAGTGTAGAAACATTTTGGGGGTGGCTAGGTACCCTGTAAGAAGGGGGCTTTTTTGAGAGCCCTCACTGCAAACCTCCAACCCTGAATGGCTATGTGACCCTGTACAATTCATTTAACCTCTCTATCAAAAGAAAACACATTCTGTGAAGGCAGGGATCCTGTCTACCTTGTCTATTCTCTGTCCCAAGTGTCCAGGATGGTTCTGGGAACATGGATGACACCCAAATTATATCATGGTCTAGGATTTGGAGTCAGACTCCGATTTTGAACCCTGCTGTAACATTTACTAACTGTGGGGTCTAAGATGGGTTACTATACTTGTTCTGTGTGGCTTCCTCATCTATAAAGTGGTTCTTACAAATAACTGTTTTGTGGAGTTATTAGTAGTAGTAAATGAAATAACCCATGTGCTCCTTAGAATCATATCTGGCACATACCATATTCCCAATAAATGTTAGCCACTGCCATTCTTATTTGTTGAATGAGTGCATCTCTCAGAACTTCAGTTTTCTCACCTATAGAAGTGCAGTAAATACCTACCCCACATACTTGTTTGAGGATTGAATGAGATAATTCGAGTAAAATGCTTCTTTCGATACCTGTGACAAAATTGCTCTGAAAGAAAGGTCATTTATTCCCTGCCCCGTTACCCTAAAATTGGACACAAACATCACCCTGAGTCTAATTCTCCCCTCTGGAGGTTCTTGTTCAAATCTGCCTTCGTCCTTCCTAGAGTCTGGAATGCATGTCTGGAGGTGTTTGTAGTCAAGCAATTGGGAGGAGTTAAACTCCAAGCCTGGATACCTTGAGCTCGGGATGACTCCCATCCCCTTCTTTCTATTTACCTGCCACCCTGAGCTCACCCCACCCAGCCATCCAATATTCTCTCTCTCCTGCACTTCTCACATAAGAGTTGCTGACTATTACTAGTTCATTTTACCAAAGTTGGGGGGAAAGTCTCAGCAAACACATCTTTCTCCTCCACTCAAGGCCCTCGGTGCTCGCTCCCTTCAGCTTCCACCTTTCCCAGAGGTCAGAACCAAGCCGCCTTCTAGGTTCTGCTCTCCACTGGGTCCCTGACAGCAGAAGCACTTTTGCGACATAGCTCCTATGAAGCACACAATGAAGACTAATGTTGCGTCCTACCCTGTCCTAAATCTCCGACTTCTAGACATTCTTCTGGAAGTTTAGAAATTCCAGACTCAATGGAGATCATAGCAATCCCAGCTCTCATCATCTGTTTTCTGGTGCCGAGCAGTCAAACCCTGCCAACACAGTGCCTCAGATATAGATGAGCTTAGGCTTAGTGTTTTAGCACACACCAGAGAAAAAGAGCAAAGATTAGGTAGAGTTATGTGGCTCAAATCACTGGCACCAAAGGTAGAAGATATGGAGACCATAAACATGCCTCTAAGAAAGGGAGCACACACTCTCTGCATGTGGGTCTCATGTTATACAATGGAACCACCAGGACACATAATCTAACAGGTACAAATGTATACCACAGGGACAATGGGTGGTGTTGGAGTTTGATACTGGTAAAGCAGCCACACAAAAGCCTCCCTGTCACAGGGTCCTTCTGGTAGGGAAGTACACGGGAACACCAACCAATGGGTCTGAAAGACCTTGCATTCTTTTATTGACTAATTCCTTTTTTTAATTTTTGTTTTGTTTTTTTATTTTCCCATATGCAAATGGGAAAGAGGAACTTGGAGAAAGATAGGCAGAGATTTCTCTAAATCTAATAAAATGAAAATGTTTTTTAAAAATGAAGATAAAACTGACAATGACCAGGAAAATAAGACTCATAAATGAATATTACTTATATATGCATACATAGGTGTGGGGATAAGGGGAGCTGGATCAATCAAACATCTGCTTGATAAATGTCTATCAACACCATCAATATGAAAGCACCCCCACTCAGGCATTTAGAGTAGCCTTTTTTTTTTTTTAAGTAGTAATGTGAAAGGTTCAAAGAAAGAAATGAGCCTAGGCCATAAACTGCCCTTTAGCACAAGCTATCTCAAGTTGGGTTCTTTCACTAGCAACAAAAAGTATTATACATCATGAATCAATAACTTTGTTTTTTATTAATAAAATAATAATTACATAATAATAATATCCTCCCTACCTTTTATGAGGAATAAATGAAACCTCTTTTCTCCTATTCCTACTCAGAGTCAAAACTCATGTAAATTAAGTTTACACTTACTTTCTCTACTTCTTCCTCTTCTGGATACTCAACAACAGTATCAAGCCACAGCTCACTTTGCTCTGTGGACAGAACAGCCTCTGAAGAGATACTCACCTCCTTGCCATTCAATCCAGTGGGTGAATGCCATTCAATTAGCCATCACTTTACACTTAGAATGCTTCATAAATTTGTATTCTAAAATGGTACTCTCTTATCTCTACTCGGCAATAAAATGATTTTGTATATGCCAATGAAAAGCTACAACCCCTGTCCAGGCTTGCCCCTAAGCTTGGACCCACTTATCCCTCTACCTGGCATCTCAGAGGAATGTCTTCTCAGTGTGTCCTATGCCATGCTCAAGTTATTCTTGTTGCTGCCACTACCCAGCCTTATTGTGCTTCTGCCCTCCACCAGCTGCATAAGCCACAAAATTTCCTTTGCCACTATATAGATATATACATGCATTTTTATTTAATCCATGTTCTTTTTCCTATTGTATCCACAAATGCATGGACTATGGAATTTATATCAGGAGCTTTGTTGGTGCCAGTAGTACAGTTCCAGGCATATAGTAGGTCTCAATCAATATTCATGGAATAAGATTAAGCAAAAGAAATAATATATGCAAAATGCCTAGCACATGTATTTTCCTACCAAATAGTTCTCTCCTTCCTCCAGTTTCAATGATTCACACTAATGGAAGGAGACAGAAAGTATGAGTGATGCAAAACAATAAAAACCACATAATAATTTGTTTACTTATGTGATATTTGCCCACAGAATTTTATCATTCTTTTCCCCAAAGTCAGCAAATCAAGCCACACTATGAGCATTTGCATTTAGACCTCAACTCATTCCCCACATGTTCTGGGAAAAAAATAATTCTTTGCTTTCAAATCCAAGAAAATCCCTCTGTTCTGTTTTTGATGCAAATCATCTTCTGCTCTCTGGGTTTGCCATTGCTCTCGGACTCCTACGCTCCCCTCTGAAAAGGAGCCTTCGGAGTTTGTAACCCTTCTGCAGAGAATGCAATTACTGTATGCAACTGTCAAAATGCAGACTTTGTATAAAGTCACTATTTTCACCAAAAAAGGATAAAAATACGTGGAAAATCTTCCCTCTAGTGAGAAATCATGTTTTCTCTGCCCTTTCCTGTTTTGCCCAACCAAATGCCCTAACTCAACTCTGACACCTGAGTCTTGGTAGTTTAACTGTTTCATTACCACTTGTCTATATTCTGTATATCTCCCAAGAAACATTAAGAAGCTTCTGCTTCTAGCTGTACTGCAGTTACCTTTGTAAGTTTATGACACAGATCTTGAACTGGATATTTACTCAAAAGAAATGAGAGGGGAAAAATATCTGGATTTGATAGAAGATTCTTGCTTTGCTTCCAAGCAAAGTAAAGAATGAAAAAGGAACTCAAGATAATTTTTCCTTTTTCCAATTCCCTTAAGCCGAGGCACCTGATACCCAAGTGCTGTTCAGAGTTCATCCCACCCACAGTCTTTCCATGCTCAGAGAAATGCTGTGCTTTTGATGATTACTAACTACAAAGTAAATCTGAAAGTGTGGTTCTTCTCCTTAGGGTGGTCTCACTGCCCCTGTGTGTGTTGTTTCTTTCCTTTCTTTGTGTGAAGCCATTGACCAGTGTAAGCACTGTTCACTCCTGTAACTCCTCAGCCTCTGCAGTAGGCCACCAAATATTATTTCAGGTGGCCTGAGGGTCATGTAGGAGCTCCAGCTTGTCGTAAATGACATGGAAGAAACAGACTCTGAAACTACAAATGCCTGGTGTTCACTAAACTAGGTGATCTCGCCTCAGAGAGCTCACAGATGTTGTTAACCTAAGACAACATTTTTTCTCCCTCTTTTTTAAGCATAGCAGATCTGGATTTTAACCCTAGGCATGCCGTCCTCTACCTCTTTCTTTATCTAGTGGATACAATATAATTCCTTGGTAAATGGAAGTTCATATAAGAAGATTAGGTGCTTTGTAGGAAGCAGGGAATAGAATGCTGGAGCTGGATCCCAAGGCCAAAATTCCAGGACTGTTTTGACAATAACTAAGTAGGCTAATTGGGCAAGTCCCTCCTCAACAACTTTGTGTATAGTTAATTCCATGCCAAAACAGACTTAAAAAAAAAAACCCTTTCACTATCTCCCATCTATATTGTAAGAGTCAATGAGAAAACAAATAAAAATGCATTAGAATAAAATCAGTGTACACATTCGGTGCTATATGCACCATTCATCATTGTCATCACCATCATCTTTACTCCTTTTAGAGCCTTAAAGCTTTTCATGTTGTATTGCTGCCACCTAATGGCAGAGCTGAATGGATTTGAACATTTCTTAAATACTGCGGTTTTGCATTTGCTTAAATTTGTATTCACTTGGACTAAAGTCAGAAAATGTGCAAGATCCCCAAAAAATTAAACAGAAATGATTGCACTTGTTATATTTGGCAAGCGGAATTCATCCCCAACCTTGAATAAATGGGGCAGAAATGAGCCCAAAGTCTAGATTAAGAGAAATCCCACCAGGTGGTCTTATCCATTTTTTATTAGTCCAAATGTGTTTTGCATGTAACAAACCATGCTCCCGTTAACTTCCAGACATAAAATGGAAACATTTAGGGCAAGTTGTGGACTTATTGTCAGAATCGGAGAAAGTGTGGCATTTCAAAACTCTCAGGACAGAAAATTGGTCTATTGGTGTAAGAAATTGTTAGCAGCAACATCATGCACATGGCCTGGAAGGATATCTTTCTGAGGAGTTTCAGATTCTGCAATCACTCCCAAAGGGACAAGAATTTTTCCCTACCAACTTTATGAAGAGACAAGTGCTCTTACTCCTTTTTGGTCTCATTCTGAAAACATTCTAGTTAGACGTTCCATAGGGCAATAAAAACTAATAACTAGTCATTTGCACTTTTCATTTCCATGGTAACTTTCCTATGGAGATATTCCAAAAGTCTTACAAAAACAAGGAATGCCGATTGAGCTACATCCAGGAAATGAGGCGATGGTTGTAGTTCAGGCCTATAAGCAGAAATCTGCTCGTTTCAATGTGAGTATCTGTCTGCAGAAAGTCAATGGGGCTCCAAGTGCAAGGACAGCGTGAGCTGCACACTTGGATAGAAATAAGTCTTGTTAAGACAGCAAAGGGAGATTGCATAACTCAGACTTCCCTCTAAAAGTGAGGAAAGTCCACTCCAGTGTGGTGAAGGATCCCTCTATTACAATAAAACTTGCAACTTTATGAAGATGGCAGAAGAGTTTGGAGAATAATTGGATTTATTACCCTTTGCAATTAAAAACTAGATATATTTCAATGTGCATTAAACTAAGAAGAAATTTTCAATATGATAGAAAGTCTTCATGAAGGATGAAAATTCATATGGAACAAAGAGTAGAACACAGAAATATAAATGGTTTAATTGGAAGAATTACTTTGAACTCATAATTTTAAACAACAAAAATATATTCCAGTGCTATCAATAATCAAAGCAGCAGCTTCATCTTTCCCAAACACTCAGGTATAATCCCATGCAACCAATTGGCCAGCAACCCAAGCCCCCGACCTTCACTAATCTGGGAGGACATTGCTTTTTAATTAAACCTGGTAAAAGTATCAAAAGCCTAGGACGAAAATAGAGTACGGTACATAGTGAAAATTTACTGTCAGCCTAGAAAGGTAACTGAGAAGGAACTAAAATTAGGGTAAGAATAAGAATAGAAAGAATAAGAATAAAAATAGAAATAAGAAGGAATGAGAATAGAAAGGAGAATGTGAATAGAGGCAGGAAAAAAATCACATTCCAATTCACACTATTTGGATTATGGTAATAAATTTTATTGTAAGCACAATAATTTATTTATCATTGAGGTATTTAGTGTTTCTTCTATCTGCATCCTAGCACAGTTAAAGCATTTTTTAAAACTTCTAGAGATTTGTGCTTTTAATTAAATCATCAGAAGGGTTTGAGGGAACAAGTTGAAGTTCACAGTCAATGTCTAAGTATTTGAAGAAATTAGTTTTATTAAATGTATAAGTTTTGACCACGATCTACTAGTGTGTAAATATTTAGAAGAATGTTTATTATTTGTTGTTTAAAATTCATTGGTAGCTTCATAATATCAGTAATTCTGTCACTAAACAGACATCAAAGAGTTACTAAAAAGGCTTTTCTACACGTAAGAGCCCTTTGGGCACTAAGGATCATTCCACAGTTCTACAATAACACTGATGCACAGAAAGTTTTGCAAACATTCAGCAACCTTCTCAGTGGGCCTGGTGGAGCCCTCATTCAGCCCACGTGTTTGAGCATTTCTACTTGCCATCTGCAGAGAGGTGTTGCTTTATATTCCCTGGCCTTTGTTATTTTTGTAATATGCCCATAGTTTTATACCCATGTGTCTAACTGAATCTGTGTTTTACTTTGCCTGTCCTAATGAATGTTTTCCACTCTGTTGACCTCAGGGGAAGAATATAACAACCCTTGGCCGTACCAATACTTTGGTGTAAATTGGGGTTTATGATAGTGAAGGACTCCTGGATTGCTTCTCAGAAGTCTCTACTCAAATTACCTTCAATCAAATAAACACAAAATATTGGCTGAGGTTCCCTGCACAGGCAGGGCATGACTGGTATGGACAAGAGAGGCACTCCAGTGTTGCTGGATGTCTTATCTCTGCTTCTCTCTGTACACTAGCTCTTGTTTTCTCTTACTGTGAACAGATTTCCTCTACACTGGCAAATATGGATGCCTAGATCAGTGGACTCATGTTCTAGCAGTCTCCTGACTCAAAAACAAGAGTATTTCTCTTTCCCAGCTTGAGCTTTGAAAAATCTTATGGAAGGACTTGAATGATCCAGACTCTGATCATGACCAGCTAGCTAATGGCCAGGGGAGGTGGAGGACTATCATCAGCTCACTTCGGCTCACATATCAATGCCTGTCATCTAACAGTTGGGATCTGTTTCCAAAAGCAATAAAAAAAGATTTGGGGAAATTGTGATCTAGAAAATCATCATGAACAACCCAACTTATAACCATAATGAACCAGGAATTACCCACATGTTAAATATCCCAACACTGAGAGTATCTGCCAAAGGATGTCACCCAATTAATTAAGTCTGGTGTTTAAATGCTCAGTATCTGTACTCTATATAAGAACATTCTGATGGAAAACTAATACTAATACAAATACTATAATGTTGATTTGAGTTCATCAAAACAAAATACTTTTGAGAAGTGTGCAGCTCATCTAAGATGCTGTGTAATATGTGTATGCATGTGAACAAATTTCTATTTTTGAACTACAATTTATATAGCCAAAGTCACAAGTGTCTGAAAGACTCAGAGGTTAGAACAAATTTTTTGATCTTCTGACACTGCCAAGGCCTAAAGATGAATTGCAATGAATTAAATTAAGTCCTTTAGCCATATCTGTTTCTCCTGTGCCATAATAAAAGCTAAACTTAGACTTAAATGTAATCATACAAAGATACAACTTAAGTTACCTTAAGTCTTCAGGCTCCTTTCTGGATTAAGACTGAGACAATTTAGAAAAACATAAATATATTAAAATTCCAAGTGAGTGGTAAGAAGCCCCAGAAACACCAATAAAGTGACTACAAACACTTAGTTCACCACTTTATCAGAAGCTAAAGTGGATGCCTTACACTTACAGATATTTTGGTACAAGAGAGTTGGAAGCCTTGGAAAAGTTAAAACAAAAACTTTATCTTCTTTGTAAAAAAAATGATGTGCCTGGTCCCCTCAGCAAATGGGAAACTTTGATATGCACCTCTTACTGTCTGAATTGTTTTTCAAAAGAAGAAATAGATTCCCACTGAGTCTATGTTTTTCCAAATCTCTGCTTTTGATCAATGTCATATTTTTTTACAAAACTCTGGCTAGGATTCCTTGATACTTTGTCACTCTAAACCCAACTCATGCTAGGAAAGAAATATCAGTTGTAAGAGCACTTAATTCTAGAAGTCTGTAACTAAAGTTAAAAGCCAAAATACTCAGACTTAAAAACAGTAAACTACAGTGCTGCAGCCACTTCAATGTTTACAGCAGCTCAATTCACAATAGCTAAACTGTGGAACCAACCTAGATGCCCTTCGATAGACGACTGGATAAAGAAACCGTGGTATATATACACAATGGAATATTACTCAGCAATAAAAGAGAATAAAATTATGGCATTTGCAGGTAAATGGATGGAGTTGGAGAATATCATGCTAAGTGAAGTAAGCCAATCTCAGAAAACCAAATGCTGAATGTACTCGTTGAAAGTGGATGCTGATCCATAATGTGAGGAAGGTCATGGGAACAATGGTGGAACTCTGTTCACAGGGGTGTAAGGGGAGAGGGGGCATGGGGACAGTAAAGGTGGTGGAATATGATGGCCATCATAGCCCTAACGTTATGTATGACTGCATATATGATGTGATTCTATACAACTTACAACTAGAGAATTGATATGTTATCCTCTATCTATGTACAATGAATCAAATTGCACTCTGTTAACATGTAAGCCTAAATAGAACAAATAAATAAATTAAATATGAAAAAAAAATACTCAGCCTCAAGGTCCCAAATACCTAGTACCTAACTCCTGCAAATATCGTCATTCTCTTGGTAAGCCATAAGAAAAGAGCCAACTAAAGATGGATTTCCATGAAAAGTTAAAGTGGTCCACCATTTGGTGTCCAGACCACACTCCTCTAGGTAATTGGCTTTCCAGTAACCAGGACTCAGTCACATGAAAACAACATTTCAGATGATCTAAAAAACATATTCAAGTCCAGTTTTCCAAAGTCAGGTTGAGAGGTACAAACTCACATGCCATGTTGTGAATTCCCCATCAGCTTGGCTTCTTACCTTCAGTTCAAGAAGCATGATGAAAGGTATTAGGGCAGTAGGCAATTGTCAATGGCAGCTGGAACAGCAAAACGCAGACCTACCTCTATGGAATTTCTTTAGTCTGTAATCTCTGATTGGCATCTCCTCACTGCCATCCATGCCCCCACATATTTATTGACCATGCTCTATGTCACAGCCATGGTTCTAGTCCTTGAGAATACAACTATGGACAAAAATAGACATGGCTCTTGTTCTCATGGCACTTACATCCTGGTGTGGGGAGAGCCAGAAAATAAAATTTAAACCAACAAATTGATACATTCTTGCAATAATCTACAACGTAAGTAAAATCAACTGGTAAAAAATAAATAAAATGAAGGTGAAGAGATGAGGCCCTTTTGATTGGATGGTAATGGAAAAGCTTCCTAGAGAGTAATGTTTAAGCTAAAACCTAAATGCTGAGAAAGAGCCAGCAGCTAAGGGCCTGAAAGAAGAACTCCCAGGCAGAGGAAATGGAGCAAATGCAGAGACTGAGATGGGAAGGGCTTAGGTGGCTGTAACACCTGGGTGAGGAGGCGAGCAGACTGGAGTAGTGGGAGACAGAGAAGTGAGTGGCAAGAGAACACGTAGAGCCCCAGGGAGTATACCCCATTACCACCTACATCCTTCCATTATTATATACATAACAATATGTTATAAAAGTTAATTTACTCTTCTCAGTCTTTGAGTAGACGGTTAGCTCCTTAAGTACACTATATCTTATTCATGATAATAATTATAGTTCCCATTTATTGAGCTGTACCAGGCACTAAGCTAGCTACTTTGCATACATTATCTCCAATCTTCACAACAACGCTGCAAGGTAAGTATTATTAGCATAATTTTACAGATGAAGAAACCAACTAAGTGATTTACCCAAGGCCAAAAAGCTAGCATGTGGTAAAGCAGGCATTTGAATCTATGGCTTGTCTGGCTCTAAAATCTGGCCTCTTTTTCACTATCCCACATCATCTTAACTTTGTGGTACCTGTGCATCTTGGTAGCCCCAGCTCCCAGCACAGTGCCTGGCGCACGAGTAGACCCGGATATTCGATGCATGCACCTTGTATTAAATTGGAGTGAAGTGGATATAAGCCCACACAAGGGAAGACTGAACCTACCAGACCACAGTGTTGGGGAGACTTTCCAGGAACATACGTGGTGATGATGGTAGCCTTCTGTCTCAGGATGAATTCAAAGCATGGTGGAAACTGGCAGGGAGGAGACTGCACTTAATAAAACTAAATGAAAGCTATGGGGCTTCCTGAGAGCTAATGTATGACACACTGACACAGCTGCATATCGTGTTCTGAAAAAATTAATGGGATTTTAAAGAGAGAGGCTGCTCAATGTGCTTGCAAAATGGAGATACAGAAGAATGCACCCCGATGATGAGGAGAAAAGAGCAGCGAGAGAGGAGGATGGCACTGTTGTAATTGCCTGTAATTTCCCCCCCTCCTCCTCCTGACTTTAATTAGGACACTTGCGAGACACACACATTTGTAAGAGTGACAGAGCTAATTGAAGAAAACCACATGTCTCATCAACAACCAAATCAGGAATAATAATCAAAGCAGCAGAAGCAAAATTGGAAGCCATGGAGCTGTCAAATGCAGGAGGAACTCAAATACAATGAGGCATGTAATTTAGAAAAAGCGAGAGGGCTATATGCAAGCGTTAAAAATGGGACGTGAAATAAAACAGTTAACTTGACTCAAACTGAAACTTTCACTCCCACAATCTGGTCACAATTAAATCTGGTCAAAATTCATCTAATCCTTTCAGCCTGTGTTCTGGGGACGCCTGCCTTATTCCATTTCATTGCCTAGAAGGGCCCAGTTAAGTGAAAAGTCACCTAGGCTCTCCCTCAGCGCTTAATGAATTCACAGTGCTCTCCTGTCACCACACTGGCCAGGTCTGTCCTCAGTAGAGATGGAAAATGACAGGCTCTCATCTCTAATTTTTAATATTGCTTACAATCAGAGGTCATTATTAAGTTATTCCTCAATCCTCTATTTGCAAACTTATCATAAAAGGTGGACTATCAGGTTCAACTGGGGAAGAATTCTCCTTATTCTTCCAGCTTCTTGACTAATTGAATATATGCTGTCAGCTCCCCAGGTCCATTGTCCTTTCTGTTAACAGCTGTGCCCCACACTTAGCCAATGCAGTCTAGGTGGGACCCCATCCCCAGGTTCAACCCAGTGATGGCATGTCATTTGCTTCAGGGGTGGGCAAGTGACCCAAACTGGCCAGTAAGAATCTCAGCACATAGAGTCCTGGTGGGGGAAAGATACTCACTCTCATTCTTTCTCATAACGTGAGTCTTGGAATTGCATGTACAATCTTGCCATTACATGGAAATTGAAGCTGAAGTTATTATAGTTCAAGAAGAAAAGAAGAAACACATTCTTGTCATGTTATATATGAATCCCAAATTGGCTCTTCCTAAAGTTTGATCTATATGTAAGCTTTCGAGGTATACCATCTAATAAATTTTTCTCTTCTTTTTTTTGTGCTTAAGTCAAATGAATTTTTATTTTATTTTCCATTGTTTTCAGAAAAGTATTCCAACCATAATTTATTAATGTAACAGTGAAAACAATGATAAAGAAGAAACAATAATACTTGGTACTGTTGAGTGACCTTAAGTGCCAGACACAGGATCCTCTTAATTCATTCAACATTCAGCAAGTATTGTTATTCCAATTTTACCAACATAGAAATTGAGATTAAAGAGTTTGTATAATCATTCACAAGCTAATAGATATTTAATTGGAAGCCCCTGTTCTCAAAATCCATTGCAATGGCAATAAAGGAGTAGATCATAATTTCAATTCTAAACGTCTTGTATTGAGCAGTTAATAAACAGAGAAAAAATGGCATGCTTTTCTTCTTCTTTTTCTTAGGATACCTCTAAGTGTTCTGGTTAAGTTCATTTAGGCTTTCTCCTCATACCCATTTCCTCACATGCGATATCACATATTTTCAGATGTTTCCTATAAGCCCAGCTCCATAGTAGAAGCACACAACTGAAACTCAAACACTTGAAACTGTTCAGGTCCTCAACCACCCAAACAGATGCACACAAGGGAAAAATAGCCCTATGTAAAGAGCTACAGAATGTAGAACCTATTCAATAAAATTAGAGATTTGTCCATTGCAGTAGATAAAAGATACCAGAAACTAACCACAAGGTCATAATAGAGTGCTACTTATGGATTGGGTATGATACTCAGGGCTCAACAGTCATGTCCTAATTTTATTACTAGCGTCAAAGGTGTCAGGTGGTTCCTACATTTCCTTTCCTGATCTATAGTAACCATCTATAAATCTGTACATACATCTGCTTCGAAACCTTCATCACTTTCTTTCCATTTCCTTCCTCAATACAGATTCATCAGTCCTTGCTAAGTGTCATCTGCCATTCTTCAAACGTGAGGCACCATGAAGGTAAGAACATGAGACTGGACAATGAGCATGGGTCTTACTTTCCTCTTTGAAACACTAAACATTTTGAATTAACATTAAAATAATAGAAAAGTAAATTAATATAGGAAGATGGAGAGGGTGTCATGTAAGAAAGTTGGAGGAAAATTTCACAGATATTAAACTAATTTGAAAGATAACAAAGAGAGCTTGACCTCCTTGAGAAGTGAGGCTCCCAGGAACATAGATGAGGAAGATACCAAACTCAACAGCACTCTCAATGTGGAAATGCTAAAGGGAAACAGAGGAGACCATGGGAAAGACAAGGGATGCTCATTTAATATTCCTTAAGTCACCATAGCTCAGCATCATGTAGGGTAGCTGTGAGGTAGGCTTCACCCAATTTACTGCCAAGAGAAGCAGTAAAGGTGCTTCTTTTCAAGTACCATCAGTCTTGCCTGATAAGGCAGACACAGCACCAAAAGGAAATTGGAACACAAAAGCACTCATTAGCTTTACCTAATCACCAAGGATAAGTAGAATGTAGGTAAAGGAAATTAACAACACCCTTAAGGGAACCAGCTCAGCAATCCAAGAGTGGAAAGAAGCATGGAAATGCCTGACTATGTACCTTCAAAAGATAGCATTTCTGGAGGAGATGGCTAAATTTTTAACAAAAAATTTCAATGACAGTGCATTAAAGTAAATCAGCTTTGGCATAATAAAAATATTCTGCAACCGGAAAACAGGCATTTCAAATTTATGTCTTGAATATACTAATTGAAGGAGAGGATTTTCATTATTGAAAATCAGTGACCTAGAAGACTAATTGAAAGAAATTCTTACAATATAGAGGAAATGCACCTGGAGAGGGAAATAACCAAGAAAAGGTAAGTCTTAAAAGATGAACAAGGAATGGGAATTTCAGAAATAGAGAAATATGCAGTGAGTAGGAGAAATATTAAAAATAAAATAACAAAAAAAAAGCTCTTGATTGGTTTGCCTGAGTCAGTAGATTAAAAGAACTAAGTCTCTTTCTCATCCATGATGAGAAAGAGAGAGCAAAAGAAGGAGGGAAAGAGAGGTATATTTACAAAAGAAAGGATAATGGTTAGGGATGAAATTGTTTCCTCACAATTCACGTGTGGAAGACCTAACACCCAATACTGTCACTGCATTTGAAGACAGGGCAGTTAAAATAGAAAATCAAATTAAATAGAGTCATTAGGCTGGGCTCTCACCCAATGTAAGATTGAGAGGAGATTTGGACACAGACAGACACCAGGGGAAAACCCATAAGGACACAGGGGGAAGACAACCATGTACAAGCCCAGGAGAGAGGAAACCCTGGGACACCTTGATCTCAGATCTTCTAGTCTCCAGGACTGTGAGAAATAAATTTCTATTATGTAAATCACCCAGTTGGTGGTACTTCAGTATGTAAGTCTTAGAAAATGAGTACAAAAACTAACATTAAATTTCTTAGCTATAATTTTAGATGCTAGAATACAGGAGAATTACCTCGTTGATTAATGAGGGAAAACTATTATAACAAAATACTTTAACACCTAGAGGGAAGTAAATTTATAGATACATAAAGGATTCTGAAAGCACATCACCCACAGAACCCAACTGAGGGAATCCTCAGAAAAGGACTCTCACCAAATAAGTGCGCACAACAGGTGATAAAACAAGGGACACTGACAAGGCGAGAAAACAGCAACAGGCAAACAACCTTGAATACATGATGATAGAGTCATCAGGAACTTGTAACATAAAGAACACTTGAACCACAAGAGTCTCATCACAAAGCTGAAACTAACAACAGCATGGAACTGAATGTCATAAATCATCAGTGACTTGAAAGGGAGCAAGGAATCATAGCCAGGCATGCTGTGACAGATGATATGCATGGCATGGCCACTGCTGTAGTCACTTTATCCAATTCAATCATCACAGCCTCTCTATGAAGCAAGTGGCATTATTATCTACTTTTTACAGAGGAGGAAACCAAGGCAAAGTGAGCAGCTTCCCCAAGATTACACAGCTAGTACATGGCTCCAGAGTTGGCTCTTAAGTACTGCACTATGCAGCAAAAGGGAGAGAACTAAAGGCATTTTTGTGAATGTATCTGTAAGAGAAGATTGGGCAGGAAAAGGTGATCTGAAATGTTTAATTTACTGTGTACATTTAATTGTTCATGTACAAGTTAGTGTACAAACTGGGACAATTTCAGATTAAAAGGGGGCAGGGTTACAAATTATGCCAGGAAAGCAGAAATAAACCGGGATTTGCAAAAGAAACCAAGATATATAATCATCCTGTATTTATAGATCTGAACTTAATTGGCAGCAGTAGATAGCCTTGGTTGAGGGATGTAGTTAATATCTTTATTGCACTTAATAACAGAGAAATATATACTCAATTATGCATGGTAGGAATACAAAGGTTCCAAAAGGTAGGAGGTAAAGGTATCAGGAAACTACTAAATGAATACAAGTAGGAAAGGAAGTGATCATTAACTTGACCAAACACAGAAAAAAGAGGAAAAAGAAAACAACAAAGTTGAAGGAAATAAAACTGTCTTTTAATTCTTAAGCTAAATTTAAACCATCTAAATTTTCTGTTAAAAGAAAAACTACCAGATGAAGTTCAAAACAACAAAACATCTTAGATATTTTATAAGGAAAAACATATTTTAAAAAGTCAAAAAGGAATATTTTAAATAAAGGCATAGTACTAAGAGAGAAAAACTAGAAAAATGGACTTTGCCAAGATTTAGATCTTCTGTTTATGAAAAGACACCATTGAAAAACTAATGAGCAGGTCATAGATCAAGAGAAAATATTTGCAAAATATACATCTGATAAAGAACTATTATCCAGAATATAATATAATCAATCCCCACAGTTCAATAATAATACAAAAAAGCCTGGTTTTATTAAGGCGCGTAAGAATAGACACACCACAAAGGAAGACATATGAATTGCCAACAAGCACATGAAAACATGCCATCATTATTACTCATCAGGAAAATCTAAATTAAATCTACAAGGAGATACTGCCACCTACTAGAATTAACAAAATTTTTAAAAACTGACAAAATCAAATACTAGTGAGGTTGTGGAGTATGACAAAACTCATACACTGGGGTAAAAATGGTACAACTAGTTTATGAGTTATTTTGGAAGTTCCCCATAAAGCTAAACATATACCTACCTTATAATGCAGCATTTCCACTCCTGGGTATTGACTGAAGCAAAACAGTGAAAACATGTATCTACAAAAAGACTTGGACATGGATGTTCATGACAGCTTTATTTTTAATAGCTACAACCTGGCAAAATACCCAATGTCCAACAATGGAAGAATTGACAAATGGTGGAATAGTTGTACATGGGATCCTACCAAGCAAAGAAAAGCAGTAAATTACTGATGTACACAACATGGATGACCTTTCTGAGAATAACCAGCCATATGCACAAGAGTGTACCGTGCATTTTCCAATTAGATTTTAGAGGAGAAACTACTCTATGATTACAGAAATCAGGACATTGGTTGTCTCTGGGTGGAGTGGGGATTGATTAAACATGGTGTCTTTCTGAGACAATAAGGCATATGTTTCATAGTTTGTCAGAGGTCTATACAATTATTAAACACATTAATCTATATGCTTAAGATGTATGCATTTCTCTGTACATAAATATTAAAATTCTATTAAATTACACCTTATGAAATAAAGTCATAAGCAAAGGGTTATTAGGCAAATAAACCAAAGTGGAAACAGTAATGCTAATAACAATATAAACCTAAGTTTTAAAGTACTGAACAGGAAAAATTATTCAAGAAACTGGGCCTATGTTATATCAACAAAACCTAGCAAGTCTGAGGTTACAACAATAAGGAGCAATAAAACTATATGTTTCATTATTTTCTATAGAATTTAGTAATCTCATTATTACATTAATAGGGAAAAATATATTCACTCTATAGATCTTAAAAGACACTACCAGTAGAAACATACTGTTTTCCTGTTTATGAATAAGCAGTTTAAGTCAAGAAAACTTAAGTATTAAAAACAGAAAGCATGGAGGCAGTTCCAAGATGGTGGCCTAGACAGTCCACTCTGCGCTAGGCTCTCAGGGACCAAGGCTGGAAGTGGTGGAGGCGCCGTTTTCCAGCCAGCTTCCTGGCATCATTCTGCGGCTCACCATCCCACGCAGGAATTTTGCTCGTGTGTGTGGGGCTCAGGTGAACACCTGGGAGCAAACCTTGGCCACAGTGGAACAG
>CM053401.1:18906509-18979184 GCA_028644305.1 Xerus rutilus
AAGCACACAGCATACACATGAACAGCACAGGTTTGGAGGCGAACCACTAAAACTAAAATTCCATCACTGCCATTTACTGGGTTGGTAAACATACACCTGCAGGCCTTCATTCCCTGTGTGAAAGACTGAAGAATAATAGCTCTTTCCTCAAAAAATGTGGTTAGAATAAATAATAAATTAACCCCCTTTGCAAAGTTGCTGGTGTGCATATGTGCACATTCAGACATGTCAGCACTCTGGACCTGCTAGTTGCTATTATTACCATTATTAGCACTTCCAAGTTTAAATGTGTTGTTGAAAATAGCATATTAAGGGATAATTGAATAAACAAGTCATCAGAATAGGAGTAGAAATGTCCCCCTATACAGAGTCTACACGTTAACTAAAGTCGAAGAGCACTTTTCAGATTTAAGGCATTAGTATGGAGATTTTTTTCTCCACAAATTGGTTAAAAAAGAATTAATTCTAACACATCTACTCTTTATATGAAAAACAGATCATTTAAGCATCATCAGGTAATGAACCATTTGTTGTATAAAGGAATTTGCTAAATTTGAAAAGATAAAACAGCCTGAGATAGAAATAGAGATATGGGAAGATGGGAAAGAGAGAGAATAGTTTCGGTGGAAATCATTTTTTAAGGCAATAAGTGGTCACATGGGTTTTTAAATGTAACCTTTCCTGAATTACATGTCACTGATATCAACATGAGCTATTGCTCCATGCTGGTTCCTATGTTCCCTAAATGGAAATGTCCTCATAGCATAGTGGAGTACAGTATAAAGAGCTCTCTGGCCATGCTCAGAGCATCCTCTTACTGCTATCTGCTTTCAGTTTGTGAGGTCTTCTGTGTCTCCACAGCCTCTTACTCTAGTTTGTTCATTTGCTGATTCAATGCAGTGTGTCAGGGACTATGCAAAGGATGCAAAGAAAACAGGGCACTGTTAATCACCCAAATGGAGAATATGCATATGATGGTTATTACATCTTACACTATATAGTATGTGTGCTTCTTTCTCATCCCTCATCCCTTATGCTTAAGGCAAAAAAAAATTAACCAAGCTAGTTGAAATTGTATTTTTAATAAAAGCAAGCAGGTTCTGAGTCAGGGGTTCTCCTTTTAGTAAAATACATGAAATTTACTTTTAATGACTTAGATGCAGCTAGTTCAGCTGTTTAGAAACCACTTGTTTCAAAATATTATTTCCTCTGTTGTTCCAAATACATGAGGTTGTCAGTGAAATTACTTATGGATAAATGAGAAATTGGTGTATTATAGTAAATAAAGCCAACCCAGGAGCCAACACTTCCAAGTGAGACTATATCATAAAGGCTGATTACTAAGTAACGTTTGTGGTATTTCTATAATAGCATTGGCAACAGAGACTGGTCTTCAGATTCTCATTTTACAAATTGGTATCTAACTTTGGAGCAGTCATTTGTCTCAGATCACACAGACACATTTTTAAGCATTATAATGTGGGAAAAAGAAAAGAAAACATTACTCCAAACACAAATATGTCATAAAACTCATCAACCCTAAGAGTCTGTACAGGCTGCACATATAAATAGGTTAAAGAATGGCCTAGGTAAAGAGGATAAGATGATAGTATGGCTAAGCTTTTTAATCTCTTCAAAACAAACATGAAAAAACAAGACAAATAAAAAACAAAAACTGATGAAGCAACTACAAGAATTTATAGCAGGACGCAGTGGCTCACGTTTGTAATCACAGCACTTTGGGAGGCTGAGACAAGAGAATCACAAGTTCAAAGCCAACCTCAGCAACAGCGAGGCACTAAGCAACTCAGTGAGACCCTGTCTCTACATAAAACACAAAATAGGGTAGGGGATGTGGCTCAGTGGTTGAGTGCCCCTGAGTTCAATCCCCGGTACCAAAAAAAAGAAAGAAAGAAAACCTTGGGTACCTTCTCATTTTAAAACTCTTTAAAAGATAGTTATTTAAAACAAATCTAGTAAAAATAAATTGTAGTATATATATGTAGAAAAAAAGTATATGGTAAAAATGGCATAAAGAATAGAAAGGTAAAAATAGAAGTACATTGCTATAAGCTTCTCTACATGAAACAGCATAAAATTATTTGAAGGAATACTTAAGTCAAAGTTTTATATGATTGTAAATCCAAAAGAAATAACTAAAAATTAAAACAAAAATGTTAAACCAATAAACTAATGTTGTGGATAAGATAGTATCACATAAAATATAGTTAATCTATCAAAGACCAGGGCAAGAGGTCAAAAGAAACAGAGAACAATAGGACAAATAAAAAACAAATAGCAAGATGCTAGATTTAAGACAGACCATTTTGACAAGTGATCTAAGAAAATCAACACTCTATTTTATTGCTACATACAAGAGATCCACTTTAAATATAAAGATGTAGATAACTTAAAAGTAAAACAATAAAAAAGATATATGATGTGAACACTCATGAAAGAAATTGGTGTGGCATATTAATGTGAGACAAAGCAAACTCCAGAACAAGCCATAACAAGGATAAACAATAAAACACCATAAAGATGAAAAGAAAGTATAAGCATCCTAAATGTGTATTATCAAATAACAGAGTGTTAAAATACATGAAAAAAAGAATTGAAAAGACACAGGCAAATAATTTTACTGTACAATACTCCTCCTTCTGTGATTAATAAGCAGACAAAAAAAAATCAGTAAATATACAGAAGACTTATACAACACTATGAATCAACTAAACCTAATAGTCATTTATGAATCTCAACTCCAGAACAGAAAAACATGTTTGTTTCAAATGTACATGGCATAGTCACCGTGGAAGACTAGTTGGGTCATAAAATTGGTCCCAAATAAATTATTGAAATCATAAAGAGGAATTTATCTGGATCCAATCAAATAGAACAAAATTCAATAACAAAAAGAAATTTTGAAAATCTCCAAATATGTAGAATAAAGCAACAAGCTTCATAACTTAAATAACTCATGAGTTAAAGAAGAAATCACAAGGAAAATTTGAATATATATGAGAACTAAAACACAACATATCAAAATCTGGGGAATGCAGCTAAAACAGTTCTCAGGGGAAAATTTATAGCATGTTTCTTGTTGACATATTTTTGTTTGTTTTGTTTTCTCTACATGAAATCATACCTGGAACTGATGAGACATGATCACAAAACTCTAGATCTTGTGTCAAAACCAAAGTTGAATGATACTTTTGGGGCATCTATATTGAGAAAAGGAAGTGCATTCCCATGTAGAAGGAAAACTAGAAGGCAGCTATGTTGGTGATCTTTTTCCCCCCAAGTATTTACTACTGAGGCCCAGTGTATACAGTGGAGGAAAGAGTATTCCCATGAAGATTACACATACTAATGCATTGCCATGAATCACAGAGCCTCCTAAGAGAGGAACTCAGAACTCAGCCTGTAATTGCCTAGTTCATTTTTGAAAGCCACAGGCTATCTCACTCAGTCTATCTGAAGCATAGCGCAGTTTCCTGTAGCCTGTTGCAAATGCAATTTGGGGCCCATAGTTACAAAAAAAATTATAAAGTTAGACATGAAATGTTACAGATTTTAGTTAACTCTTGAAAGAATTGACACATAAAATATTTTGAGGTTTCTTTTCATTTTTGCTCTCTTGTATCTTAACTACATTAATATAATTACTATGTGATCCTGCTATGTGTGCATGTTGTACAAGTGTGAATTTTACATATAAGACAATATCAAAACTATGTGAAGAATATTAATGTCACCAATATGAAAACAGAAAATTTTAAGAATTTGTTTGCAGTCTTTAAGAAGTAATAAAGGACGCATATAGATTAAATTACTATGGTTTAAAGTCACTTGAAATAATTATTCTTTGTGTGGTACCTGAAAGTTAGTTTCCTTTGTTTCATTTTCACTTTTTGATTCTTTTCTTTTTTCTTCTTTTTTTCTTTTTTTCCTTTGTACTGGGGGTTGAACCTAGGGCCTCACATATGCTAAGCATCCATTTTACCATCAAGCTACATTAAGGCCAGCTCCCTTAAGGGATTTTCAACTTTAATTTTGTTTTAAAACTATGATAAATATTTACATGATTTCAAAATCAGATCTCCAAAACAAAGCACATTCAATATATTTTATCCCTATTTTCTTACCCTGTTTCTTCTCTTTTATATTCTTCTTCTAAGCTTTTGGTTTGTGCTTCTGTTTAAAATTTATAAGCAAATATATATAAATACATTCATATTCTGTCTCATGTTCTTTCTTAGATAAAATGTACTATACCATTCATATTATACTTCAACTTGCATCTTAATCTCAACATATTTTGGTGACCACTGCATAACAGTATATAGAGATCTCTCCATTTATTCTTCAGTGTAGTTTCATACTATTCCATTTGAAAATGTATTCTGTTAAACCAGTCCCCTAATAATGACAATTTAGTTGCTTCTATTCTTTTCTATTATAAGTAATTATCAGGCACAAAAATGATTTAATAATTTTACCACTGTATGTGGAATTATTTTTGAAAATGAATCTCTGATCAAATCCTTAAGAACATTTTCATTAAGGGGGAAATAAATTTAATATGCACTTGATGTGAATTTAGTATGTTTGACATATTTACATAGTTTGTCATCATTCTGTCAATAGTTAAATCACTGCTAACTGTTCTATCACTGGAATGCCTTCCAGGAATATCCCTCCTACTCACTGTGCCATCCCATCCCACATCAAGACACAAGGTTTCAGGGTCCAACATGAGACCATGACAACAAGAAAGTCAACAACAAATTCATTAATAAGTGCCATAAACCCAAAGTACGTACGTACGTATGACTAAACACTATGAAGAAATTACTAATAAGGAGTTGTGATGGTAAAAGAACCTTTTCTATTTATTGTCAAAACACAAATTTTGATCAACCAGGTTAAGGGGAAAACAAAGCTATTTTTTTCACTTGTTAGAAGTTTTCCTGTAACGTTAAATTTAAAATTGAAATAGTCCATACTTATATTTTCTCTTTAAAAGAAGTTTTTAGCTCCTTCCATTAAAAAATCTAACAAATAATGATCAGTGACCACTTCTAATGCCTTAATAGAAATTTTTAAATTCCATTTCTTAGAAAACAACAGGACTCTTCAAAATATAGCTGACTCTAAGCACAGAGCAAAAAATGTACATGAAATCCCAGAAAACCCTGTTGTATCAAAAAAAAGGAAAAATTACTGAGGCTTTACCGATAGGACTCAGAGCCAATTCAATTTGAGCATCAAAAATAATAAAAGCTGCAATGGAGCTGAAATGCAAAAACATGCTTAGAAAAATTATTTCATAATTATATTTGAAAAGACTCATCTGTCATCTTTAAAAAACTCATCTGTCATCTTTAGAGAATGCTGGCAAAACAGGTCATTGGTCTAAAGCTGATGAATTAAAGGAAATAGTTCAGCATTTATCCTAACTTTCTTGTATGAATTGTCCTCCAAATAGACAAACATTGGATATGGGAAAGATTTTTCTTTTTTGGAAATAGTCCAACTAATAAGGCCGAATGATAGGAATATTGTGGAAATCCTAATTTGAAACAATGAGAATGATCCTAAGTGATCACCAAAACTATTAGGTGCAAAGTCAGTGGAGAACTTCATGATGGATAGAGTAAGCTGAAAACAAATCTAACATTATAAGCCACCAGCTAGTACACCCCTCCTGACATGATGTGACAGAAAGAATACAGTATCATCTGTGGTCTTCACAAAAAAAATTGAACCTGAATCTGGTCAAGTCTCTAGATCTATCATTTTACCAGAAATGTAAGAGAAGAAGAAAATGTCAAGCAGACCTGCAAGGATGCAATCACCGATATAAAAAATGTGGGAAATTTATAGGATAAAGATATAGTTTCTTCAAAAAAGCAAATGACTTGAAATACAAGAGAGGGAGTGATACAAATAAACAGAATAAAAGAATAACAACAGAAAAATCAACCAAGCACAATCTGTAGTCTTTATGTGGATATTGATTTGAACAAAACAATCTTTTAAAGTATTTTTAAGTAAATATGGATATTCAAACATCAACTGGATACTTACTACTGTTAATTTTATTTTTATTGTTAATTTTATTAGATGTGATAATGAAATTTCAATCATGTTGAAAAAGACAAATTTCTTCACTTTTAGCAATACAGGCTAAAATTTTTAATTCTTGAAATGATTTAAAAAATAAAATAAATTGTGCCAGGCCGAGGTTTGGCTTTATTAATCATCTTGTATGTGTGTGGTGGAGAGGACAAGAAGGATAAAGTGAAGAAAATAGAGATAAAACATCAGTGGTTATGTGGACATTTGTAAAAGTTGCAGTCTGGATACTTGGTATTCCTTCTCTTGTGTATATGTTTGAAATTTTTCATGACAAAAAAATTAAGTAATGGGATTTGAGATGAACATAAACTTTGGCCTTAATGTAGTCTATCCTATAGATAATCAAATGTATAATTATATATGTATAAAGATTCCAACACAGCATTGTTTGCAATAGCAAATCAAAGCAAAACTGTAAATGAACAAAATTTTCTTTGATAAAATACTATTTTAATTAATTATACACATACTACATACACATAGTGTAAAGCATTCCCTTATGGGGCATGATGCTCTAAGGAATTTCATAGGTCATCCTATATAGCAAGTAGATTTTTGGTTAAGAAACATCTCCTCCATTTTATACACCAGAGTCATGTAGTTCATATGACAGGCTCCAGAGTCCTGCCTCATAAACTCATGGATCATAAATTTGCTCATCATAAGTAATCCTAACCCTAATCCAAGGACATTTTACTTACAGAATTCTTTAGCTAAGGACTCACTAGCTAATAGTATTACTAGCCTATTTCCCAGAGGTCTAGTTCTCATGCTTGTAAAAAGATTAGATTGGGTCACCTGCATAATTTTCTTCTCTCTGGGCGCATCTCCCCAATTTATCAGGAGAGAAATGAGATATAGACCCCTATACACATACATGTGCTGCCCTGTGCATGAAACAATTCTGGCATAAAGATAGAAAGCTATTTGTGATAGTTACATCTGAAAAGTAGGCCTAAGGAGTATGAGGGATGGGAAAGGAGATCTTTACTTTTCACCTATACTCATATTCACTGTTCAGCTTTTTCCCAACACAACAAATATTGCCATTAATATTTTCAAATTTGTTAATTGTCTAAAGGAATAATTTAGATTAATAAATAAGTGATTAAACACATGTGCTTTACATAGAGAAATTGGTGAGAATCCCTGATAATTTAAAGAAAACCAAAATCCTAGTTATTATGCATCCTTAGGACCATGATCATAAACAAGGTCCCAAACTGGTCAAATCTCAAGTTTGATCACTGTTGCAATTTGGGCTCTTGAAATTTCCTTCCTAATCATTTTTCCTCTGAACTATGTTAGAATGGATGCTTGCCAGCTTTCTTTTGACTATTGATTGAAAGGTGGATCACATGTTCCAGTCTATTTAAATTCTGGATCCCTCACTCTTGTCTTTTTAAGTAACTCCCAAGTTACTATTACCTGTGAATATCATAAATAAACTTTTTCCAGAGACTTCAAATGACTTTACAAAGCATTATTTACTCCAGTCCCTGCTTGGTATTCTCTGGGGCCCATTATCCAACTAGCACAAAAGTAATCTCTTGGCTATTCCATTTCTGCCAATGTCTAACAAATATCCACATTCCAGACATTACAGTTCCTTTCTAAAAGATGCAAAGTACTATTGTGACACACAATGGAAAATCTTGTTGAAAGAGATTGTTGGGCCTTTGAGTCCTGGTTCTTGCTACATGACTTTGAGGAAATATAATGAACACTCTGAACCTCAGTTTCCTTATACATAAAATGGGTAAACCATTACCTACTTCATAGAATTGTTGTGAAGATTTAAAGAAATAATGTGTGTAAAACCTAATGCAGAGTACGGTACTCTAAAAATAGTGTTTCTGATCATCAGTGATATTCCACATAAAGCTGAGCAAAAGAGCACCGTGGTCCCATTCACACTGCTCTCCCAATTAATGTTATTTCTACCAAAACCAGTGGTCACAGAAATTGGACCGGCCCTTGACCCTCTGAATCTCAGTAGTGAAATTCTATTTAGAGTTTGGAATAGAATTAAACCTGATGGGCTTCATCTCTATTCACCTTCTTTTGTATCAACAGCCATGACCATGACCTCTCTTCCACAACATTTCAGGATTGACCAAGCAAATTCCTGATGCTCTAGCAGTGAGGGCTTCGGGGATTTGGAGTTCATATACAGGCCTTGTGGTGTACTAGGTGGACTCCTAGGCACAGTCACAGCAACTGCCAAAGGTACCAAAAGTAATCACTGAGGGAGCAGAAGAAGTGTGCTTCTGCCTTTATGTGCTTCTCTTTTCAATTCAAGAAACACTGATAAAGAAAAGAGCAGCAGACCTTTTGCTAAACAGAACACTACTGAATCTGTCTGCAAGCCTCCCTCATGCTCTGTACAAAGACATTCAACTAGCGCGGCTGGGCAGGGGGACAAGGAGCTGGAGAATGGGCGGTGGGAAGGGAGAGCTGGTGCCAGAACATTTTAGTCAACTTTTTTGCTTCTGTGACCAAAGACCCCACAAAAACTATGTAGAAGAGAAAAAGGTTATTTGGGGCTCACAGTTTCAGAGGTCTCTGTTTATAGACAGCGGACTCCTTAACTCTGGGCCCCAGGTGAGGCAGAACACCATGGCAGAAGGGTGTGGTGGAGGAAATCAGTTCGGGACGTGGCAAAAAAGAAACACAGAGAGAGCTCTGCTCACCAAAGACAAAATATAAACCCCAAAGGCACGCCCCCAGTGACCCACCTGCTCCAGTCCCTCCCCACTTGCCTACAGTTACTACTCAGTTAATCTATTCAAGTGGATTAATGCACTGATTAGGTTAAGGCTGTCATAACCCAATTGCTTCACCTCTGAGCCTTCTTGCATTATCTCACACGTGAGCTATTGAAGGACACCTCACATCTAAACCATAACACAGGGTACCGAATTCTTTCACCTGGTGTGCTTCATGCCCGTTCTGAGAAGAGAGAGCAGCCTGAGCTACATCACAGCTATTGATCCAGGACCCCTTGGCACCCAGAGTCTTCTCCATTTAAAAAACAAAGTATTTTGAAACAAAACTTAGTAAGCCTCTGAAAGTAAGAATAAGGACTCTTTGAGTGGTTTCTTTTCAAAAAGTCTTTTCTTCTGAAAACTACAGACTCACCAACAGTAACTGTCTGTGAAATAAAATGAATGAATTCCTGTCTTTCTTGTTTTTCTCTAATGAACTTTCCAGAACCTTACACTCTACTTAACAAAGACATCTCTTCTTTTGCATTGATAACGTTTAACACAGAGATACCTCAAAAGCAGCTCCACCTTCACTGTCAAAGGTTAATACAATCAAATAGCATGCTTCTATAAGAAATTTTGATGCTAAATGTTGAAAATAATATAAGGGCAGAGACTTGAGTTCTGCAAATTTTAGAGATGGTGGGAGTAGAGGGTGGAAAGAGAAAGGATATTGTCGATAGCATATTAAGATCTAAAAAACAGGCTTTTTGGTTAGAAAAGCACACTTTCACATCTAAGCTCTTCCAATCCCTGACTCTGATGGAAATAACATAAGTAAGTTATTTATCTCTCACACCTCTTTTTTCTTCTGTAAAATGGAGAAAATGATAATTCTCAGTAGTTTAGGGATGATGATTACATATATAGAAAAATGTCAGAAACGTGAACAATGAAAGGACCTAATATTAACCCTGTTATGAAATTTTTAAATAAAATCAAAAAAGCCTATAAGTATTAAACTTACACACACCAACAGCCTTAGAGATGACAGAAGGAAGATTCAGCGTAGGAAGGAAGGGAAGGAGAAAGTAAGGCAGGAACAGTTGAGGCTGCAAGGAGAGCCCCCCAGGGAAGTTCTCCACTTGGGCATCTTGAGCTCCACACCCCCTGGCTGTGGGAATAGCAAAGGGAACACTGTAACCACTAATGCTACCTCTGTCCCTTCACCCATTTGACCACTTCCCTTCCAGTGATTTGCTCAATTTAGGGGAGAGACAAGTTTTCTCCAACTGGGAAAACAATTAAGTCCCAAATAATCGACACTCCTATGACTTTCCAATTCTGACTCATTATCCTTACCCACAACTGTTGTTCCCCCACCTCCACCCCGCTACTTTCCAAGGGAGTGGGGAGAAAAGTCACTGAAATAACTTTCCCCAGCCTTGGCTCACCGTAAGAAAGGAATACGGGAAAACATGAAAGCCCATGCAGAACTGAGCACACAGGTAGATCTGGCAAAGAGGAAATGATCAAACGACTCAGAAATGCATCTGCAAGGTACTGTGGCCTATTTGAAGATTAGAGTTATTTAAATTTGATGCTATTGTTACAGGAATAAAGTAAAGAGCTTGTGTTGTTTTATAACAAATTTTCACATCCAGAGTCATATTTATGCACCTAGAAGGAAGAAAGCATGTGTTTTAAGTGTAAAAGCAGTGAACTCTTTTGAATTTCTCTTTCCTTTGTTAATGACATTGTTTCTTTGTTCTGGAGTCTCTTAGAATGATGTAGGAGGAATTTTTCCAGGCTGGCTTTGAATATCATTCTTTGCTTTCCTGCCAAACAGCTTTTCTTTAAATTTGCATGCCTTGGAATCAACTTTCTTGTTAGATATATTTCCACCAAAACTGAGAAGCTGGGAAGTTATTTTATTCTTGAGCAGTTTTATTTTTTCCCAGTTGCTCTCTTATTATCCCTACCGAGAATTTTAGCATTCTCTCTACTAAAACTCAATCTGCTACTTTAGAGGTTAATGATTAACTTTAATATGTCTGTGCCTTTAATTGTAATCTAGATTCTGGAATTCAATCAAATGTAATGGAAAGAATAGAATTGGGACAACTGGGCTCTAGTCCCAGCACAACCAATAAAGTAGCTTGACCTTGGGAAAGCCTTCAACTTCTCTGGAACTCCATGTGTAAAACAAGGTGGTTGAAAGACACAATCTCTAAGCATCTGTGGCTCTAAAAGTCTATGTGCCTATGAACAAGGAGCTCTCACATTTTAAATATAACTGATTACTGATAGTAATTTTCTCAGTTAATTCTGTTGGACAAAAACATGGCACACTATTTTAGCACACAACTGCCTTTTGAAAGAAAAACAATAGAAAGGAGGAGAGAAGTTCAGTATAGTAGAGAACATTTGGCCTTAGAAGAGCCAGCCTGGGGACAAGTGAGACAATATTGAAGGAAATGACTAAAATAATGACTTTTCCCAATCTCTTCTCTCTGTAAGAAAAGCTGCAGGGTCTGTTAGACAAAGTCATTCAGTGCTGAGCCCTGCAGGGTGAGCCTCTGGAGTAGAAGTCATCAAACAAGCCAAAGTCTTAACCCTCTTCATCCCTGCCCCATTGTGAAGCAAATGAGTATTGATTGGCATTCAGGCAAAGGATTCCAGAAAAAAAAGAAAAAGAGAAAGAAGACGGGAGGAAGGAAGGAAGGAAGGAAGGAAGGAAGGAAGGAAGGAAGGAAGGAAGGAAGGAAGGAAGGAAGGAGGGAGGAAGGGAGGGAAGGAGGGAGGGGAGAAAGAAAGACATAAATGAAACAAAATGAATTTCTGTTTGGGGAAAAGAAATAATTGGGATGGATAAATTGTCTTAAAATGATTATGGATGGGTACTGATTAAAAACTGACAGTTTTCAAATCTTCAAATCTAAAAAAGAACTACCTTGAGCTTAGGAGACAGCAAAAAATCTGGTGAAAAACAGGCACAAAATGAGTTTGGGGATTTTGCTTTTATATGTATTTTTGAGTCCTCTAATGGAACCTATAAAAAAATTGTAGCAAAAGCAAGAGCTGAAATTTCAGATTAATAGTCCACAAACTTTGGCAAAAAGAAGTCTCTCTCTTTTCATTGCCAGATACCTTTATGGAAGCAGAGGTGACTTTAAAAGCCTAGGTAGGAACCTGACTCAGTCAAAGGTATTAGTGGGATCAATGCTCTGAGAGCCAATCAGGTGATTATTATTTGAAGAAGAAAAATGGTTATATAAAATGACATGGGCTCAGGATATGGATTTGTTTTGTATAAACAGGGTCAGAGTGCATAATATACTCAAATTTCACACATCAATGCAGATATAAGGTAGGATCTCTCAGCCCTTTAAAAAGAGAAAGGATTGATTTGAATGTTCAGGGCATGCTTTTTGAGTGGCCAGCTCCTCCTGCTCACCCCTCTATTCCTCCACACAAGTATAAGATTTTTGTAAATTATAGTGTGTGGGGAAACTTCCATTTCAGGACGACCTGGTTTTGGGTTCTATATCAATCAGCTTCTCACCATTGTGACCAAAATATATGACAAGAACAACTAAGAGGAGGCAACTTTTATTTTGGGCCACAGTTTCAGAAATCTCAGTCCACTGTCACCAACACCATTGCTCAGGGTCTGAGGTGAGGCAGAACATCATGGTTAGAGAGTGTGGTGGAGGAAAGCTGCTCAGCTCATAGCATCTGGAAAGCAAGAAAGAGAGAGGAAAGGGCCAGGGACAAGATATAGTCCCCAAGACCATGCTCCCAGTGACCTACCTTCTCCAGCTATTCCCCATATGCCTACAATTTACTGCTTAGTGATCAAATTGTCAGCTCAAATTATTAATCCATCAAATAGATTATTCCACTGATGAAGTTAAAGCCCTCATTATTAAGTCATTGCCTAAAATCCCCACCTCGGAACCTTGCTGCACTGGGGGCCATGCTTTTAACAAAAGAGAGAGTCTAGATCTAAACCATAACAGTTCCTACCCTTATTTAATGAAATCAGTAGATGAACTTTCTTTCTGTGTTGTGTTGTCCTGCTTCATACTTTGGCAACCTAATTTGCAACTCATACTTTCCCTTATTTTATTAATAAATAAACAAAATTAAAATTCTATGCCAAAGTTGCACATATGTGTGCATGCCATTGAACATTCTCTGAGGGACAAGACAACTTCTACCTCCTCCCTTGATGCTAAGCTTCACCATGTGACTTGCTCTGCCCGATGGAATATGAACCCAATCTTTAAATGTGCTTGCCTGATCTGGCATGACTACTCATATTCCTACTCTCCTCCCTGAGAAGAGCTTGCCCAAGAAACCACTGTTCCTTCAGCCTGGGCCCCAAAATGAAAGCCATAGGAAAGAACTTGAATTTGACCTACAGCCTGGAGAACAGCTGCTACAGCCAACCCCACAGACCTACAAACAAAAAAGCAAATGTTTACTGTTACAGACTACTGAGATTCCAGAATGGTTTGTTGTGCCAATTAATTTAAGCAAAAGCTGACCTACAAGAAGAATTCTCTGGGAAAAGGAATCTATATTACAATAATGTAAACAACTTTCAGTTACATTCTTGTTCTTGAAAGATTTCTGGATATCCCACCAGTAAGGCTTTGTCATTCATCAGACACATCAACTCATAAAATTATCCAGCCGAGGTCATCCAAAAGAATTGTATTGTGCTCCTTCCAGTTTTACACTATCTCCCGCAACATCTCTACTCGGCCCTCCCAGCTCTAAAATCTCCGTGTATTATGGAGAACAAGTCAGTATTCAATCTCTGTCCTCTAGGTCACCTGTTCATAGAGAAGCTCACCAAAGAGTTCAGCAAGAAAGGGGCCTCCCCTGTAACAAAAGCATCCGTACAAAAGAACAGTAATGTTTTTTCCTCTGCAGTCTTCTTTTCTATTAAATACTCATACATGGAAGAGATAAGCAGTGTTGCATGATAGCTAAAACCAGGCAATATCTTGCAGAATTCCAGGCATGAAGTCAATTTCCACTCTTCTCTCCTGCTTCCCTGGTGTCTCTCTCTTCCCTGGTCTCTACCTCTTCCTACACTTTCTGATCTTCTCTCTTCTTTGCCAAGCCAATATCCTCTCCTATGGTTGTGGGAGACAATATGTGTTACCAATTAGCAAGGAAAGTTCTCTCTTGTTTCCCCTTAAAGTTCAAATTCCATTAAGTAATGAGAACTCAGTCATCAATAATTAAGACTATCCCTGGGAATCGCTCCCACCGAAGAAACTAACAGTGGTGATTTCTGAATAATAAAACAGAAAAAGATTTTCCAAACCACAATGATTTTCCTTTTTATATTTTCACAATCCTCCAAGGAGGAACAGGCAGCCATTTTAACAAGATCCAGCAGTAATTCTGGTGCCCCCAGGTAGCATGATTATCACAAAATACTCCAGTAGTTTGGCCCAGGGTAGGCCAAGTATAAATAACACATCACTTTTGAAATAAATGGCATAATGGCCTTTGAAATCTAAAAGCCACTTGGTTTTGATTCTAAAATTAGAAGATTGAGTGTGACCTTAATTTTCTCATCAGGGGGCAGCTCTGGTTCAGTCTCAAATCACCCACTGGCTTCACCAAACAAGGAAGAGGACAGAATGGAGAATACATTGCACACTTCCATTATGCACAAAAATATTCCAGGAACAGGGCAGCGAAGGAGCCTCTTCCTTCTTCTGATAGGAAGAAGAAACCTCAGTTTACTTGTCAGATTTCCACATAGCACTTTACTTCTAAAACCATAGAATTTTTCAAATTAAAAATCACAATGTAGACAATCACCTGAGGTATAAACACCAAGCAACAAAGAAGGGCTGCCAATTCAAGGTAGAAAAGACTCATTAAGAATGATGAGATGCTTCTGAGTCCTTATGCCAGCTAACACAAAAATGGCAACTATGGACAAAGTTGGTGGAGGGGGTCCAGAGGAAGGAAACTAAGCACAGATTCCTTCAGGAACATGGAAGAATGAGATTTCTTGAAATATATTTCCCTTTCTTGGAATATATTTCCCTAAGTGGCAGTGGGAAATGTCTATTACCCTGAAAGTTCCAATGTCTGTGAGTGAACTGGACAAGCCAGCTGAGTCCTAACCCAGATGTGTGGGTCTAAATTACTGAAAAATCTTGTTTGGATCTAAAGAGACGTAGAAAAGTAAGGAATATAGAAGAGATCCAGCTATTTCCTTGGCCTTCCAACCTAGAAGACTAAAAAAGGTTAAAAAAAAGTCAGGCATGGTGGATCACGCCTGTAATCCCAGCACTTTGGGAGGCTGAGGTAGGAGGATCGTGAGTTCAAAGCCAGCCTCAAAACAGCGAGGTGCTAAGAAATTCAGTGAGACCCTGTCTCTAAATAAAACACAAAATAAGGCTGGGGATGTGGCTTAGTGGTTGAATGCCTCTGAGTTCAATCCCCAGTACCAAAAAAAAAAAGGTAAAAAGATAATTTCATTATAGCTTCTTCCCAGAGCTATTAAAATTGAAAAGAGAGAGAGAGAGCATCTCCAGTAGGATTTCAAAAATTGGAACCAGAATTTGGGCAACTGTCATACTGAGTCAGAAAGGCCACTGGGGATTTAAATAATTGAAGTGAGTGGCAAAAAGACAAGAAAAAGTTTTAGAGTTGTTTACACAATTATCAAGTAAAGGCAGCAATATGTATATCAAAGATCAAAGATAAAATTAGCTATATTATCTATTCTTCTATCTCTCCTCCCTGTCTCTGGCCCTCCCATGCTTTAGGAATGGACTCATGGTCTGTCTCTCTCCACCCACCTTCTCTCTCTGATGCACTCTCTTCCTCTCCTCCCTTGGATCAAGACTATATTTAGTTTGCTATATGTTCTCTAATATTAATTCATTCTTTCATTCAACAGCATGCACTGAGAACCTGTTCTAGATACATGAAATAAAGAGGAATAAAACAAGGGTCCCTCCACCTTCCTGTAAAGGAAGGACATCTAAACACATTCACTGAAGCAATATCCATAATTTAATGGTGAGAGACCTTAAAGGAAGAGCTGAAGTTTGCCAGGCGCAAAGAGTAAACATGCAAAGACACTGAAGTAGCCAACAGTATGTAGGAGAGTGAGAAGAACATTGCCATCATTTGATGACCCTGAAGAGGATTTTCTTACTGTCACTTTTCAATAAAGTTTGCCCCAAAGAAAAAGTAATAAAAAGAAAATCAGAAAGTACGTATTGCACCTTTACGAACCTATATTGTAATTGATTCACTAAATCACCATTTATCAACCTCACTTACTACCTTAATGAGCAATTAATTCTTCCACTTATGGAAGATAAATCTCTGCACAGGCAGGAGCCCTGTTCTCAAACTATGAGTATACTGAAAATTCAAAATGGTCTACAAATGTCCAGGAAAAGCTAGCCAGGGAGAAGAGGTAACTATGGCACCTAAAACAGATAAAGTGTCTTTCCCAGTTCACAAATATCATTGGCACCAATTAGATATTCAACTGTGTCAACAGACTTCTCTGTTTAACAACAGGGAATAGAGTACACAGAATAGCCATATAAATCATTCACTCCATAGTGTTTTCCTTATTTCGTGCAGTGGTCTCTAATTCCAAGCTTTTAGAATCATCTTTAATTCTGTCTCCCTCTGTGTATGAACTTGGTAAATGCCAAGGCTTGGATTACCATATAGGATTCTTTGTGGAAATAAAAAGAAATTGAATCTGTCTGATTGAAACAACACTCACATTTTTTTTTTGGTGGGGGGTGGTGATGTTAGAAGTTCAGATACAGACACTGTAGACAAGCTTCTCCTTTCTCAGCTTGCTTTTCTGCTGTCCTGCTTCTATGATAGAGGTAAACAATCCAAATAGTCATTAAATACAGTGTTCATTCCCCCCATTCCAATGCAACCAGTTGATCATATGACTCAGTTAAGGCTAATAAGATAAAGCCTAAAGTCTGCTGGGGCTTCCAAGAAGCCTTTTCCTCCTCTGATTAAAAGAAAAGATACTGTTGGTGCTAACACATCCCCCTTCTTCCTAACAGAGACTGCAGCCTCAGGGGCAGGCCAAGAGGTTGTTGAGGAGACTGGATGCTGTCAGCCTATTGAACAAATGTCAGCAGCTACTTCACTCCAGACTTCTTATTTTATAGGAGAATAAAACCCCAATGGCTTAAGCCACTACTAGTTCTGTTTTCTGCTATTGCCACTGAACAAATGCCCAGATGACACATTTCCTGACTCACTGGGAGGGCTCAAGTCTAAACAGCCAGCACCAATGTAAAAAGCACACCATATACAACTACTCAAGTACAAGCCACCAATCTACTAGATGTTGCTATTATACTAATACTATTTCTGCACCAGAAGCATAATCTAACTGCAACCACCACAATACTGTCACATCTAGGTCAGGCTCATAATCTTGTAGCACCATACCCCATTTCTGCTACTGTGACTAGTTTCAAAGTCTATGATGGTCGCATGCGGTTGGTAGCACCTGAGTCCCATGCATGTTTTACTTTCAGGTGGAGTTTAAAAGGTAAGCATCTGGTATTTTGAGCTACTGTGGGTTTCTAACACAGGGATTGCCTCCATGCATAAGAGAGGGTTATATTTTGGCCAAAAAGAATGAGCAGCCTCCTCCCTAAAGCATATATCCAGCTACCAAAATCCAATCACAATAGTCACTAAGAACTACCCTCTTCCTCTCCACTTCTGCTGTCTTCATTCAGCTCTCATCACCTTTCACCTGGATTTATCTCTGAGCTAATCTCCAACCTGTCTACCATCACTCACACACACATACACACACACACACACACACACACAGAGCTGCTACAAGACTGATCTTTCTCAAACACAACTAAGATTGTGTTGATCCTCAGATTTAAAAATGTTAACAGGGGCTGGGACTGTAGCTCAGTGGCAAAGCACTTGCCTTGCATGTGTGAGGCACTAGGTTCAATCCTTGGCACCACATAAAAATAAATAAAGATATTTTGTGCATCTACAACTAAAAAGATATTTTTTAAAAAATGTTAACAGTTTCCCATTACCTAAAAGATAAAGTCCCATCCTTGGTTTAGACATCTAGGGCTCTCTAGGACCTGATCCCTCTCTGCAGGTCCAATCCCGTTTCTCATTGCCTGAACCTTTCAAAATGTGCTTACCTTAGTGGAGAAGGTGCCTGTCATAGTCTCAACTATTTTCTTGATAAGGATACCAAATTTCAACTCACATATAATATATCACATATAAGAAAGGGAGAATTGGGCTGGGAATATAGTTCAGTTAGTAGAGTGCTTGCCTAGCATGCCCTGGGTTCAATCTCCAACACTACCCCCCCTCAAAAAAAAGAAAAGAAAAAGAAATAAAGGGATAATCCCTTCTCAAACTTCAACTATGAAAATGTTGGGTATAGTTTTCAAAATGGTCATTTGAATTCATATTTTAATATAGCACTTAGAAGGGCCATTTTTAAAGGTGTAGTATATTTCTTTTAAAGGCATGGCTGTGCTCAGAAGCATTCAGGGTAGACATGCTGGTTCTAATAATGAGTTCCTACATGACACCCTTGGGTCTCTCTTGTTTATTATCTATTCCTGAGGCCTAGTGATAAGCCCAGAGACATCTGCTTCATTTCATTCCTATTTGAACAAGTCTTCCTCAGCTCAGCAACTGTTCTCTACACTGTTGGTTCATAGGGCAGAGATCTATGAGAAAACTTTCTCCAAAGATCAGTAGGCAGCAGTCAACCAAAACCAACCCATCTTCTGGGAGGAACGAGGAGGTAGAAAGCTAAGCACTTGAACTAGAGACTATGAGAAAATAATGCAAAGGTTAAGCCTCTTGAATCAAAGACTTTGGTCTCCCATCATCCCAGGCAGCTTGTTTTGGTGATGCTGTTGAGAAATACCAACCCCAGGGTTATTATTTTTTTTTTTTGGCACGACTTTAAAACCCCTAACTGCCTTGTAAGATAAAACCAATACAAAAGCTATCGATCGAATATTGTGCTGCCTGTTATGAAATGTGAACCTGTCTCTGTCCTCAAGAATCAAGTTCATAATAATGGTTATAATCATTATCATTATCATTATGTAAACTACTAACATATATTGAGCATTTGTTATTGGACAAGTTAAAGCATTTAATCCTTACAACAATCTCATGAGATAGATTCTATTACCACCCCCATTGGCAGCTAGGGAAAGTGAGCCTAAGTTTAATAACTTTCCCAATGTCATAAATATAGTGAATGGTAGCACTTAAAATCTCCTTTAAGTGAAAAATCAAAAGATGCTAAAGTATTTTCAAATAATAGTAAAATCTTCAAATAAATAAATGAGTGAAGATCCTAAAGAACAAAAATTGATGTGGGAAGAGAAGGAAGAAGATACTTCAGTCTGGGGTAATAAGGAGGATATTGGTCAAAATAATATTTAATTTATGCAAAAGGGAAGACAGGAAACATTTATGCCATTACACTCAAGATGGCACATTATACCCTGAACTACATACAGTTCATCCCACACTTCAGGTGTAGGTTCTAAACAGAACTTTTATTCTCCAGAGACAAAAAGCACTGCATAAAAAGATGATTATTATTTAAAACTGACTATTGTAAGTTACATCAGATTGAATTGAGAAATTCATTCATTTATTCACCAAATAGGTATCCAATTCCTACTATCTGCCAGAGTCTGCACTAGACAATGGGAACAGAGGGAAGAATAAAAATACAGATTACCTACAAAGAGTTAAAGAACCTACATTCATATATATATATATACATGTATATATATATTTGTATACAACTACAGCTTTTTACATTCCTTCATGTATACAGCTACAGCTTATTATATTCTTGGGTAATTTTGAAACTTAACCAGGTTGCTAACTCACAGAATACTACAGAAAACAAGAGAAGGAAGAAGTACCAGAGAGAAATAAAGGGCAAATGCCTGGCAGGTATCATTGAGAGAAATCTCCAGATCCCTCCCAACAGCAGCTTGAGAAATGTCACCAGTGGCAGAAACCCAGAGAATATTCCTCTTTCTAAGCCCATGGGTCAATTTCATCCTACATTTAACTCATTAGATGCTTCCACCATTGTTCCTTTCTTCCTCAAATTAGAAAGCTCTGGGAACAAGAAAAAAGGGGATCACTTCTGTAGAATAATTTCTAGAAAGTTTAGATATTCTCAGCATGTCTATAAAAGCAGTTGCTGAATTTCTAATTAACATCTCTGAATTTGCCTGTTATAATTACAAACCCTCCCAAGTATTAAAAGACAAGGCTTCTGTGAACCATGTTTGTGGCCATCTTTCATGTTATATTCCCAATTATGCATCTACCAAAGGTTGAGAAAAATGTTTTGTTTCTCTATAAAATGCTATATTGGTCTTTCATAATGGGGAAAGACTCAAGGCAAAAATTAGTGTCTACAATGAAAAGCTGCTTGGTGTTAAAAGCTATTTTGTTTTAATTGTGGGTTGTTTTGTGTGTGTATATACAACTGATTTTCTTTGCATTTTTTTACTGTCCCTGTGTGAAGCATTTCTGGAGATAATGATTGGTTAAGGTCAGAGGTCCTCAACTTCTCCAGCTGTTATGTATTTGCCAAAAGCAGCTCTTATGTGCAATTGCTATTGTTATTATTGCTTATTGTTTAGGTCTGTTTCCTTTGAAAAATGTCTCACTCTCACCTCAGGAAAGTGCAGTCCATTAGGAAAGAAGTGAAACCTGATGCACAACCTCCATGAGGGATCAAGATGGCCTGAAGACATCAACTTACACAGTGACTTGTCACTCAGAAACAAACCCTTAAACATCAGTGGGATATTTAACTCTAAAATGGGATTTTGACCATGTTTTTTTTTTTTTTTAGAAACAAATAGTAGGAAGTTCAGGAGCTTAAAAGAGACCACATAGTAGCATTCAGCCCTTGGGTAGTTTCCTATTCTCACATCCTCATACATTCTCCAAATGTAGGGCAGAGCCACTGAGCACTATTATATGTACAGAGCATGCCACCAGTCACAGGGTCTTGTCTGCCCTACTCCAAAAGGCAACTTCTCATTCATGTCCACTTTGGATGATGCTCTAATGCCTTATGCTAAGGGGCCCCAAAGAAGTGGACATTGATGGTTTTAGTCACATTTGGAGCAAAGTGCCTGGCACATTGGAGATGCACAGTAATTGTCTAATAGAGGGGTCATTATACCTCCTCTGTAACAGGCCAGAGAGCAAATATTTCCAGATTTTCAGGCATGTGGCCTTGGTTGTAACTACTCAACTACTCTGCTAATGTGCACTGTAGTCCCAAGGCAGCCACAGACAATATAGAAACAAATGGGCGTGGCCCAATTTGGCCCCTAGGCAAACATGGCCCAATTTGGCCCCTTTGTCCAACCACCTATTGAATGAATAAATCATTTAAGAATTCATCTTTCTATATAAATGTATATCCCAGATACATTAAACTCTCTTCTTTAAACCCATAAAGGTTTTTATTTTTGCTTTAATTCATTTAATTAAAATTTTCCATAATGCATGTTTATATACTGGCCCACTTTTTTTAAAAAAAGCCTATTCAAAACATAACTTTTTCTCCATCTGACTCAGTCATTACTAAAGCAATTATTTTACAATGCTGAAATTTACTTATGTCATCTGAGAATTTCGGATGCACTGGGCTCTTTAACATAGCTTCTGAAAGCTCCAAACCTCTATGGTTGTTAGTAGGGGTTCAGCAATTCAGGCACCCTCAGCTTAACACATCTCCCAAATCCCCTTGGTAGGATTAAAAAGTGCTATTATCACACCAGTGTTACCAGCGAAGTGCTTAGATCCTACCCATCCTGCATTACTTTGACTTCCAATCTGTTGGCCAGAGCAAATCACATGGCATATTTTCCATGGAGTCAGAGAAATTTAATCTCTTCATGTGCCCAGAAGAAAAGAATCAAATATAGATCAGCACAAAATGTTACAGATGGTCCCCAACTTAACGATGGTTCAACTCACAATTTTTCCACTTCATAAATGACACCAAAGACACCAGTTTAAATCAGATATTCAGTAGAAATCATACTGTGAATTTTGAATTTTGATATTTTTCTGGGCTCATGATGTGTCATCTGCTTTATAAACTTTCTAGACTACAGGGAGTAGCAGCAAGTCACAGCTCCTGATCAGTGCCACACAATCAAGAAGGTAAATGTCCAGCACTCTGCATTATACAATGTTACTAAGCATTGGCATTCAGAAAATTGCTGAATTAAATACATTTTTCAATTTAATGATAATTTCAATTTACAATGAATTTATCAGGACATGAATCCACTGGGTACTATCACAATTCATCTTTTATTTAGTTCACTATTATAACCTGGAAAACACGAAATCCAATCCCAGGGAGACAATCCAGAGTCTCAGGTAATCATAGTATGGATAATGGACCTAGAAGTTTCAGTTTTCTCTTCGCTGGGAAGGATGGACAGATGAACACTGGTCTTTCTATCAGGTCATGACCTAAGGCTGCTTTTTAGACCAGAGACCAAATAATGAAAGTTAAGTGAATGAATCATGCTTCTCTCTCTCTACTACCATCATCATTCAGCATAGGATGTGGAAGAAGGATGAGATCACCTCAACCAACCCCATTCCAAAAGGGGAAGAGTGAACAATCCATACCAGCATGGTCAAGTTCGAATGAGAGCTCTATCCTGGTTTGAAAATAGCCAACTTCTTGCTCTACCCTCACATGGCAGAGAGAGAGAGAATCCTCTTATAAGGCCACAGTCCAATTTGATGAGAGTCCCACACTTATGACATCATTTAACCTTAATTACCTCTTATAGACTATGTTTCCAATATAGTCACACTTGGAGTTAGAGCTTCAACATATGAAGGGGGGACATACAATTTCATCTATAGTAGGAGCTCTCACCTGGATATGACCCATGCTCACATTTCCTTTGGGCAAAGCAAATCACACGGTTATGCTTAAATTCAAAGAAGGATGGGAACATATTTCACATTCATGGAAGAAGAGAATAACTGGAAATATTGATTAGCATTAGTAAAGTCTACACAGAAGCACTGGTTTTAAACAGGATTGTGACATAATCAGGTAAGTATCTTAGATCCTTCTTGCTTCATTGTGAAGAACAGACTAGAGAGGATCCTTATAATTAGGAAGACTGTCTTGAAGCCCATGATATAGTCTAGGAGGAAAAACAGGTCAAAACAGGGCTATAAATGTAGGGAAGGAAGTAAATAGTCAGTGCACAGGAACTTTCATAGAACATGTCAGCCATGACTTTCTCCTGCAAAATGAATGTCCCAAGTAATACAAATAATATGTGATAATACAAAATTATCAAAAATATGCCTTCAGTTACAAATGAGTCTCAGATAATTATAAGCTTCTTTCTTTGAGTTGCAAAAAAAAAGTGTTTATTTTAACTGTGAATAAAATCTTTATGTTATCCACAGAGTACACTGAAATGGTTTTGACTACTGTCAAGCTGTCATTGTGTATTCGAGTTCATGTACAATGATCTTTAAACAAAAAGAGTCCCCATGGTCTTCCAGGTGAACAGATGTGATTTCCTTACACTTTTCCACTGTTTCCTTATTTTTCATATTCTCATTCCACCAAAAATAGATGGTCAAGGGAGAAAAGTCATCATTGATACAAGGAAGTTCAATAGCATGAAACTCTGAGAGTTGTGAACTCAAGAGGCAACCAATGAAATTAACTTATTAAGTTAATGTTTTCAAACTCGAATCTTTCTTTCGTTTCTTTTTCTTTTTGGTACTAGGGATTGAATTCAGGACCTTGTGCATTTGAGACATGTGCTCTATCAATGAGCTACATCCTCATCCCTCAAATTAAATCTTGCTACTACATTAAAGAGAGCTGAAGCCAAAACATATCCAAAGTAAAGAATACCTTAACATTGTTGAAGTTATTTTCCTGGAAGTTAGAAAAAGAGAAGTTAAAGAATTGGAATGTCAGTCTATCACCAGCTCTGTCTGGGATCAAAGAGTGTGCTCTATCCAACAATATTAATGTTCTGGTCCACTTGGTAATATAGTCATCTCCATAAATTAATATCTGTTTTGTGGTTTATACATTAGTCTCAAATGTGTTTGGTAAGAGTTGATTCTAAGAGGTTGATTCACTCTTATTGGGGTGGAATTCTGCTTCCAGCCTATGTAGGCACCTTATTTTGAATTCTCCATTAAGCAAAATCTGTTGAAAGAACATAGTACAGTAGATTTGTTTGTTTGTTTAGAGATAATCCCAGAAAACAGAAATTAGAGAATGGGGGAGATGGAATGAAGTAGAAAACAATGTAAGGGTGCCTTATTGAGATCACTGCTCTTAAAACCACTGAGACCTTCTGAGAACCAGACAGAAAGTCTCTTAGAATTTCCTGCCTGAAGTACAGGAGGCTGGAGATTGTCCTCTAGATCTTGCCCCTCATTATTTAGTGTAGTTCTCAAGATATTAAACTCACACACACACTTTCCAGCTGAGCATGGTGCATGAGCTCCTGGTGCCTTGGAGAAGTCCCTGGGACATAAAATGGAAACATTTGCTATATACTCTTGAATTAGACACTACTAGCACAAAGGAAGTTCAGCTCACACAGAACTATCCACTGCAAGGACAGCTGAAAGCAACAGCGGCCTATTTGGGTTGTGACATAGCATACATGGGATATTGCTACACTGGGCAGGAAGGAAACCCTGAACTTCAGCCAGCACAGCACAGCTTTTATAGCCAGCTGTTTGTTTCCTATCTAATCATCCCATCTTAACTAAAGCATTCAAAATCCTTTGCCCTCCAAATAACAACTTTGATGAATAGCCATGAAGTCCTTTAGTCCCAGTTCTCAAAGTACTGCATCTAATCTTGAATGTAAAAGTGTCCTTTTCTATCGTAAAAATTGGCACTACACTTTTCGAGTTGTCAAGCTGACATTAAGCTACTTTTGTGCTTTACAAAAGCAGGTCTGCCAAAGGAGCCAAGTACCACCAAACAAGCCAAGCCATGGATCTAATTTAGTAAAAACAATTACTTAAACCACTTTCTATTTGGGTAGGAAAAAAGTACTTACAAGTGAGGGCCATGAAAGTAAAACATGAAATTCAACACAGATCATCAAGGAAGCACTGGAGGTCTGAGAACCTACAAGAGACTGGAGTTGGTCATTTGCTACAGGCCAACACAGTTACAGGACATTGCAGAGGACACAGTTACAGAGTGGGGGCAACTGGGCTCTGCTCCCTATCTCAGTTCCTCCATTGAACATCTATGCTCAGTTATTCCCAAGGACTTATCAATAAAATAAATCAGAGTTCATATCTCACCATCACCACCTGCTCCTTATGTGACCTTGAGCAACTTATCTAACTCTCTGAACCTCAGAATCCTCCTCAGTAAAAGATAATAATTTCTAATCTGCAAGACCCTTGTGAAAATTCAAAGAATAGAATGTGCACAGCACCTTGGACAGTACCAGATAGATTATTAGTGCTTAATAAATAGTAGAGAAAGCTAGACATTGAAAATAATGAACCATGAGACACCCAGGAAATGCCTAACCAAGTCTGGGTCACCACTTCATAAATATCTATTCTCCTTTCAGTTATGTTTCACAAAAGCTAAGAGCTTTACCAAAACTGTACAGCAAAGGCAGGGTTCCTTATTCTGAAATAAGACATAGAATGTGAGTAGCCTGAGAGGTGCTCTTCTCTGGAAAATTTGCAATTATTAAGACAAAATGGTTCCCTGATAAAGCCATGCTTAAGACCAAAGATGAAATTCTGTAGCTCACACCATCTGTTCTGTCCTTCCAAGCCCAGCAGACCCTGCCACACATCAGCACCCACTTCCTTCCCTATGGAACCAAACATCCTTCTGTGGTTGCCTTCCCTCCTCCTTTGCATTGGATCTGCCTCTCCTCAGCTCTCTCCCTGGTCCTGTATTCCTCAGGCCTACTCCAACTCCAGCTCCATTGCAGACACCTTTGAATATAGTTCCTATCTAGATTCTACTTCGGACATCTTCAGACTTTTCATACATGCAATGTTCATTCATTCATTTGACAAATATTTATGCAGACTCTTATGTACCCCCATAATGTTCTGGGTATTAGGACACAGTGAAAACCAAAATCAACAAGTCCCTGCTCCAGGGATATTCTAGGCTAGTGTGCAGAAAAAAACAAGGAACAAATCAATACATGTCTTCTCAGTGGTGAAACTCATTCCTACTTTCATTCTGCGGAACATACAGTAAAAGAGTTTCCCCTGAGCTCCCGGAGGCATACCCATCTTTATGATATTCTTGTCATTTACATGATGGACCACTTTTAAGAAGTTCTTTTTACATAAAGGTCAAGGTTCAAACATATCAAAATTCTACCCTCTTTGGAGAATATTAAAGGAAGGAAGTATGGAGTTCTATTTCCAAGGCCTGTTACAAGGGTGACAATCGCTTCATTTTCCCTAAAGAAGAATTACTGTCAATTACAACATTCCATTCAAGATTCCACAGATGGCTGCTAATACCCTGAAATGATGTCCACTGGGATATTTTATCCTTGACACTGAAAGGTTTTCTCTTTTTCCTCCTTCAAAAGGAACAACTTGAGATACATAAAGGCTTATTGTGACAAATAAGAGGTGCAACATATGATATCATGGTTCATGGTGTCTCCCATAACACACAGTCCAATCTGAGAACCTTTGCAGGTCCTGCCCACACTTTTTAAGCTCTGCTACATTTCCCTGTTTCTCTCACTGCCAAGGTGCTGCACCAATAAAGCCCAGACTGTCCACTATTCTTCTAAAATCAAGCTGTTAACCAACTTGACTGGCCCTCAGGTAAAGGAGTGACTACCTCCCAGACTGGCAACCATTTTCAGTGATAGCCTCCAAACTCAACAGGTGCTAAAAAAAAGGGGAGGGGGTGTTTTTTAAAAACCCTTGGCATGGATCAGCTGCCGAAGTGTGTGAGCCCAGCAGAGGATTCTGACCTCAACTCCATTATCTGCTGGCATTCTGGAAGGATGGACAACCCATACCCATGAATAGCCACATTGTGATAAACAAAAGAGGAACTAGGCAAGAGAAGCACATTGATCATACAACCATACATAGTCCTCTTATATCAGATTATATAAATCTATTTCTGTAAGAGAAGTTAGGATCAACTTTTAATTCTATGCAACTATAAGGTAAAATCAGCCCACATGGACTAGAGGAAGCCAGATTATAGAACTTGGACTTCATTCTTTGGCAGCCCACCATTTCTTAGACCATAAATCTGGATCATAAAGTCTTTGTTCACTTTCTACATCCAATTAGTGCCCAAGTCTAATTAATTCAGCTTCTCAACACCTTTCATATCTTCCCTTTCTTCCCCATCCCCACCTACCCTCAGGGCCATTTGCCTTCCACCTGGACCATTGCCACAGTCTCCTAACTGAGCTTCTCTTACCATAGGCAAATTCTCAATCCCTGACTCTCCAAACTTTCTTTCACACTGCCACCAGAGAAACCTTTTTAAAATTCAAATTTTCTTACTGTTTCTCTTAAAAGGAGTTTGATGACAGTTGATTCCTTACAGAATAAATACTAAATTTAGTCTGTTAAATAAGTCCCTTCTCACCACTGACCACTTTGATAACCCTCCTAGAAGAACATGCACATGAACTACTTATAATTTTAAACACATTCCCATATATCTACTCCCCTAGTCTGAATTGGCCATCCTCCCAAATGCCATCTCTTATCTGCAGAAAAGAAGAGCTGACTCACCATTTGCTACTAGACAATCTTTAGAGCAAGGGCATTATATAGTTTTCCTCTACCCCCAGCACTTTGTTTGGCATGTAGCAACCACAGAATACAAGCAGTGTTTGTTGAAAGAATTAATGAGTAAGTGAAAAGAATAAATCGAATGTCTTACAAGCACTAAAAATATGTGTTAGCTAAAATATCTTCATTCTTCTTACTTCTGTCATTTATTATTTAAGCTATGACTACAACGGAAACATTACCATAGCTACATGGTCTCATCACTACAGGTCCACATCAGACACTGGCTCATCCTGCACAATGTGGTCCCACTACAAATGTCCCAAAGAGACTTCTCTGATCATGACATTCAAAATCTCCCCAGAGCTCCCCACTGCCAACTCCTTCCATGACATCCAACAAGATTCATGTTGTGGTCCCAACCCACCTGTTTAACCTTATTTCCCTCCACTCATCCATAAGTCCCCTAATGAACAACTCAACAAGGTCCAAGTAATTCCTAATAAGCATACTTTAATCATACCATATCTTTTGCTTATATTTTCTTACCAATTGAATCTTAATCATTTCCTTAGGTCTACCTCAAAAACCACTCTTTTCTAAAACCTTCCATATGACCCTTATCTAAATTGTATCCCCTCTTCTGAATTCCATAAAATTCTTTTCTATATCATCTTCATAGCGCATTCAACTTGTATCTTTATTATGGTTATCAATAAATATGTTTTAGCTCAAATACAAGATTGTAAAGTACCTGAAGGTTGAAACTCAACCCTATCCATTGTACCATCAATAGCAAAGTCTGACACATTCCTTTTGTACGAGATTCTCAGTAGAAATTTGATTAGCTATTCAATTATCCAACACACTTAGAGCATCAGTCATTTGGATAATCATATTTCTTGTTCACATATATCACTGTGCAAAGTACTTTCCCCTCTATTTCCTCATTTCCACTTTACCACAACCTTGTGAAATAATTAAGGAGAATCTTCCCTTGGAAATAAAGAAATTATAGTACCATTGAAATAGTTGAATAATTTCAGGGCTATTCAGTTGGTAAATAAAAGGTCTAGAATTTGAGTCCAAATACCCTAGCTTTACATGCCATGAGTTTCTCTCATTCTTAGTACTTTGTGTAAGAGTTTGGCCCTACCCATATATGTGATCTTCACTTGTGTGGCTTCAGTAAAGCTGCACTTTCCCACTCTGTTCTTCTTTCCCTCTTGCCAAATTTTCTCTAGGGCTTGGTGTGCTTTGAAATAGAATACAGCAACAACCTCAGAAGTCTACCTGACTGTCTCCCTAGCTATCTCCTGCCTGGGTTCATCAGCCTGTTGATCCAGGCTTATATCTTACCTAGTATTTTTAAAAATACTCACTGGAGACCAGTGAGTTATGTAAAACGACTCCATAATGAGGATCCAGAGAGTAGCTCAGCGCTGGAAGGTGAAGAGAAGCAGGTATCCAAAGCTGAAACATGAAGATGGGGGTCATGGTCAGACACACAGAGAGGAAGGTAAGCTGAATTCTCAATTCACAGGTTCTGGAATCAGACTACCAGGTTCAAATTTTGGCTTTACCACCTTCTAGCTATATAATCCTGAAAAATGTATATGTCTGTTTCTCAAGTCCCTCATCTAGGAAAGACTAATGGCAGTAATCGTTTCTCCCTCCTAGGATCACTGTGAGGTTAAACAAACTCATCAGTGCAGATTCCATCACAGAGCCTGGCATATAAGTAGCACTCCTGAGCAAAAGTAATAGAATGTTGAATGAGGTGATGCCTTCAAAATTGGTAACAAAAGCCCAAACCTGTGGACAAACAGGATCCACAAACCCAACATTCTAAACAGAAGCCAGGAACCTCCCTATGAGATTACTAACCCTACACTGCCCTTCAACTTTCCTCTACCACCCACCACCACACATCTGTCTTTTTCAGGGGCACAGAGGATAGCCCTGGAGGGGACAGATGGAGAGCGCATGCAGCAACCATGATCATGGTTTGTTGGGGTATACAGAATCTGCAATGAGAAGTTGCAACTCTATTACCAAGTAAAGGAATTGGGAGTTGGAGGGACTTCAGGAGAATCCCCAGAAAGATGAGTGCCTGCCAGGCAAGGGCACACAAGCGTCTCACTCCCTGGGTGAAGCTTTCAGAACTACAAATCTGGCCTTCCGCAGCTATCACAGAAGAGGGTGAAAGGGGACTTGACCTACATCCTTGATGATAGGTGGATATTCTTGAACATGATGATCAGCTCCCACCTAAAGGTGCAAAACTTGCCAGGGAGTCCCATTTCATCAGGGTGAGAAGGAAGTGTGGAACAGGGTGACTAAGAGGAAAAGCCTCTCACTCTAGTCTCCTGCAGCAAAGCTCTCAGCAGCTCTTCCATGTAAAAGAGCCACAGAGGAAAGGCAGGAGCTGCAGAGCCATCATGGTGGCCACCAAGAGAAGAACTGCCCTCCACTGAAAGGTGATTGGAACATGGAACAAATCTCAGAGGTCTAGGAGGGCATACCTGTCCTCTCTAAAGAAAGTTTGGTGATGGAAAGGACTGGTGGAAACTAGCTAATTGCTACATTCACCAGCCATGAAAGTCAGAAGGAGGAAGAACCACAATGAGCTTCAACATAACGATGTTCACCTCTCCATCATGGCATGCACTTGGTTACCATGAGATGAATCTGTCTCCACCATCTCCCTCCAGGCCCCCAAAGCCCTCCAACCAAGCTAAGTTTTAATCCTACAAAAAAAGAAGGAAGAGGGAGAATCTTTATGAAGGTCCTTTCTACCCTGGCTCATCCTACCAAATGAGGTAGGGTGAGAAAAGTGAAGAACAGACTGACGAGTCTTAGACCTCAAGCAATGGATCAAATCTGTGCCAGATGAGGGCAGGAAGAGTGCAGAGGAGAAGACATAAATCATATTAAAGACTAAAGTTTCACTGGAACTTGACTTTTAGCGTTTAAAAATATCCAGCAAATTACAAAATCTGTCCTCGGGATTTGAGAAAAAGACTTTGGTTGTAGCATGGTTGAAGGTTTATAGAGAAAAAAACAGTTTCATATTTTTGTCCCTATAGAGCAATTACATTATCAGCATCAGCATCCTGAGTATTAACAACAGAGAAGCCAAATGTGCCCAAGCCTGAGGCTTCAATGAGACCAGAGAGGGAAGATGGAACCTTGAATGTGTATATGCCTAGAGCTCTGTGTGGGACAAATTAGGGAAGATCAAGGGCAGGAACTAACCTGGGAAATCCAAGGAAATTACCAAGAATAGTGCTTAAGGCCCCAGTGGTTCTAATTAGCCGGCAATAGTATGAGACAAAATCAGTCGACTGAGTTTAAAGGCACAGTGTTAATGCACACACCTGGAGCCACTAGGGGTCTGCTGGGGTTTTACGTTAATGACAATAATGTGTCACTGAAAAATATTATTGCCTCCCAGAAGCTTCCTACTTTTCTGGTCACCCCTGAATTTCATGAGAAAAAGGTTAAACCACATCTTCCTTCTATCTCATCTCTTTGAAGGAGCTGAACTGGCCATGGAGGAGGGGAAATGGACTCTTTCATCCCTGCATCCATACCACAAGTTCAAGTCACAAGTCCAAATCAAATTGGTAGTTACCAGAAGCCTCTTCCACCCCTAGGAAGAGGAGGCTAAGCAGGATCCTTCTGCTCTTTAATTTCCATTCTATGCAAAGCCAATCGCGTAACCATCCCTAACAGACCCATGTATGTAAGCCTTCTCAGGAAAGTGTAAAACAGCATGAAGTTTTCATAGAGACCTCAAACTAGAATGCTGTTCTCATCCCCCTAGCAGATTCTCTCCAGGAAAATGACCTGCAAAGGGCAATCTCTATGAATGTCCTCTGGTTAGTTCCCCACACTGGTGTAAACTCCCAAGGCAAGCTGCACTGGTGCCCCCGAGGGGTCCCTACCTGCCCATGGACAAACAGGTGTGGGAGCTATTGCTGCTGCAGCTGTGAGTTCACTGCGAGGAAATCACCACACTTCCCCAACAAGCCCTGCTCAAGGGCAGGTCTTCACTATCCTCACAAGACTCTGCAAACCAGCTGTCAGTTTAGCCCCTCCTCGGGGTGGAGCACATCAGGAAGAATGTGCAGCGGAACACATTCTGCCACAGGCTGCCCGCAGACAGAATGGCCTTGCAATAGCAAGTGAGGTTTTTCTTTAAGTTAATGGATTTGGAGAAATTCTAGAGTTCCACCAAAAGTCTGCCATGCATTAGAGTAAGCTGTGATGTCAGTTGATGTGAGATCGGCTAGAAGGCAGTTATAGGCATATCCATGAGGAAAAGCAGCCCCCAGATGGTCATCTTGTCACCTCTGTCCCCAGAATACGCTCCTCAGAATCAGAACGAACCCAACCTCTCAAATATTCCTTTAGTTCACTGATCCTTTTCCTACCACTTCCCCCAAACACACATATTTTAAGAATGTCTATTTAATTTCCAATGAATATAATAAATAATATGGAAAACTTTAAAAATATGGAAAAGTTTTTAAAGCACTCTTCCCCCTGGAATCACCACTAATGCTACCATTCAAGAGAGAGAGAAAGGCAGACTGTTAATATTTTGGTATCTTTGCTTCCAGACTTTTATGTAACATTAATTGTGAATAAATATACGTGTATATAATTTAATAGAATTAAAATAGAATTTTAAAAATCAAGCTCACATTATTCATACATGGTATAAGCTCTGAAATCAGCGGCTTAGGTATAGTCTAATTCCACCTCTTACTATTTATGTCTAAGCTGTAACAGGTGAATAACATAGTGCCTATATCAGCAAATTGCTATAAGGAATAAATTAAATAATATAGGTAAAGCTGCTTTAGCAGGACCTAGCACATGTGGGGTGAGTGTATGTGAGTTGTTAGTGTTGTTTTGTTATTATTGGTTATTATTGCTTTTTTTAAACTATACATACAATTTTTTTCCTGTGCTGCCTCTGAGGAATGAACACTGTTGTGCATACCAATTAAAGCAGCAGTGTAAGATCTAGGATGCTGTCTGGACTAAGACCACTCTCAGCAATGCTCTGCCCTTGCTAGCATCTTTCTTCAGGAGGTCGATGGGACAGAATGGCCAGGGTCAGCAAATAACTGAAGGAGCAGGGGAAGGTTGCAGAGGCTTCAGCCCAGCCCACATCACAGCTGTCCTCAATTACCACAAGCAGATGTTGGCAGCTTGACTCGTTAGGAATGCAATCCAATCACCTTGGCAGTCTAATCCTCTTACTAGAAACTCTGGACATAGAGTTCCCAGTTTCCAGTTCCAGCAGTCAGGCAATGAAGGTCACCCTCTGTCCCCAAGCAAAGATTTCATGTGGCAAATCTGCATGGATTAGAGCGTTGGTTCAACCAGTTGATTTTACATCCCAGAAGATATTTGGCAATGACTGGATACATTTTGGGTTGTCGCAACCTGAAGGGAGAAGAGGCTGCTCCTGGCATGTGGTAGTAGGTAGCGTCTCGGATGCTGCTAAATATTCTACAATGCCCAGGGGACTTCACCCCAATTAGAAAATTATCTAACCCAAAATGTCAACAGTGATCAGATTGAGAAGCCTTTGATTAGAGATCCCAAACACATAAGTTAAATATAAAACCTTAAGTTAAGAAGAGAAAATAGCCAGGTGCAGTGGCACATGCCTGTAATCCTAGCAGTTTGTGAGGCTGAGGCAGGAGGATCACAAGTTCAAAGCCAACTTCAGCAACTTAACAAGACCCTGTGTCTAAAAAAATAGAAAGGACTGGGGATGTGGCTTAGTGGTAAAGTGCCCCTGGGTTCATTCCCTAGTAACAAAGAAAAAGAAAAAGAAAAAACAAGAAAGAAAAGAAGAGAAAATAGCTAGCCCTCAAGGAATGGGAAGACTTACGGGTTTGTAAAACAGGTCACTGAAGTGAGCAGGTAAATTGGACCCATGAGACAGAGTGGGTAGAATAGGAAAGGTGATCAGAGTACATATATATTTTCTTAAAGAAGGTCTACCTTCTGTAATCCACCCAACTTCCCATCACAGAACAGTGAGACTCCAGGGACTCCATTGTTAGAAATTCTAAGACCTCTCACCTCAAGGGATAAAACACTTCCTCCTGCCCCATGGATGCTCTGCTCTCACCCCTCACAATGACACTCCAAGACAACCTCCTCAGCCAACCTTTCCCAGCCACCCAACCCTGCCTCCTCCCCAGCCTTTGGCCAGGCTTCTCTTTTGTTTCCTTTTATCTGAACAAATACATCTTCATACCAACTTGGAATGCCATTTGTAATGAATTCAGAAATCTTGAGTGTCTGTTCACTGTTGTCACCCCTACAGCTCAGCACCATGCCTCATACAGAATCCATGGTAGGAAAACATTTGTTGAACTATAGCTGATAGAATAAATGAATCCAGTACAGATACCAATTAGGCAACACATAAGCCCATGTAGAGCTTGAGTTATAAAGTTATTCATTTTTATAACTTTCACTGAGCCAAAGGCACTTAACTAAAAAAACTAGTAATGAGAACCTACTATTTTCAAAGAGCTTCTGTCACCACGAGTCTCTGAGATAGGTAATATTAGGGCTGTGTCCCAGATGAGGACTCTAAGGCTTGCAAAGGTTATGGAAGTTCCCTGCCCCACGGTCTGATAAGGAGCAGAGAGGGAAGTGAAAGCCAGACCTTCAGAATTCTCTGCTCTGGGCACTAAGTACAGTATATAAACATCTAGAAAACATTAAGGGTACTGTTCTCTGGGAGCTCATAGGGAGTCCAGGAGTCAGGAAATACATAATTAAAATTATATCCTAACCAACCCGTGTGCTTGATAGTATGGTTCCAACTGCACGGAAATGCTGAGTACAGAGGACATGGCAAGGGGGCAAGGAGGTGCAGTTCCCAGGACCAGGTGCTTGGGCACCTAAGGTCACAGGCACTGGATGGAGTCACTTGATGGGAGTTTGGATTCTAGCTCCATGAACTGGTGGAGCTGCTCATGTGGTTGAATCTAGGATTCCATCACCACTAAGACACACCACTGTTCACCATAAATGAGCAATGAGGTGACAGTGTTGATTAAACTCACAAGATGCAGAGGTCTGTCTGATCAAATGCACTCTGATTTCAGAGATTTAAAAATGTTTTAAAAATCCTGCATGTTACAACTATAAATGCTGTTTTTACACTCTCTCTCTCTCTCTCTCTCTCTCAGCATCAGTCTTATCATCTATGCAATAGGGATGATGACCTTCAAGCCATGGTGTTAATACAGATAAGCCCACCCCTAACATTTGCAGAGTAGAGCAAAGACACAAAACGGCCCAACTACCACATGTCTAAGTGTTTATAAGTTAGACATTAAGCCAATAAACTATAAAAAGGGTCGCCCTCTTATTTGAACAAATACATCTTCGCACTAACTTGGAAATCCAGGCTTGGATGTAGAGTTCTTCAACTTCTGTATTGGAATATGGTAGACCCTGCCTCTCCCTGCTTCTCCTCCCACTTCTAGCTCTGTCTGGCACTTTCTGTCACTCCACATACCTGCAAATGGACAATCTAATCCAAGCCCTGTTCACAATGCCTCCCACCTGAGAACAGCCACATTGGGTCAACCTTTGGGCCTACATACTACACAGTCATACTTCAGGATGAACAATCTGGCCAAGAAACCTATGCTGGCCATAAATTCAGAGCTAATTGAACAGGGAATTCCAGGTCCTTATTACCTGGAGTGGGTGCAGGCTTGGGTTGAATAGGTACGCTTAGCCTAAAGACCTTTCAACCTATGGGAGGGGTACAGCCAAAGGAGAAAAGGACCTGGAGCTACCTTTAGCAGGTCCCAAGGATGGACAGGTTATGATAATCAAACCCGATGATAATAAATAAACATGTCTCATTCAGCAACCAGTATATAGTAGAGGCTCTGCAAATGAGTGTTCCCACACCAGTACAAAACAAAGAAAGAGGCTAAAACAGTCCATGAGCATAGCAGCAGTTAGCAATTACTTAGCACCTACTATGTGCAAGACAATGAGATATACTTTTTTTTTTTTTTTTAACTGAATGGGGAAAACTGGAGATGTATCTGAAAAAGTAAAATTGTGCTCAGGTCCAGGAGGCACTGGATGCCAGGCCAGGAAGTCTTGTTGGCATGGGAGTCATTGCAGGCTTGTAAGCATGGAATTTTCAGCCTAAGGACAATTCTCATCAAGGACTGAAGTGCAGTAGAGGAAGGACTTAGGAAACTCCAATAAAAGACGATTACCAATGACAGTAAATAGTCCTAGAATTTAAACTAGGATTTAGGACCCATACTAATAACATGTATGCATGATACTTGCTTGTCTCCCATACTACCCCTGGACCAACCCCCGGAAATTCTGGATAATGGGACGGCTTTAGTATCACAGGAAATAAAATACACTCCTGAAGTTTTAAAGCCAGAATCAGGAAATACACAAAGCTAATACAATAGCGCCATCTAGTGAATTCCAAAGATCTCACAAAGAGCACCAATCTTTTCTGTTTCTCAAGTCAAAAGATTCACGCATTTTATTCAAACAAATTCGGCTCAGAACAGGAATTGAATACTTTGCATTTAAGTATCAAAGAAAGTTTCACTATGTAATCATCATCAATTGTTGAATAATAAGAATCTAACACTAATTACAATAAGATTGGCAACAGATTCCAATCTCCTGACACTGAGATGAATATACTGTCTGACTCTAAACTAATGGCACTGTGGCTCAGACTGAGATGCCATGTGCACATCCCAGCTCTGGCTTGGTGCCTGGGTGATCTAGGACCAGTGAAGCCTCTCTGACCTTCTGTTTCTTCATCTAAATAATGATGATGATGGTATAATAACTGTAGCCACTTATGAGGAGCATCATAAGCCTTAAAGGAGGTATTTTAGGAAAAAACATATATATATGGATTAGCATGATAAAGGTTAGTTCTCTTTTCTAGCCTGTCCTTTGTCCCGTATATATCTGCTTACCAAAGAAGAATGAGGACAGGCAAGGTTCCTCCCTGGTGGAATGAATATATAATATGAAGGGATCTTGGAAGAAAATAACACAGAATTGTGATCTGATAAGAGACTGGTCCATTTAGACAGAAAGGAACATCTTTCAGAATGGATTTTGATTGAACTGACAAGAAGAGAAGAGAGAAATACTAGTAAAGAAATACTCTTGGTGCTTGGCTTGGGGTGGTTCGATGTCTACTATAAGATGGCAGCGAGGTTCCTGCTCTGCTTCATCTGCTTGAGGGTTTATTACCCACTGGAGTGGAGGGGGTGGCCTCCACTGCACTTCAGCTCTGCACTTCTCACAGCCAAATCTCAGTCACCTGCTGAGATCTACAGCCAGCAGACTGAAGTTCATGCTTTCCAAGATTCTACTTTACACTGTCAAAAATTTTAATTTTTTCTCAAAATAATGTTTTGTGTAAAGCTCTATAATTCCACACTTTGGCTAGGTGAAACAAGTTAAAAAGGTTTCTTTTGAAGAGGTTCTCAGAGTCCTCACTATCTCAATATGCTATAAATTTCTGATATAGTGCCTGCAGTATTTCACAAAATTATTTGGCCATGGAACCCCTTCTGCAGTTTCTCATAAAAATACATTTTGCAAGAAGACTAGTTTCAGGTCGGTCTGTGCCTGTTCTTACTGCAGATTTTGCTTTTACAATCTCATGAAGGTTTTTCCTAATGCATCACAGCCTCCTGGTCCTTTGGTCCCATATCCAACTGACCAATACTCCCATCTGTTTACATTAGTCTCTAAGTATTTATTATCACAACCTCTGAAACACTTTGGTGCCATTAATAGATTTGGTTGATTTTTATTTTTTGTGTTCCTGTTTACTTTTATCGTCGGCCCCCTAAAGAGCAGGAATTTTGCTTTATTTGCAAGATTCCAGGGAAGCTCCTGGAAATTCCTGGTGCTTGCACAATATGGGGCACATAGCAGATGTTCAATGCGGGAAGAAAGGAAGAGAGTGATGAGGGAAGGGTTGACTCTGATTAGAAAGAGAACAGCCTCAGTTCCACAAGTGGACTTTGGATCAAACACAGCCTCTCTGAGGCTCATTCCTCCTCAGTCTAACAAAGCTAAAGCCTTTTTCCTGACTTCCTCCTGGGAATGATGGAGGGCTCAAAGAAGACCATGTTGCACACACAACTAGAAAGCACTAGTGACTTCCTAGTTACTAGAAAATACCTGGCCAATGCAAGAGAGCATCAGCATTAGCATCAGGCTGAAATACACCCTCCTGTTAATACTGCCGATTACCGGTGACGAGTCCTGCTTCCTCGCATGCTACAGTATAACATTGGAGAAGCACACAGAGGCAAGCACATGAAACAGGGTTTATTTAAAAGGAGGTAATGTAGACTTCCCCTGGGAGGGAGAAGGGGGCCATTGCTGGTATCCTGGTATCCCAGGACGTGGGAGAGTTTTACCTTTTTATATGCCCTAGGCTTCCTTTGTTCTCCTGCTCTCTTCCCCTTATCGCTCTCCTTCCTCTGTGTGTGTGTGTGTGTGAAAGACAGAGGAGAGACTAGGCCCAGGAGATGCTCAGTGGAATGGCCAAAAGGTAAGAAGCAGATGGACAAAGTGGAGTGATGGGGCAGGAAGGGGGAGTAATTCACAACCCCCTGTAGGGAGGGACAGTCCCTGGGACAGATTACCTTAGCAACAGTTTGGAGCAGGGGCAATTTAGCTTGATAAATTGGGTAGAGGAAGGGCTCTGAGGCATCAGCATTTCAATCTCCCCATTCTCCGGATCTGACCTTCACCCATCTGCCTAATTCTGGCTTCAATGTCTTTTCCAAAGAGGCAAGGGCACTGTGCCCACAAGGGAGATGGGCAAATGCACCTGCATATACTTTCAGCTGGAAAGATCTTCCCAGTCCCCAAAATAAGGTCTCTTTTTGATTTCTGATGCTTGAAATTTGTCTATCACATGATATTTTTTTATTCAGATTAGATGTGTTTGCAAATACTTTGAAATTACAATTTCTTTCCTGGGAGAAATTGTAAAAGAGGAGACTTCTGAGTCTTGAAAATAGGGTTAAAATAAGCAAATAAATACAGACCTACACACATAGTTTTGTTTTCTTTTGTTTTATTTTAAAAAACTAAGTTGGGAGTCACACACAGAAATGTTACCTTCTTCAGAATTTTATTTAGGGAAAGATTCAGATTAAACTAACTATTACTGAATACCTACACTATTGAAAATATACCAAACATTCTCATACACACTATAAGCGTATTTATAGCTCCACAAAAATCCCTACCATGGGATGAATCCACAATAACAAATTGGAAAACCAAAACCAGACTAACCTTGAATTCAACTAGACAAAAAAAAACATTAGTTTTAATTTTTAAAAACTAAGAAATGAACTGGGTATGGCAGTGCATGCCTGTAATACTAATGACCGGGGACGCTGAGGCAGGAGGATCACAAGTTAGAAGCCAACCTCAGCAATTTAGGAGGTCTTAAGTGGCTTAAAGAGACCCTATCTTGAAATTTTTTAAAAATGAGAAGGACTGGGGATGTGACTCAGTGGTTAAGCACCCTTGGGTTCAATATTTGGCACTCCTCCCCTGCCCCCCAAAAAAACACTAAGAAATGAGGAACTTTTGTATGGAAACAGGAATAACATATCTACTTTGTAAAGTCACTCTAGCACTGAGGCTGTGACTTATCTGATTATCTAAATGCAAGCCAATTTTTAAATTATTTATATTGTTAATAAATTCTATCCATTATGTCTGAGGCCATCAGTATGTTAATGTGAATATAGATTTTTTTTATTTTCATACATTCCCTTCTCTTTTTTTTTCATATGAATATAGATTTTGAAAGAGAACTAGGGAGCAATCCCATCGAGTGCCTGGATTTCTCCCAATTATGGTTCCCAATTATTTCCACACCTATTGCTGACATGTTTAATCTGTCTCCTGGCCTAAGAGACAGCTCACACTGCTCATACGGAGGCAGAATGCTAGCTAATGCACTGCTCAGCAGAGTGGAGGTCCAATTTAAATAATTAGAAGCCTATTTCATTGCTTCTCTCTCCCTCGTAAGTGTACTTGAAAGGAAGGTGCATGCCGGAGCCTGGTGCCTTTAACTTGTCCGGGGACAACTTATTGACCTTCTTTAAGCCCCTTTCCTTACCAGCTCCTCTCTGTCTCTCCTCTCAGACACTGAGGATGATTTAAGTCTATCAGATGATAATCAATAAGCAAGGGTCATCTCTATTGCCTGACTTAAAGGTCTTTGATCTAGCAAATCATCAATTACTTCTGCCTGTATTAGCCTTCCCGTTAACCGCGTGACCTGGACTGGTCCTCTTATTCTTTAAGTAGATGGGGACAGGAGCCACAGCAGTTTCTACTGATGAAGTGATCCGTGGTTCACTTGAGCTGGGCGCCTGTCTCCAGTTTCTCAACAAAGTAACTTCTCTCAAGTGGTTAGAAATCTCTTCCCATTTGGCAAAAGCCTGAGTCATAATTTTGCTGCCTGACATGGGGACGTTCATATGTGTCCCTTTCATTTATTGCAGGACCACACATGATAGATTTGATAGGGTCCCAGAGACTTGGTGTGCTCTTCCCTGTCCTGGTATTGTTCCAAGCACAATTCCAAGACGTTTGTTCCTAGTGAGGGTCCTCTGGTCAGAGATCCCCAGTCCATGCATTGGAACTGGGTCCCGGGAATAGTTATTTTTAACTTCTGATTGGCACTGGAACTAACATCATGATCGCAATGAGCACAGGGGGCTATATTCCTAGAATCTGCATTTTTAACAACTCACCTGGGTAATTCCCATGAGCTTTGAAGTTTGAGAAAACTCTCATCTAGAAAGGATATAAATAAGTACACAAGTGCCTTGTATTATGAAGTAAAGATGAAATAGAGGCTGGATAAAGCAATAGGGGATTTGCTGCAGGAGAAGAAGAAAGAAGTGGAGACACTGGGGATTCTTTGAGGTGCCCTTTAAGCCACCTGTGAAGGGTTCCAGCAGGTGACAGGAAAGAATGGGAGGATGATGTTCCAGGCAGAAGGAACTGGATGGATAAGAGCTCCTGTTACAATAACTTAAAGTCTCTTTAGAAATTTGTAAATGATAGAATGAATAGGGACCTCAGATACAAACTGAAGTTTAGTATGATGGGAATTAAAGCCACCAAGGAAGGGAGGGAGGGTCAAACCACAAAGACACTTGCATGCTGTTCTTCAGACAGTAAGAGAAGGAACTTGTGCAATATTTAAGAATGAATTTATATAAGCATAAATTACAGAGAGATGGAAAGAACAAGAGGAAAGGTAAACAAAATCATTCAAGAATCAAAAACCCTTTGTGCTGGTGTTATGGCTCAGTGGTGGAGTGCTTGCCTAGCATGTGTGAGGTCCTGGGTTCGATTCTCAGCACCACATATAAATGTATAGAATAAAGGTCCATTGACAACTAAAAAAAAATTTTTTTTAAAAACCCCCTGTCCATTGTCTCCTTCGTGTCATCTAACTTGTGATATTAGATCTGATCACTTAGTTAAGGCACTATCTAGCATTCTTCTCCACTGTGAAGCTATTCTTAGGAGAGATATTTTGAGACCATGTGAATAGGCTAGTTTTCCTCAGATGTTTGCCTACTGATTTTAGCATCCATCTGTATATTTTTCTTGCAACAATTATAACTGTGGTGTTGCTTAGTGGTGATTTGGCATTTCCTTCATTCATTCTGTATTTACTAATTGGAAATCCACTTATAATAAAAGAATTGTATGTCCTTAGGTAAATTTCTTCCTGTCCCTGAGATGCAATTTCTTCATTTGTTAAATGGAATAAATTACAGATATACACATAGATATACATACTACATACATATATGTATATATAGTTTACACATATTATTTATATCCTTTTATATTGTATTATATGCATGTTATATATATACATATATATGTTATCCCTCTTTACAATTGATGAAATAAAGTTATGAAATTATATGTACCAAAATCTTTGTGACGTTTTCAGCATGGTATAAAGCATTCAGAAAATGTCAGCTACTATTGAGTACTATTATCATTTAATTACTATTTAAAAGATAAATAATAGTAGAACACATTGTTCAATAATTATTTCTTTGGTAAAAGGACAGAGTCATCATTTGGGATGGAAAAGAGGCAGAAAAGGGGAACTAACACTTAACAGACTTTAGAACAATCTAACCCTAACAATAAGTCATTAAGGTGGATATTAATAAACTCACCAGTAAAACAAGGACAAGTGACGCACAGTCGTGCAGCCACTAAGTTGAGTGGGTATGAGTCTAGATCTATTATTGAAAAGGATGCTGGAGAATGAATAAGCTAGACGTAGATGCTTAAGCTTTAGAAAAGAATCCTAAACTCATGTGGATGAAAGAATCTGACCCCAGAATTGATCTCTATGGCAGAATTGCTCCAGAATCTGGGATATATACAATACAGCAGTGGAGGCTTAGGCCATGACCTGGTACCTGAGTGGGAACGATCAACAGGGTAATCTTAGGTAAGGTAATGCCATATTGTAGATTCTAGACCAGGATTTATCCTACATGATCTGTTTCATTATTACCACATGCATTTTGGGGCTAGTTCACCCTTCCTATAGATTCAAGATGTTGCAGAAGAAATCCTTAAAATCTGTACTTGGCATCTCAAACTGGCAACCTGTTGTCCAAGGCCTGCAAATTCACTTTGTTAAGAAGACATTGACAAATTGAATCTGAATGGTTATCAGCGTTGCATATGGGCTCCCATTCTCAGAGTCACTATTCCTTCCTATTTCCTTAAACCAGTTCTCTCTATCCATGTACCTGTGTGCTCAGCTTCTAAGAGTGTTCATATTGCTCAGAATCCCTCCAGGTTGATTAAATAAAAGTGTCTGGGGTTGGGGGCAGGAGAGTGATTTTAAAGTTACCCCTCCCCACAAGGAACAACCAGTGTTAATAATTATTCATCTAGACCCTGCTCTCAATTCATTCATCAATTCTCTCTCTCTCTCTCTCTCTCTCTCTCTCTCTCTCTCTCTCTCTCTCTCTTCCCTTTGTAGTGGGTTGAAAAGTGCCTCCCAAATCCAGGTTCACTTAGAACCTCAAAACGGGACCTTATTTGGACATAGAGTTTTTATCGATGTTAATTAGTCAAGGATCTCAAGATAATAGCCTTAATTTCATGTGTGCCCCAAATGCAATGACTGATATGATTATAAGAAAGAAGATAGAGGGAAACACACAGGAAAGAAGTGGGTATGACCAAGATGAAAGTGGAGATGGGTGCAAGGAGCTACTAGCCAAGGCAAGCCAAGGATTGCCATGAGCCACCACTAGGGGGAGGCAGGACCGATTCTTCCTAAAGCCCTCGGTGGGAGCTCTGTTCCTGTGACACCTTGACTTTGGATTTCTAGCCTCCAAAGCATTTGTTATTTTAAGCCCCCCAGTTTGTGGTCATTAGTTATGGAAGCCCTAGGAAACTGATACACTCTCACGAACTCACCTCACCTCTACCCAGAATTGCTCAAATTTCTTAACCATCTATGGATGTGCTTGTGCTTCCGGAAATAAACTGAAAATATCCTAAAACTTCAGGGCACCAAAGAACTATAGAACGAAAGGAACTGTTTACAAGAGGCACATTGAGATAGTCATGAGACTCTAGGATCTTCTGGGGGCCCATGGAATCAGCTTCCTCATATATTATTATTTCATTTCCCTCCCATTTGTGTCCATGGAGGACATGACTTTCATGTTTAGTGCCAAAGATGCTAAGAGAATAGACTCCTACCTGGAAGTTACTAATGCCTTGTTGCTTTCTCTCCTGTCATCTTTTCCATGGCTCTATACACATCCTTAGTCACTCTGCTTTTTTCTTACTCGTGTTTTCTCTATTTTCTAGTCAGCCAGATGGAGAAGCATCTCAACATCTGAGAAACCAGCCTTCCTCCCCACAGGCAATGGCAGCTTTCATAACACAGCCCTGGAAATATCACCATCAGATCCACACATCTTCAGGTGAAGTTGGTCCCACACCAGAAGCTGTGGCCAAGTCACCAGCAGTGATGCAAGGACCACACTGGTGGTCCCCTGGCTTTTCCAACCCTCAACACTGACTGAGCATCTTGAAGAAAATCAGAAAACAAGTAAGTTTAACAAGAAACAGCCCCCTTGTCACACCACACAGTTCCACATTATACTCATTTATGATTTGTAGCATCCTTTCTCCACTGAGATCCAAAGACCTTCACCATTTTCCCTTCTTAAAACATCAGTTTACTAACTGAAAAACTATTTTCCAAAATCTGAAGTTCCCAAAGGATTGATTTGTTCTTGTTTTTTTTTTTTTTAACTATAGCTATATGTTAATTTAATCATCGTTTCTCTGGACTTCTCCACCAAAGTCCTGCTGGAAGGTAATGATCTGAGCTAGCCTACTATTGGCTAGAGGTGGGGTGACAATTATCCCAAGGATTCTGGCACTGGGTTGCATAGTCACAGGAATAGGCTCTGAGAAACACATTGTTAGGCGATTTCACCATTGTGAGAAATTGTAGAGTGTACTTATGCAAACTAGATGGTATAGCCACCCACCTGCCACAGCTATATAGTAGACATATATGATAGCCTATTGCTTCTAGGGCCGATGAACAAAACAGCATGGGATCAAATCAAGCACAAGGGAAAATGATGTAATACTTGAAATGTGTGAGATTGCTGCTCATGAAATATGGAATACTGTGTATAGTAAACATATTTTGGAAGTAGGAGCACACTTAAAATAATACTAAAAGCATAATAAGTTACATACACCAGTAACACAGTCACTTATTATTACCAAGTATTATTAAGTATTACATACTATATACATAATTGTGTTGCTATACTTCTATAAGACTGGCACCTCAGTAGGTTTGTTTATACCAGCATCTCCATAAACACAAGTAATGTGTTGCACTATGACATCATGGTGGCTATGATGTCACTAGACGATAGGAATTTTTCAGCTCCACTTTTTTATGAGACCACATCATCATATATAAGTTCCATCACTGAACTTAACATTGTCATGCCGCACATGACTGTCTTTTAAATGTCTGTCCTCCTTATTAGTAACGTTGTTCAGTAGTGAAAACAGCAATAAGCCCAATGGAGAAGAACAATTCTAACAGCTCTACCATCTGAGATTCTTCCTACTTTTAACACTTCACAGAAATGCCCCCAAATCAAAGAATTTTTTACCTTTGTGGCCCCCACGAGTTCACACACATTCCAATCACTTGAAGAGCCTTTAAAAATCCTGATGAGCATTTGACACACACTCCCAGAGCAATACAAGTGGAAATGCCATGGCATAGGTGCCAGGCATCCATGGCTGTTGAAGGGCTCCAAGTTGTTTCAATATGCAATAAAAATTGGGATCTAGAATAGTACCAAAATGACAGATATTTAGATCCTTCCATGCTGCTAAGGCTCTGCAAAATGGGAATAAGATTATGCTCTCGGGGCTGGGGCTATGGCGCAGTGGTAGCGCGCTCATCTAGCATGCGTGAGGCACTGGGTTCGATCCTCAGCACCACGTAAAAATAAAATATTCTGTCCACCTACAACTAAAAAAATAAATATTTTTTTAAAAAAAAGATTATGCTCTCTCCCTATCCGAAATAGATTTTCAAAGAAAAGCAGCTTTGAGATTCTTAGAGAAAGACATTATGTAAACATAAACTATTATTATTGCAAGTTGGCAGGTGTCTGGGACATATATCTTATTCTCTTTAATCATCTGAATGAGGCCAAATGTCCCAGGGATGTGGAATCAGCGCATCATTATGCCTAATGGGTACCAAGGATCCAAATGCAGGTGTTGTGAGAGGTGGCAGGAGCAATTGCTAACTTCACTTCTACCATTGGGACAGCCTTCCGCTGCATGCTTTATTGGAGGCAAACTCCCCTAAGGTTCACAATCTGCTGCTGTTCACTTCTGGCTCAGTATGTGTATTGCAGAGCAAGTAGCCTTTTCTTTACTGACTGAAAAATAGAAAAAGGAATAGACCTTATCCTTCTCTCCCAAGCACATCTAGCCTCATCATGCAAAATGAAAGTTTAATATTAATTCACTCATGTGAGTCTAATTCAACATAAGGCATACATCTAATGGTAAAGTCTAGAACTGCTGATACACCACACAGTAACCTCCTGAGTCTTGTTTTTCTTCAGCAGTAACTGTAGCAATAAAAAGTTGGGGGAGAGCATAAATATTTAAGGACCAAAATAAATCTTTAAATGTTGAACAACTGGGTTATGTGATAGGTAAACTGGAGACTGGTCCCGAGATGGCAGCCCATTGAATAATGATAGAAGTAGCAAAATCTTGGCCATTCCTCTCCTATCAGTACAGCATTAGTGCATGTCAGCTCTGTAGAAGCTTAACTGGCTAGTTCCAGCAGATGGTGTTTTTATGGCCCTATATAAACAGTATTAAGTCATTTTAACTCTTTCTCCATAACTCAGGTTCCCATTTAGGCTGCAGTTGTCCACCTTGCTCATCCTCTAAAGATGCTGATGTGGAAGAGTACCAACATTTAAGGAGTATCCATTATGCACCAGACACCTCCCGCAAGGGACTTATTAACCCCAATTTACAGAGGACAGCTACTAAAGGCACAGCCAAGATTTAAGCTGACTGATTCCATTGCTCTGGCTCCTCCCACTGTTGCCCTGACTTTCTAAACCTCTCTTTTCATTGAATGAAATGCCCAGGGAGGGGGGAATAAAACAACTGAAGAATGTCTGGGGAATTGGCTGTCCTCATAATCCATGACTAAAAGCATCCAAATTAGTATAACTTGCTGGTTGAAATTATTACTACTTAGGGGTTTTCATATGTTGATATATCGATTATTGTGTTTTACATTTGCAGGATGGATTGTCTCTTCATACATGAAACTTTATCACTTACTTCATCAATCCAATCTAATTTTACCATTGATTAAACTCCTACTTAAGCATTTCAGCATTTTAGAAACACTTTCTAAAGAAATAAAATCATAACTCATGCAAGTTATATATGTCAAATATTTTATTCAACTCATTAATTAATGTGGGAACAGTGAGGTATATAAAGCCAATTTAATAACTAAATGTTACAATAAGATTGCTGGGTGCAATAAACCATAACCTTTGAGGTTATTTCTTCCAAGAGATGGGTATTATTTGCATCCCCATTGGACAAAATCAATAAGTTAGCCTATGCCCCTATGGAGTTGTAAAATAGACCAGTCAATAGAAAGTCAAGTCCAACTAGGGCTTAAACATGCAGTAATCTCTTTCATTTATTTCTAAGTTGTGGACAATTTTCCTGACATTGTTTAAGACACTGAAGCAGAAGAGGTACTATAGGGTGTCTGCAAAGTCCTGTAGTCAAGTTTCAGAGCACCAAACTTGGATTCATTCATAAGCTGAAAGGTATCCATAAGTAACTGGGCAATAATGTAGTATAAATTGTACACATTTGTGCTAAAATAAATCAAAGTGAGAGGAAGATTATTATAAACTGAATTAAGTGAGGAAAGAAGTTATCTTGGAAAAAGAAGTCATCTTTTAAACAGAGCTTGATAGAAATTATAGGATGTCATTTAATGAACAGGAAAAAGAAGAGTGATCCAGATGGGAAGAACAGCATGGCAGTAAAAGTAGGCAAGAGACGAATCTATGTAACGTTGGTCCTCAGCCATGGTAGCATATTGCTGTCACCTGGGGAGTCTTTTAGAATCCTGATTCCCCAAGCTACAGTCCAGACTCATTAAATCAGAATCTCCAGGGCTGGGACCTCAGTAGTTTATGAAGATCCCCGAGTGATTTCAATGGACAGTCATGACTACTCAAGTGTGTCTCATAGGCCGGTGGCGCCAGTAGCACCTGGGACTTAGAGCGGCAGACTCCTTCTCCCCCTTCCCACCTATTCAATCAGAATCTGTACATCAACCAGCTCCCCAGGTGATTTGTAGGCACATCAAAATTTGAAATCCTGCAAGGTACTCTGCTGCCAATTCCCACCATCCCTAAAGATAAGAATCACCTGGAGCATTTGATGAACAAGCTGCTTCTGTAGAGCCAAGAGTGAATGGGATTTAGCAAGTAACTCCATGTTATCCTTATTAAGGAAGTCTGAGAAACATTGAAGAGTCCCTATTTGTGGGACAAGTTGATTAATAACCTTGAATATCAGACTGAAGGAAATCTGGCTTGATCTAACCATGGTTCTCAGTCTCATTATGCATAGAGTCTCCTGGGGGAGCTCTTCAAAAAGGCAGGTATCTGGAGCCCAGACCCAAAGACTACTTGGTCTGCCCTAAGACCTTGGTTGATTGGTTGGTTTTCATATACAGTTAGAGATAAAAAATCAGTGTTTTAGAAAGCTACCTCTCTTGAAGAAGGAACAAATGAAATGAAATAATACTTTATAAAATGCTCTCTGACAAATCAGACTAAGTGTTAGAAAAATCTAAAGATATATACTAGCTAGTTGTATCTAGTACTAGCTAGTACTGTAGCTGTAGCTAGCTAGGTACTGGTGACCAAGGAGTAAAGAAGGTGGAAAGGAGGGGAAGGGGTGAGTCTGTAAGAACAAAGATTAGAAGTTAATAAATAATTGGGATTTGGAATGACAAAATATGGAGGTTATTGAAGTATGGCTATAAATTTGTGGGGGGAGGATTTGGGATAGAATCTGCCCCCACATTAGGAAGTTGAGAAAGGGAATTATTATCATGGGTAAATGCATTATATTCAGTTTTAGACATGGAGGCTGATTGTTAAAGCACAAGTGAAAATGAGAAGACTGACAACAAACAGATTATTTATTCAGAGATTTCTATGGCAAGAATCAGCAGCCACCACTTACATTTGGCAGAGCCTCAAAACAGACAAGAGTGGGAAGAGTTCATAGTGAAAGAAAAGGAAAGCTTAGTTAAGCCCTCACCGGATGTTTAGCATAGAGAAGCTGGAGGCTGACTACCTGGAACCAAGGCCTCCTATTTGATTTGTTTGAGAAATGTATGTCTTCCTTTAGTTGGTCATGAGCTGGAGGCAGGAACAAAAATTAGGAAAGCTGGTGATCTTTGGCCATGTCCCAACTGTTCTGGGCCTCTTGCTGCAGAGGTTGTGGGTCAGAGTTCAATTGTCAAACATTTGTCATACAAGGTACACAGTTGTCATACAGCAATACTGAAACACAAGGACCACCGTCCATTCAATTGTCTGGCCACTGTCCAGTTGTATATTCACTCTGTCACATCCTACAATATCAGGTCCCATTGTCCAATTTTTTTGAAAATGACTTTTTCACCTAGTTTGATTTATTCAATACTGTTGGCCACACCCACACCAATACTTATCTCTTTAGATCATCCAAGACCTTGTCTCATCCCAATTCTACTTTAGGAGAGAAAGACTTTTAAAAAGTAGGTCTTATTATTACTATTTAGGTATGGCAAGGCCAATAGATCAGGGATAACTGCCAAGGAAGAGTTTACTCACAGATCCCAAGAAGAGGAGGGAGGACACAGAGAAGCACAGGTTATTATGGTTTCCACTGGAGGAATAGGTGAGACAGGATCAGCAGGTTTAGGATTGGCTGGTTGGAATAATGTCAGAAGGCTCTAGAGCAGAGAGACTGTCCCCAATTTCTCTTACCTGGCCCAGGATGACTAAGGCAGAATAGTGGCACAGAATGTAAGATCCCAAAAGAGGAGGTGGTGAGGGTGAGAACTCTAGTGTGCATTTGAAAATGTTGCTCAAGATGCCCGAGGGCAAATTGTTTACTATCTCTAGAAATTTGCTATCGCTGGGAGGGACACTGCCTCAGAGTGGGTCCTAGATGTCAAAGCATCAGAAAACCAAAACAAATAAAAGAATTGGTGAATATAGAAAATATAATTATGAAGAGGAGTTCAGAGCCCCCACTTTCTAGAAGTTGCTAACATCACACAGTTATGATAACAACCAGAATTATTTAATGTGACGTTTCAAACAATAAGAGCATTTGACAACACCATGAATCATGTTGGCTTGGCTGCCTGAGGCATTAATAACAATATGGAAACACAAGGACCACCAGCCCCCACCTTTGTAAGGCTTCAGTACAAAGTCTTTCATTGCTGAGCTTTTCCATTACAGAATCAATCAAGGACAGACTCCCATTTTTCCTGATAGCTGGGACTTGAAAATCGGCTAAACCCTCACCTGTCCCTCACAGCCTCCTTTGCCATAGTACCTGATCTCATGAAAAAAGAATTTTTTTTCTGGCCTGTCCTACAACACCCCAGGGATTTCCCACTGAGGCAACCCTTCCCGTGGTTCTATATAAGTGAAAGTTGGGGCTCGGATCATTTGTCTGAAACTCATTTTTTAAATATACCTTAATGCTTAGGACATTAGCATTCCCCTTCGGACATGCTTAGTAAAACTCTCTTCCCTTCAGTGGGATGGAAGGGGACAGTGCAGAGTATCGGATTCCAATAGGCATCACAGCCACCTCTGTGACATTTAAAAGTCTATTATTGTCCTTCTAGCTAAGAGACAATCTCTTTGTGCCTGGCTCCCAGCAAATATAAAGTAAGAGTGAGAAATCCCCAATCTCAGAAAAAGGGACATTCCAGGGTGGCGACTCCATGGAATAGAGCAAAAAGGAACCGATAATAGCAGCAGAGACAACCTCAGCAGCAGCCACCTTCATTGTGAGCCTGTTGCGTGACAGGCCTTGTCCTGGACACTTTCCATGTACTACCCACCATCACTGAGAATCCCTGGAAACAGTCTCCCAGTCACCTTTATGGGCCATAAAATTTGGATCAGAAATGTGTTGTCATTCATTTCTAAGTTTCTTTGCATATTACAATTCCTGTTTTTAGAAATTTTTTTGAAAAAACATTTTTATCATGCCTAAACAAACAAGTCTTCTTTTTACTCCATTTTTTTTCACTTGCCACTGGTGGAGACAGGTGCATGTAAGCTGGAGACAAGGACTGGGGAGTAGAGTCAGAGGCAACTGAGCCCAGGGGTGCAAAAGAAGCCATGCCTGGCACGAAGAGACTCTCCACAGCAAGGACGCTTTTGCTCATCAGTGCTTTGGTCCTTGCTGTCTACACCAATGTTTTTCCTATTCCTCAACTGAACAATAAAAAGCAAGGCAGAGGGGGAAAGATCTTTTTAGAGTGCAGTGCAAATCTGAGCTAAAGTGCTACATATCTGAGCTAAAGTGCTCCAGCTCTCCCTAGGGCTTTGCTCTGAGCAGGGAAGAGCTCAGAAAACAATGCCTGGTGATCCCCACAGCAGCATCACAAGGTAAGTGTATAATATTATTCTCTCTGTTTAATAAGATGGAAAACATGTAGGCTTACAACAATCTGAAGGATTCCACCACCGTCACAGGATAGGTATGAATGCCTGAGGTGGAAATAGAGTCCTGTGATTCTTTATCATGTTTGAATCTCCTGCCCATGGGACCACCGATTTAGTATTGAATATTGTACTTGCTAACTGAAGCTCACTAAATTTAGTGCAATGTAAATACAAGGGAAGGAGCTTGTGCTTGTCATTTCCAAATCAGATACAACTTTAATATAACCTTCTGACCTCAATATCCAGCTATATGCCCTTTGTCGGTGTCACGGTGACAAGATTCTCTAAATATTCAACACCTTCTCTAGCCATTCTATCCCAGTGGTCCTTCTGCATCAGTAAGTTAATAAATGCAAAGATTGATATGGCAGAATATTTAATGTGACATATATTCCTCATGTCGCTGGACGTCCTTGCCACCATTCCCAAAGCTGTGGCTAACCCTAGCTGGTATCCTCAGTAAGACAACATTTCAGTAGCACAAGAAGTATCTAGGTTAATAGCTGCAAATTTGCACCTGTCCTCCCTGTATAGCCAAAATGCTCCATAGGCCTCACATACGGAAATCCTTGAACGTATTTCTAAATCTTAGTCAATACAAGCAAATGGTAGTCTTCAGACAGAGCCCAGCATGGAGCAGGAAATTGTATTCTCAATACCTAGAGATTTGGCTGGTGCAAAACATACTGTTCAGGAATGGGCTGACAGGTATCAGAAGCCTAGTTTTTTGACAGCTCATATAACTGGTCTGCATTCTCTGAGGGCTGTAAGAGCTATCTAATTCTGATATGTCTAGAGCTACAGACTTCCTCTATCTACATCATCTTTAACACTACCCTCACCAGAAGTCATCTCCACTCCATGTTGGACACTGAACAAAGAGTCTGATTCCCAGTTTTGTAGGATCTTATAATCCTAGCTATGCTGACACCAACAGACTTTAAAATACATCAATCAGAAAAACCTGGACCAGCATAAGGAATGCAAATTTAGGATCAAAAGAACTGAATGGTAGAGGATGAAGACAGAGTTAAGAAATTCCATTTTCAGACTGATTATAGTATAAAGCACCAGACGAATGATCACTCAAATCCACAGATGATTATCCCATGTTGCCATATCATCAGAAGTGTGGCAACAAAACATCTGTATGACTGAATGACTGGCTTAGATTTCATCCAAACATGTCACTTTGAAAATCGGTTTTTTAAAAATATTATGTCTCAGGAGTTCCCCAGGTGCTGAAAAGAAGAAATAAATAAGAAATACATCCACAAAACAAGAGTATAAAGCAACATCCTCAATTGTCTCATAGGGAATATGTAGGCCACAGGAATTGAGAGGAATCTGGAACAGGTAGGCATTCTAGGCCCAGGAATGATAGAGCAATAGGATAGTTGCTAATTTGAGTAAAATTTTCAGATTAATCAGTGCTTATACCAGTGCACATAATACAGCCATATCTGTCTAGTCTTATCCCTTACTCAAGAGCACTACTGTCCTTACTGACAAAAGAAAACAGAAAGACGAGAAGTGGCATCTATATGCACCTTGCCCATCTTGAGTGCCCTGCCAAGTTGGACATTAAGAAATAGCCAATGGAGAAAGGTAGGGGATATGAAGGAAAAGAACATCACATAAGCAAGATCTGTTCCATTATCCATTCCCTGCTATGACCAGGATGAAAGCCAACAAGTAACTCCTCACTAGAGCAACCTCCAGGTATATACATACATACACCCACCATGTCACACACCACACACTTTAAATTTCTGAACTTTCATTGCAAGCAGAAACAGCCAAGAGGAGAGGGGTGATTCTTGCACACATTTCCCATTTTTCTCATGGTACACATTCCAGGCCCTTCACTTCCTGGTGTATTTTGAGGAAGCCCCCATTATGTCAGAGATACTGCCTTCCACAATGGAAAGAGAAAGAGCCAGTCCCACCCTCCTGCCTGCCCCTAAACAACCACAGATGACTTAGCTAGGCCAACTGGATGTTGTTTCCCAAAACTTGCACTCATAAGTGAGTGTCACAAAGATTTTCAAAGAGTGGAGGCCATTGTTTACGAAAACCATAATAACAAATTCAGTTATTCTTCCTGCAGGACCATTATTTCCATTCCTGTCCTCCAGAGTTTGCTTGTTAGAAAACCAGTCCTTGGGTCTCCTCTTGAGTCCGAGAGATCCCAATGCTCTTCCAATAAATTTCCTTTTAACTTATGTCAGTCAGAGTTGGTTTTTGCTACTTGCAACTTAGAATCCTGACATCATTATAGATTCTGTAGTCACCCCTAGATGTCCCTCCAGAATCTTAGCCAACCTGTCCAAAGAACCATTCCTCTGCATGACCCAGCTCCCAGTTATCTACTGGGAGTTATGTCATGCATAATTCTAAGTTCTTCTTCTGTGTTTTTCTGTCTTCCAATGCCTTTTCTGATACACATAATATATTTGTGAGATATTTCTCTGAAACTCTGCCATTTCAAATATTCTGGCAACATGAAATTCTTAGTGGAATGATCAGGATGTTCTATGAGATGCTGAGGAGTGTAGCACCAGACAACATACAAACTTTTCAATGCTTAAATTCAGCACATTCTCATCATGAACCCAGAGCTATTTTATTTAGTTAGGTTTTCAGGGGATCCAGTTTCTATTTGCCAGGTTTATGCTGTTGATGCTTCCCATTCTCACTAAGGTGTTCAGAGTCTTAATTAGATAGCTGGTGTAAAGTGCTTTGACAGCATCAGATGAAAAGTGCTAGAGAAATCCCTAGGGTATTTGTTCATTTTGGCTAGAAAGACACAAGAAAATTAGAAAGCTTTAACAACCAAGCTGAGGTTTACAAGTAAACTTTTGGGTTTGTGTGATGTGGTACAAAGTTTGAATTTTATTCTCCTAACTATACATCAAAGAGTCATGCTGAAGCCCTTTGCAGGACACATTAAATTTAAATTCTCTATAATGTATCTGTGAGATATAAATAATCATATTATTGTCTGCAGATCTATAATCTTTTGAGCAAAGGAGAAACCTTCTCAGACTCATGTATGCAGGTAACATTTGCAAGGGGAAAGCTGGAATTCAAATTTGAGCAGTTATGAAAGGAAACACCAGAGATTAAAACATAATGTTCATTTGTTTCTTAGGACTTGGACTTTGGGTTGATTTGACTGCTTCTCAGTAAGCCAAATCCTCTGCTTTAAGGTAGACAGATTATGGGAGAGTTAATAGTAGTATAAGTGGATCAAAAGCCTTTTCATTTAGAATGAAAAGATGTGGGTAGAAGGCAGCACTTGCCACTGAGCCAAACCTCACAAGCAGTGACTTGTGCACAACCCAGACAGGGAGGCAGATGTTGACCCTGGAGTTGTGTGTTGTGTTTTACTGGCTCAGGGGGAGACCAGATTAGAATGAAGAGAACCCCAGCAAGACTGCAGCTCCAACCAGGAATCTGAGCCTCTGCAGGAGCCATGCTTTCTCAAGGAAGCTTTCAACATGCAGAACTCACTCCTCCTTTCTTTACTACCCAAACCATATGTAGCATTAAGCTGAGCTTAGGTCACAATGTTTCCTTTTTCTATTTCTTATCTCATAAAAGGTTAGTTTAAAAAAAAAAAAAAACAGCTCTGGGGATATAGCTTCACAGTAGAGCATTTGCCCAGCATGTACAAAGCCCTGAGTTCAATCTCTAATACTGCAAAAAAAATAAACAAACAACAATCTTTACCAGGGATTGAACTCAGGGGCACTCAACCACTGAGCCACATCCTCAGCCCTATTTTGTATTTTATTTAGAGACAGGGTCTCACTGAGTTGTGTAGCACCTCACTTTTGCTGAGGTTGGCTTTGAACTCGCAATCCTCCTGCCTCAGCCTCCAGAGCTGCTAGGATTACAGGTGTGTACCACTGTGCCCAGTTCAAACAACAATCTTTGATTCTGTATTTGAGAACAACTCCAAAGGACTCATCCCAAGAAGTAAGAGAAATATACATACAGTACACATTTGGAAAAGGTCATGCTGGTATCTGCTAAATACTACCATGTCTCATAAGGAGAACAGAAATCTATTTATTAATATACAGTAATTTGATTTCAAGTGAGTGAGGAAAAAAGGTACACAGAACTAATTGCTAGCCTTTTAGACAGACCAAATTTAAATCTCTTTATGATTTTTTTGTACTAGAAGAAATTCCAGATGGATCAAGCATTTATATACAGTTAATAATATCATAGACATTTATAAAAAGAAATTAAGTGAATTGCATTTACAATCTTGAATGAAAATCATTTCTAGACATGACATAAAATTCAAGAATTATAAAAGAAAAGATTGGTGAATCCAAAATGTTAACAGACTTTATAACAAAAATGTTATATTCAAACTTAAAAGATAAATTATAAATTTTGATGAATTTTTAAAATGTGATGAAGAGGTAATGCCAGGAATTAATATTCCTCACATATCTGCAAAAAAAAAATTAAAAGGCTAAAAAAAACCCAATAGGAAAATCAGCAAAAGATCTGAACAAGCTATTCACAGAAAATAAAATAGCCCCTAAATGAAGGAAAGATTAAAAGTAACTCATAGTTAAGCACAAATTTGATCAATATAAGTTACTGTTTTTCCTATTATATAACAAAGAGAAAAGCTATTTGCTATTCCATGTTAACAAGAAGGTAAAGAAATGGTCACTTATGTATACTATTGGTGAGAGTATAAATTGGTATCATTTTTGAAAGGCAACTGATAATGTCTAATAAACTTACACTTCTCAGCATTTACCCCACGTGTATACAAAATAAACATAAATATAAATTTGCTGCAGCATCTTTTGTGATAATCAAGAATCTGGACGCATCCTGCATGCCCATCAATAGGGAATTAGTTAAATAAATTATAGAAAAATCCATCGTGTTAATCAGCTTTGTTTCACTGTGACCAATATATTCTACAAGAACAACTTAAAGGAAGAGAAGTTTATTTGGGCTCCGGGTGTCAGAGGTTCAATCCATAGTAGCCAACTCCATCCCTCTGGGCCAAGGTGAGGCAGAACATCATGGTGGAAGGGTGTGGCAGAAAAAGCAACTCAGAACCTGACAGGCAGAAAGCAGAGCGAGCTTGAGTGCAAGGATCCAAGGATAATATAATCCCCAAGGGCTCACTCTTCCATGGCCAGCTTCCCCCTCCTCATCATGCCCTCCCTGACTATAGTTTGCCACCTGTCAATCCATTCAAATACTAATCCATCAAATGAATTAATGCACTGTTTAGGTCACAGCTCTCATAATCTGATCATTTTGCCTCTGAACATTCCTGAATTGTCTCACACATGAGCTTTTGAGGGACACTTCATATCCTAACCACAACATCCATGCAATGGACCACAGCCATTAAAAACATTAGAACAGTTAGAAGGCTGAGACAGGAGAATCACGAGTTCAAATCCAGCCTCAGCAACGGTGAGGCACTAAGCAACTCAGTGAGACCCTGTCTCTACATAAAACACAAAATAGGGCTGGGGATATGGCTCAGTGGTTGAGTGCCCCTAAGTTCAATTCCCGGTACCAAAAAAAAAAAAGATTAGAATAGATTAATATGTACCATTAGAAAAAGATGTTCAAGATATGTAGTTAGCTACCAAAATAGCTAGTAGTCAAAATATAAGTATAGCATGATCCCACTTGTGAAAATAAAAACGTGCTTAAGACACGTTTCATCGGACATTTTGAGGCGGGGGAAACGTTGGAAACCATTAATTGTGATTTTCTGTTCATAGTAGAAAGTTCACTTTTATTTTTGATCTTTTATACTCTTAATTTTTACTATGGGCTTACTTTACTTTTACAGTGAAAATCTAGTTTAAAAATAGTTATAATAAGATACAAACAAGGCTCAGGGCAAGTGAGATCCAGCTGGGCACTGCGTGGCTCTGTGCCACACTGAGGAAAAACAACTAAACATAGTCAGAGAAGCTCCTAAGAAGTGGAGAGGCAAAACATCAACATGTTCATCCTTTGTGCAAACTTGCCAGGAGGAGCCCAAGAAGAAGCTCTGGGTGCTCAATCAACTTCTTGGAGTTTTCTATTAAGTGCTCAGAGGGGTGGAAGGAAGACCATCCATGCTAAAGAGAAAGGAAAATTTAAAGACATGGCAAAGGCAGACAAAGCCTGTGATGAAAGAGAAATGAAGATCTATAGCCCTCCTAAAGGGGAAACAAAAAAGAAGTTCAAGGGTCCCAGCATACCCAAGAGGTCTCCATCAATAACCTTCTTGCTGTTTTCTGGATGTTGCCCCAAAATCAAAGAACAGCCTGCCCTATCCATTGGTGATGTTGCAAAGAGACTGGGAGAAGTGTGGACTAACACTGCTACAGATGACAGGCAGCTTATGGAAAGAAAGCTGCTGAGCTGAAGGAAAAATGTAAAACATTTTTCCTTCCTTCCCGTTTTCTCCTCCCTTTATCTTGGAAGGTTATTGCTGCCTGATGCAGCAAAAAAAAAAAAAAAAAAGGAGTCATCAAGGCTGTGGAAAAAGAGGAGGAGGAGGAGAAGGAAGAGGAGGAAGAGAAAAAGAAGGAAGAGGAGGAGGAAGAAGATGAAGAGGATAAATACTTGATTCTAGTGCATTTTTTTCTTGTCTTGCACTTAAACCTCCTGTATACAGTGAATAAAATTGAAATAATGGGCTGTATAAAATTTGCTTTTAAACCATACAGTGTTTTTGTCTGTTTGTTTGGTATAGTTCACACCCTACTGAATGTGTCTTTAGATGGCCCTGTCCTGGTGGTATTTTCAATACGCCACTAACCTAGCCCTTTACAGTACAGGGGTTGTTACTTGGCATGGAAATTTAAAGCAGGTTCTTGGTGCACAGCACAAATTAGTTATGTATGGGGATGGTAGTTTTTTTCTCTTCAGTTGTTTCTGATGCAGTATATACAAAATAATTATTCTGTTAACTGAATACCATTCTGAAAAAAATTGCAGCTGTTTTATTGAATAAATAATTAAATAAATGAAAATAAAAATCTCATCTAACATTTAAAACTAATGAAGTCAAAACTTGCAGTCAATGAAGATATACAGAGGGTAAGATCTCACCAGACTCTGAATAGAAAGATGTCTACAACACAAGCCCTGCCCTCTGGGAATCTGCCTTATGTCCAGGAAGTAGAGAGGGAGCCAAGCACCAAATAAATAACTGCCCAGCTAGAGAAGTAGACAGGAATGACCCCATCCCTTGAGATGCCCAATGCTTTCATATGCAGGATTCCAAAGAAGCCTACACTAGATTCACTAGCACAAATCACCCTCCACCTTTCTGATGATCTCAAACACCAGAGTAAAGACCCTCCAGCATCCCCAGTCTTCACAGCCCTCCAGGAATTGAAACATAGCCATCCTTTGAAAAGCTCTGTCACTCTCTCAATGAAATGCTCACCTTTGGAAGCTCATCCCTCAGGCAACCTGGGTCAAGGGATCTTGCTCTCAACTCTGAGCCCAGGCTCTACAGGAGCGCAGGTGCATTAAGCCTCAGATGCAGAATAATTACTAGGAAGAGGGAGAGTGAACACCTGAGGCTTTCATGATAAGCAGAGGGGTATCCCCTATGGCTGCATAACAAGTGTTATTCTCCAAGTGCCACTGCCCCGTCCTCCAACCCCCTCTTTAATGCGAATGCCCTGGCCAGCTGCTCCAAAAGAGCTTGTTTGATAATTCTATGGAGAGCTCAGAGGTAATTTCCCAGCTCCTAGCACTTTCTGCTGGCAGGACTCCAGAGTTGGCATTCTTCCCTACACGGCCCTGCTGTTAGAGGGAAATATTGGGGTCAAGAAACAATTTAGCCTGGCCCTTAGAACTGTGGGCCCCAAGTGGTCCTTAACCAGTGGCTCTTGGTGGGTTCACCCTTTACTGTGAAAATCAGCGAGGGGGACTAATGAGGTGATGTGGTCTGATCCCACTGGGAATGCAGCCCTTCACAGAGATCCAAATCAAATGGTTTTATAAACTGGGGCAGAAATTAAAGATGAGCAAAGTTCTGCTTGCTGGGCGGGAGAAATGTCAGCACCCTCACCAGCAGGCCCGAGTGAGCACTACCGTACATAGTTTTGACCTCTTTCCTTTCATACTATGTGTTATCTCAACAGCCCTCCAGAGGTGCCCTCTGTACATGACCAGCATGGAGCAGTCCCTCCACGTCACCGCCCATGACCCCAAGAGCCACGTGGGAATTTTGCAAATTGCACAAATCCAGGGAGAAGGGGAGGCAGGGAAGCTTTCATTATTTTCCACTATCAGTAAAAGCATATTAACGGATCAGGCTGGAGGATGGACTGAACAGAGGAAGCAGAAACCTGGTCTCCTGCACTAACATGGCGGATAGTGGACAACTCACTCTCTCTAGAAAATCTCCTTATCCAGAAAATAAAACTGCCTACCTCACAAGCTAGTGGGATAACTTTAGATAACAGTGAATGAGCTTTGCCAACATACTGTCATATTAACATGTGTCCCTCTCTCCAAGCTGGCTTATACCTTCCCTACTCTTGGAAATAGGAGCAACCCTCTCCAGGATGTTGTCACGTCAGAGTCAAGAAGTGGGGAGCACAGGATGGGCAGTTATTTCTGTACAATGGAGACTCAAATGTTATTTATGTTTTTAGCTTCAAGGGAGATTTACCAGATTAAAAAAAAGAGAGAGAGAGGGACCTTTGTCCTCCAAATGGAGTGAAATAAATTTCACAATTATTTTTCCACAGAAAATACCAAGTAAGGGAGAAAGAGTAGCGTTCGTGGAATGGTACGCTAACTGTGGTGATGAGAGTCCTAAGTGTCTCAGGAAGGCTGCTCTACTGTTCCAGCCTCAGTTTCCTCATCTGAAAGTGTTCCTATTTCATAGTAACACAGAAATAGAATACCCCGGGCTTCCAAGGCAGCAAGGGGGATCTGCTCTATTGCCAGTGGCCCCATTTCATCATGGAGAAAATAAGGCAGAGATAACTTCCTCCTTCAGGCACCAGAAAGTAGAACAGTTCGTGGATGAAAGGCTGACCCACAGTCCGGTGTCACTGTCTCAATCCTAACCTTTTTTTTCATTTTCTACAAAATAGGAGCAAAGCCTCTTTACTGACCTCTGTTCCTCCTTGTCCTGCTCCAATCTTTCATTGCCTTCTTTTTTAATCCTATCTATTTCTCAAAAGTCAGGTCAAACCGCACATTTTCCAAAATGTACTTTACTTTCACTTCGCATTTGTGAACTCAGTTTGGGTCCCTCTCAGGCCTTTTCTATCACCCAGCCCCACCCACTATCACACTCTGCCCACTCACAGGACCCCTGCCACTCACAGAGCAGCTAGTCTTCTTTCACTATTCTGAACCGAGGTGACTTCAAATTTTACCTTCACTTTCACGTTGGAAACCCGACCGTAATACAGTAATGTGTTGCTTAAGATGTGGATACATTCTGAGAAATGCATCAGTAGGCCACTTTGTCACTCAACACAGACCTAGAAGGGGTAAGCCAACCACTGGTCTGTGGCCTCCTGATGCAATTGAGCCACAGTAAACTCATGATTGTGAGAGGCAGCTGCCCGTGGAATACAGCATCCTCTTTTACAGTAAATGTGTTTTTATGTGTAGAAGCAATATGCTTTAAAACAATAATAAAAATATAGTACAATAAATACATAACCTAGCCTTCTATTATTACCAAGCATTATGTGCTATACATAATTATATGTGCTATACTTTTATAGGCTGGCAGCACCAAAATCAGGGGAGAAGTCATTGTGTTAGGATGTTGTGATAGCTACCATGCCATGAGGGAGTAGGAATTTTTCAGCTCCATTATAATCATATGGGGCCACATCCTCATTGTCATCTATGTGATCCAGAAACTGTTCCACTTTCTGGTGCCTGAAGGAGGAAGTTATCTCTGCCTTATTTTCTCCACGATGAAATGGGGCCACTGGCAATACAGCAGATCCCCCTTGCTGCCTTGGAAGCCCGGGGTATTCTGTTTCCGTGTTACTACATACATACATACATTCATACATTCATCATACATACATCTATTGTGATTCATCATACATACATTCATCAAGCATACATCATCATGTGGTGCATGAATTTATTCAACTGGTTGCCACAGGCCCAAAGATAATGGAAAATATTGAATGCAAAAAAGGACTTGGAACTACTAGAGTGGGCCATGGCTTGGCTTCCGAGCCTGGTCCATTCTCAGGAATGCCCCTGGGGAAGGAGGCATCCGACTCCTGGACTCCTCAGGAGGCCACCTTCCCAGTACGCTTAATGTGCTGCCAGCGTGTCTAGGCTCTGTGATAACCAGGCCCATGGAGCAAAGCTCAGAGTAAGGCCCAGACTACAGCCCACCTTTTAAGTGTTCATTTGCTGCTGTTTCCCACAAAAAAATAGCTAGAGGAATGTTGGGAAGATCTACTCCTCCAAAAGAAACTAACCACTTCTAGGCAGCATTAGAAATGGCCCCCACTCACCAACAGGAAGACATTCCATGTCTAAGTCTGAGCTGTTCTCTGCTCCATTTTCATTGCCTTGCAGCCCTTCCTGCCCCCTGGCAGTCCTCACACCTCCACAAAAACAAGCAAGCTCTTGAGCCATAGCCCATTCTGAATCGATACACAGGGAGGGAAAAAAAAGTGTTTCCCTAAAAGTGACACAGTCTTCAGAGATGCAAGAAACCAACAACATAAACATTCACAGTTTAGTTCCTTAGAGTCACAGCCTCTCAAACACATTTTCTTATTATGGTGTGATTGCATTTACCTACTAAAATTGTGTATTTGAGTGGAATGCGAGAGGAAAGAAATAGGCTGCTTCAAAAGTATAGTCTAGTCATTATACTGTGCAAGAAAGAAAATTGCTTAGCGCTTGGAAATGCAGGTTTAGCAGCTTCTGTCATTCATCTTTAGGTTTTGAGAATCTTCTGGCCAGGTTTTATCAAGGAATCAGATTCACAGCACCCGGTGCTTCTCGACTGGCCAGTTCTCTCTACTAAGGAAGCACAGAGCTCAGAAATGAGAACTTGGAACTGACATCACTGCACCAAAAATCTCTGCCTCTCTCACATCCTACTGTATAAATTGTTGCCTTTTCAATTTATGCGATTTACTGCATAAATCGTTGCAATTGGTAAAGGAACTTTCTGGCAAAACATCCTCTTCAGTTTGGACTTCCTATTTAACCCTGCTGTGGAGTCCAAGAAGTTTGTGATAATAGGTGGTCTGTAAAGTTTATAGACACTGGGGAAAGCAATCTCCCTAGCCCTAAATGCAAAATGCCTTGTAGAAGTGTCCAACCTCTCTCCAAGTGAAGTTCTTATTTTGACACGAATTATATAGAAGGGGGAGGGGAAGGCCCTGGAAAACAAATGAGGAACTTCTTTAAAAGCTTTCAAAATCAAATGTAAAATTCATTAAGAAAAGTAATGGAAATTTTATGGCTGGTGCACAGATAAATTCATTGCTGCCTCTAAATTCATCAAGCATACATACAGGAGTGTATACCAAATTAATTGGAACTAACAGCCTCTTAGAAACTCTAACCAGCTGCAGGAGTCAGAGTAAACTAGTTGGAACAAAACAAAGAACCCACCCTCCTCCTCCTTCTTCCAGGCTCTGATGGAATTAAAGGCTAAGCTTTCTTGACTTTAAAAATATTGAGCAACTTTATTCTTCCATTCTCCACTGTTCAGGCCCAAGCAGGGTCAGAAATAGACACAAATGAGGTTTATTTGGGTATTAGGAACCCCGATTCTATTTCACATCGCTATAAAGGAATTCTTGAAAGATATTCTAATGCTAATGTTAGATGTTTCTCTGATCTGGATGCATGGGCTACAGAAAGGAACATGGAATATGAATGATTCTTCTATTCTTTCTAGGACTACTTGGAGAAAAAGTCCTTCCCCTGTTTCTTAAAGTTCATGTTCTAGTTTTTGATATGGTTTTCAAAAAGGCCATCAGCTGATCAAATAAGAAAACCAAAGAAACTGGATAGTCATGACAATTATTTATTTGAAAAATGTACAGGGAAATCATTATAGTTTGCATCTTGAATGCCCCCCCAAAGCCCATGTGTTAAAGGCTTGGTCCCCAGCTCATGGCACCATTGGGAGGTTGTGGAACCTTTAGGGATGGGACCTAGTGAGAGGAAGCTGGGTCACTGGATGTGTGCCCTTGAGAAGGACATTGGATCCCAGCCCCTTCTTCTCTCTTTTTGCTTCCCTGATACTATGAAATGAACAGGCTTCCTCCACGAGGTACTCCACAATGATGTGCCACCTGGCCACAGGCCTGAAAGCAATGAGCCAACCAGCCACAGATGAAACCTCCAAAACTGAGAGCCCAAAATAAACCTTTCCTCCTAATAATTTGATTTATCTGAAGTATCTGTCATAGTGATGGAAAGCTAACAAACACAGAAGCCATGTGCTCTTGAAAACAAGTCAGATCCACCTACTTAGTTAAATTCTTGTCCAGTAGTTCTAAATAGTATTTTACCAGTAATTATCAGTCATATATAATTAAAATTTTAATAATATTAATTTTACTAATAACAAATAACGTTTCTTCAGGACTTATTCTATGCAAAGCACTGTGCTAAGCATTGTACATCTATCATCAGATTTAATCATCACCACAACCCAATGAGTACCATACTACTATAATTCCTTTTTTTTTTTTGGTATCAGGAATTGAACCCAGGACACGTGACCCCCTAAACCACATCCCCTTCCCTTTTTGTATTTTATTTTGAGACAAGGTCTCACTAAGTTGCTTAGGGTCTCACTAAACTTCTGAGGCTGACTTTGAACTCACAATCCTCCTACCCCAACCTCCCAAGCCACTGGGATTATAGGCTTGCACCATCATGCCCAGCCATGAATCCATTTTAAATATGAGCAAACTGATACTCTGAGAACTTAAGTAAGTACCCCAAGGTCAGATAGCTACAATATTTGTTCTAATATGAAGTCAAATTGCAAAAGCTCAACCATCAAGCAATAAGTAAAGGTAGACATCACGATCCTGTAGACTTTTGTCCTCAGAAAGATCACAAAGAATTTGGGTGAGTCAACAGAGAAGCTTTCTTTTAACAACCACTCATAGATGCTGGGTTTGGCCTTAAAGTGTTAAGAATGGATTTTAATCCTCCTGTGTGAATGGCTAAATCTGAACACTGATTTAGTAGGAGTTTTAAGTTTCACTCACATAAAGAAGGGAAAGAATAGAACTTCCATATGATTCTAGCAAGTGTTCATTTGGGGTTATTTGTTCAAGAAAATAATGATAATATGGAAACTTGCCACTTCTTTCTTACAGGGGTTAGCAATCTAGGCAGTTACTCTGGGAAAGTGAAGTCTTCAGAGGAAAATCACCCCCTGGTTTGGGAAGACTTATTCCTGAAGAAGACCCTAAGGTACTTACAGCCTGGGCCAATATTGCCCACAGACTGGGACAGCCTGTTAAAAGTCAGGAGAAGCTTTTCCCAAAAGAATGAGCAAATCCTGAATAGAAGTGACTTTCACTTGCACAATGTTATCAGCTCATCCATATCATAAACATTTGCTGATCCCCTCCTATGTGCCAGGCTCAAGAAAGATCTGGGGACCCAGAGATGAGTGAGCTTAAAAGATGGTTTTTTCACCTTTAAATGAAAAGAGTGATGATTCAAAGAAGAAATTGCAGTCCTTTAAAACAAGGGGCTTTGGGCCAGGAACATGAAGGTAAATGCTTTGATAGTCTATACTTTTCCAAAGATATAAGATATCTAATTAGGTCTCTGGAGAATTGATAACTTCAGATTTGCAACATTTTGTGCATTTGTTTGTTCTAATTGTGCTTCTAGATGACTGCTTAATTAGCCACTTGTAGGGAATAGCAAGAAAGCAATTGCATACTGAGTGTTTTTCAGTGGTGGTTTTGGCAGGGACTCTGTATCTCAGATAAGAATTCATTTTTTGTAACAATAAAGATATTAATTAGTAGTGACTTAAACACATAAAGCATTATTTGTCTCATATAACAATAAGTCTGAAAGTATTTCCAGGGCTGGCAAAGAAGCCCAGAATTACCTACCATTTACTATACCAAACCTCCTTCTATCTTTTCCTCTACCATCCTCAGCATGTTGGCCTTTATTCTCATGCTGGTTGCCCCTTGGTTTCCAAATAATTGCCATATTGTCAACCATCATATCTGAGTTCAAGGAAGGAAGAAAACAAAGAGGAAGCACTAGCAAATTTTAGTTTATATCTTATTGGCCAACACTATCTCATGGTCAGTTCTAACTTCAAGGAAAACTAAGAAATCAATGATGTATTTGTAGTTAACGTTTTAATAGCTGTTCTAGTAGAAGCAGAAAGAATAGAAACAGGTTGGGATTGAAAGGTTAGTCAATTAAGAATATTTGCTATAGGGCTGGGATTGTGGCTCAGTGGTAGAGCACATGCCTTGCATGCGTGAAGCACTGGGTTCGATCCTCAGCACCACATAAAAAGAAATAAAGATATTGTGTCCATCTACAACTAAAAAAAATTTTTTTAAAAAAGAATATTTGCTATAAAAAATAAGCATAGGCCATGTTCTAGTCTTCCTACAGGTTTTTTTAAAGGAAAAATACAAAAGAGGGGAAAGTTATCAAAATTCTGATGTATTTTAAATATATATATTGTGTATATAAAAAATAGACTTGGCGGGGGTAATGCAATAACGATAGACAGAACTCCATTTGGAAAAACCAACCTTTTAGAAGCCAGGCCAAATGAGATACCTGTCTTCCCAATACTGCCCCAGACCTCCACAGAAAGCCCTGGTTATAGATTCCATAATCTCTAAATGACAGCAGCAAGAGGGCCCTGAGGTCTTCTCCCAAAAAATATTGTTAAGTCAAAATTAATTGTGACTATCTTTGATATAAATAATCCAGAAGAAGGGGATCTGGAATGGAAAGGGCAGAGAAAATTCCTAAAAGAGTCCATAAATCATGACTTTCCCAAAATGAGTGTCTGTCTCATGTTCTCCTTGAACTTTGTGATCTTATTCTGTAAACATGAGCCACATGTAACTTTCAAGTATTTAAGATGTAACTGGCCTGAATGGACATATGCTAGAAATATAAATTCATAACAGATTTCAAAGACTTAGAATGTTATTTATCTCATTAATAATTAGTTTACATATAATGCATGTTGAAATAGTAACATTTTGGATGATATTAAATTAAATAAACATTATTAAAGTAATTTCACTTGTTTCTTTTCATTTGTTTTTTAATGTGGCCACTAAAAATTTAAAATTACCTGTGTAGTTTGCAGTGCATTTCCATTGGACTGCACGGATCTAGAAGGATGACATCTCACCGAAGTCTCCCTATAACACTCTGTTACAATCCACCTCAGGTACCCTTGGCCCATTTCTGAGTTCACCAGCGTCTTCCACAGTTACACACATGTCACTATGTCCCAGTTCCCACCTCTAGGAGACTCTCTCTGTCTTTCCGCCCAAAAGCTTTCTAGTGCCCCAGGAGCTAGCTCAGGGCAGCTTGGAAATACCCTTCAATCAATAAGGAGAGCTGAATAAATGCCCTTTCTCTAGCTGTTCCTCAGCTGGACAATTTTAAGGTATGCTTCACACATTCTCTCAGAGGGACCCTAAAAAAACAGTCCCAGCTGCCTACGCCAATGGCTTGCTCATTCACTTAGTATTCTCTCTTACCTCTACCAGTCCCTCACTTGTTCTTCCTGGGACCACCTCCCCCAAAACTTCCTATTCAACAGTCTGTCTCAGCTCTGCTTTAAGGGGCCCCAAATGAAGAGAGCAACTTAAATGTTTCACAAATCCTCTAAGGGACCTGTGCCAAATATCCTTCGATTTCACAATTCATATTTAATTTTACTTCCTGCACTATTATCAAGAAAGATGTCTTTAATTACTACTTTTTTTTCCTATCGATTCATTTAGAATTCATTGTCAATGGCTCTAAAAAAAGAAGAAGAAAATAAAAGATTATTCTCTAATTAAACAAATAGCAGATCATTTGAAAGAGTTGGAGGATTTTTTTTTCCCATTCCAAGTAATTTGCTTACATTTAAACTGTGTTGATATAGTGTTGGCTTAATTATCAAGTCATTAAGGACATTCTTTTGGCTCTTTGAAATATTTTGTTCTGCTTTGGTGCAGTTGCAGGATTTTTTTATTCAACAGAGTCAAACGCCACAGGACTTTTTTTTGGAGGGAGGAGGTGGGCACCAGGGATTGAACTAAGGGACACTCAATCTCTGAGCCACATCCCCCTCCTTATTTTGTATTTTGTTTAATTTATTTAAATTCATTGATTTGCTTACCTTCTCGCTTTTGCCTACGCTGCCTTTGAATTCGTGATCTTCATGCCTCAGCCTACCCAACCGCTGGTATCACAGGCATGCGCCACCACACCCAGCCACAGGACTATTAAATATGGTTCTTATCAAGTCTGCAAGAGAAGACACAACCAGCAAGGCAGCAGGGTTAAGGGAGGATAGCACCATTCCCTGAACTCTATACAGGTAGAGAGAGCTGCATGATGCTCTGGATGCCCCAACCTGCAACACAGCCTTTGCGGTCTGGTGCTAGGCCTGCCTGGACAATACAGAGTAGTAAATATTCTTTTAAAAATATAAAAAGGTTTTAGAGCCCAATAGATCCAAATTTAAATCCTGTCTCCACCACTCACTAGTATGAGCTTCTTTAGATTTCTGAAAATCCCTTCTTTCGGAGCCCTGATGTTCCTATCAATTGTATGTGGAAAGATGGGACTTTCACAGAGTGAGCCTAAGAAATATTTATCCAGGACATTACATTTAAATGAGCCTCACATTTAGATTGTTTATAAATAAAGCATGTGCATTGGATTGGTTCCAAGATGGCGGCCTAGATGGACACAGCGCTCCTAGTCTCTCCAGGACCAGGGTTTAAAGTAGTGGAAACATTGTTTTTCAGTGAGTTTTTAGAGGACACCCGGCAGCTGCCTCCACGCAGGAACTTCAATTGCAAGCCCACAGGGTCACTAGGCCCCAGCGTTTGCACAGGACCCCAGCCACAAGCCGTCACAGGACTCTGACCCTTCGCCTGTGCAAAACCCACAAAACCCACTCCTGCACAGGATCCCTGGCTCCAGCGCCCACACACTCACAAGACCTAGGGTCACCCACCCACACAGGACCCCTGGCTGCTGCTTTTGTGTGGATCTCCATCTACCAGGATGGACAGGATCCTTCTGGGGACACAGGACAGGATCTGGAGACAAACTTTTACTTCTGCACAGCACACCACAGAGCTGCATCTCCGAACATGTCACCCAGCACTACCGCCTGGCCTGGCTCTTCACCCTATCTCTGAAGCAGAGGGCTTCTTTGCGAGACTCTGGCTTTATCATCTTTGACTTCAGCAGGCAGATACCTGTAAGCAACAGACAACTCCACTTACAGGAAGAGCAGGGAAGCAATCTTGCTTATTTATATTTAGACTTTTATTTTTTATTTTTTTCCTTCTATTCCTTTTTTTCCTCTTTTCTTCCTTTCCTTTTTTTTTTTCTTTTCTCTCTCTCACTCTTTTCTCACCCTTACATCCCCAACATTTGTGAAACCAAGTATTTTTTTAGGCTGCTGTGGACCAGGTTATCTGATTAGTATACTATAGTCTCGTAACTTCCACCTTTACATGTTTTATTTTTCTTAATTTTTATGTCTCCTTGTTAGTTGCACTCTATTTTCTTCCTACTTAGTGGTCTTCCCCAAATCTCTTTCTCTCTTTCCTATTAATAGCCAACTTCTTTTGGATTCCTCTTTCATGCTTTCTAGGATCTAATAACTATATCCTCACTTCCTACCTCCCTAACATCTCATCCTACACCCCACCCCCAGTTCTTTCTAGCCCACCAGCAGAAACTGTAGACCCTCGTGCAAACCTATTGTTTATATAGTAGATGCTAACTGAACTCATAATTTCTGTGTATTGTAAGCCATAAATGTATTTAGGAGTTATTAGGAGCTACTTGGTTTGAAACTATATATTTTTTGTATTGAGATCTGTCAATATTGGTCTCCCCCTTAGAAGAGAGGTATTGGAACTCTGTAGGGAATCTATAAGCCTATAGGATAAAAAATGTAATGCCTCAGATGTGCAGTGCTAGAAGGGAAGACACACAAACAACATGAAAAAACAAGGGAAGAAAGTGCCTCAAACAAACCAAGATACTATTATTAGAATCCATGGTCAGCACAGCAGAAGAAATGTCAGAGAAGGAATTCAGGATGTATATAATTAAAATGTTCTGTGACTTAAAGAGCGATAAAAGAGAGCAAACCCAGGCAGCAAAAGATCATTTTGATAAAGAACTACATAGACAAATACAGGAAGCAAAAGATTACTTTAATAAGGAGAGAGATCCTGAAAAAGAACCAAACAGAAATCCTCAAAATGAAAGAAACAATAAACCAAATTAAAAATCCAATAGAAAGCATCACCAACAGATTAGATCACTTGGAAGACAGAACTTCAGATAATTAAGACAAAATATTTAATCTTGAAAATAGAGTTGACCACACAATGAAGACAGTAAGAAATGATGAACAGAACATCCAAGAATTATGGGATAACATTAAAAGACCAAATTTAAGAATTATTGGGATAAAGGAAGACATAGAATTTCAAAACAAAGGAATGAACAATCTATTCAATGAAATAACATCAGAAAATTTTCCGGACATGAAGAACGAATTGGATAATCAAACACAAGAGGCTTATAGAACACCAAATGTAAAAAATCACAACAGATCTACACCAAGGCACATCATAATAAAAATGCCTAGTATTCAGAATGAGGAGAGAATCTTAAAAGCCACAAGAGAAAGGAATCAGATTACATATAGGGGGAAACCAATTAGAATCTTTGCAGACTTCTCAACCCAGACACTTAAAGCTAGAAGAGCGTGGAACAACATATACCAAGCTCTGAAAAACAGTGGATGCCAACAAAGAATATTATATCCAGCAAAATTAAGCTTGTAACTTAAAGAGCGATAAAAGAGAGCAAAAATTAAGTTTTAATTAAAAATTAAATTTAATTTAATTAAAAATTAAGTTTTAGATTTGATGATGAAATAAAAAACCTTCCAAGATAAACAAAAGTTAAAAGAACTTACAGCAAGAAAGCCTGCACTACAGAACATTCTTGGCAAAATATTCCATGAAAAGGAAGTGAAATACAAAATGAAAACCTGCAAAGGAAGGAACTACTCTAAAGGAAAGGCCAATCAAAGGAGAAACCTAGTCAAATTAAAAACTAAAAATAAACCAAAATATCTAAGAATACAAACCATGTCTCAATAATAACCCTGAATGTGAATAGCCTAAACTCATCAATTGAAAGACATAGACTGGCAGACAACAACAACAGCAACAATATGCTATCTCCAAGAAACTCATCACATAAAAAGAGACACTCACAGATTGAAGGTGAAAGGATGGAAAAAAAATCTATCATTCACATGGACTGTGTAAACAAGGAGGAGTTTCCATCCTCATATCAGAGAAAGTGGACTTCAAACCAAAGTTAGTGAAAAGGGATAAAGAAGATCATTTCATATTGCTTAAGGGAATCATACGTCAACAATATTTAGATATTTAAGACACAACAATCTTAAATATCTATACCCCAAACAATGGGGCAGCCATGTATGTCAAACAAACCCTTCTCAACATCAAGAGTCAAATAGACCACAATAGTACTGCATGACTTTAACACACCTCTCTCACCACTGGATAGATCTTTCAAACAAAAACTAAACAAAGAATCTAGAAAACTCAATAGAACATCAATAATCTAGACTTAACAGACATATAGAATATTCCATCCTTCAATAAACAAATACATTTTCTTCTCAGCAGCACATGGATTCTTCTCCAAAATAGATCATATGCTATGCCACAAAGCTAATCTTAACAAATACAAAAAAAAAAAAAATAGAGATACTACCCTGTGTTCTATCTGACCATAATGGAATGAAATTAGAAATTAATGACAGTTTTGAAAAAAAGAAGCTACTCCAACACCTGGAGAGTCAAAAAATGCTATTGAATGATGCATGGGTAACAGAAGACATCAGGGAGGAGATAAAAAAAAATTCTTAGAGGTAAATGAGAACTCTGATATGACATATCAAAATATCTGGGACACTATAAAGGCAATGCTAAGAGGAAAGTTCATTGCATTAAGCTCAAAAATGTAAAAGTCAACAAATCAATGACTTCACACTACATTTCAAAGCCCTAGAAAAAGAGGAACAAACCAACACCAAAAGAAGTAGAATATAGGAAATAATTAGAATCAGGATTGAAATCAATGAAATTGAAACAAAGGAAACAATTTAAAAAACTGACAAAACAAAAAGCTGGTTCTTTGAAAAATAAATAAAATTAACAAACCCTTAGCCACCCTAATGAAAAGGAGAGAGAAAATTCAAATTACTAAAATTTGTGATGAAAAAGGAAATGTCATGACAGACTCTGCTGAAATACAGAGGATAATTAGAAACTATTTTGAAAATCTATACTCCAGTAAAATAGAAAACCCTGAAGACACTGAAAAATTTCTAGAGACATATGGCCTACCCAAACTGAACCAGGAGGACATTCACTACTTAAAAAGATTAATTACAAGCAAGGAAATAGAAGATGCCATCAAGAGCCTGCCAACCAAGAAAAGTCCTAGACCAGACAGATTCTCAGCTAAGCTCTACAAGACCTACAAAGAAAAACTAACTCCAATACTCCTCAAATTATTCCATGAAATAGAAAAGGAGGGAACTCTTCTAAACTCATTCTATGAGGCTAGAATCACCTTGATACCAAAACCAGACAGAGACACATCAGAAAAGGAAAATTCCAGACCAATATCCCTGATGAATATAGATGCAAAAATTCTCAATAAAATTCTGGCAAATCTCATACAAAAGCATATTTTAAAAATAGTACACCATTGGCAGCTATCCAAAATACCAGCAACAATAAGTGCTGGTGAGGATGTGAAGAAAAAGGTACACTTAAACATTGCTGGTGGGATTGCTAATTGGTGCAACCAATCTGGAAAGCAGTATGGAGACTGCTTAAAAAACTTGGAATGAAACCATCATTTGACCCAGCTATCCCACTCCTGGGCCTATACCCTAAAGACTTAAAAACAGCACACTACAGTAAAGCAGCCACTTCAATGTTTATAGCAGCACAATTCACAATTGCAAAAGTGTGGAAGCAACCCAGATGTCCTTCAATAGATGAATGGATCAAGAAACTGTGGTACATATACACAATGGAATATTATTCAGCAATAAAAGAGAATAAAATTATGGCATTTGCAGG
>CM053401.1:18979684-19265230 GCA_028644305.1 Xerus rutilus
CTTGGAATGGAACCACCATTTGAGCCTGCTATCCCACTTCTAGGTCTTTACCCAAAAGACTTAAAAACAGCATACTACAATGACGCACCCACTTCAATGTTTATAGCAGCTCAATTCACAATAGCTAAACTGTGGAACCAACCTAGATGCCCTTCGATAGATGACTGGATAAAGAAACTGTGGCATATATACACAATGGAATATTACTCAGCAATAAGAGAGAATAAAATTATGGCATTTGCAGGTAAATGGATAGAGTTGGAGAATATCATGCTAAGTGAAGTAAGCCAGTCTCAGAAAACCAAATGCCGAATGTACTCATTGATAAGTGGATGCTGATCCATAATGTGGGGAGGGACATGGGAACAATGGTGGATCTCTGTTCACAGGGGTGTAAGGGGGGAGGGGGCATGGGGACAGCAAGGGTGGTGGAATATGATGGACATCATAGCCCTAACTTTATGTATGACTGCATATATGTTGTGATTCTATACAACTTACAACTAGAGAATTGATATGTTATCCTCTATCTATGTATAATGAATCATTTACACTGTTAACATGTAAGCCTAAACAAAATTAAAAAATAAAAAATAATATATTATTCTCTTTTTATTTCACTAAATTGGTAGGATATTTAAAGAAATTTTATATTTTATGTCAATCACAGAAAATATTTTTAAGTTTTAAAATAACTTAAAAATTCTAAGATTCCATTCCATTATCTATTTCAGCCCATCCAGTTATCTGCATCTCTTTCTGCTCCTTGGCTGTGGGCTACAGCCAAACAGTGTTTTATTTACTTCTTCATCTCTGTCTACATGGGCCTAGAAAGTAAAATGCAATAATAAACATAAAGCAGTTTGTGAACTCCTCTTTCCCACAATCAATTGACCTTCTCCTGTGTATGTGGGTCACACAATTAAGAGTCTTTAGTATTGAAAATCTGGCCAAAAGGTAAAAACAGATCTACAAAATCAAAGATAAAAAAATGATCTGTCATATAGCACATATTCATACCTGTCAATATATTGCCATCCCATTATGGCATCCTCTAATTTCAGAAGAAATATAGAATAAAGAAACCGAGAGAAGGGACATTGACTCACTGGGAAATGGATGCTTCAGATGGCTGCAGCTTCCGATGCCTACCTATACAATTTAGAAAAATACCCAAAAGCATATTTGTTATTCCATATATTTTGCTTTTCAAAAAAAGCTTTCAAGAATTTTGAAATTTCTATCTCTAAATCATCACTTTTTTAACTTTGTTTATTATTATTATTTTTTTATGTGGTGCTGAGAATTGAACCCAGTGCCTCACATGTGCTAGGCAAGCACTCTACTAAGCCACAACCCCAGCCCTAAATCATCGCGTTTTGATGTCCCCAAAGGCAGGTAGAAATAGTATGCAAATTTTTTCTAGAGATATTTTTAAATTAGATTATAGCCTAAGGAAATCAGTTAGGCTAAAAATTAACAAACACAGGGACAGAGACTTCCATGCTTGCTCTAATATTTGACTAATTCGTTGGTAGAATATACTCTCAAAGGAGACACTTAAGTATTCAGCCTTCTAAGAATACACAATTTAAGGAAAATAACAGTGTGCTATAGATTACAGAGGACAAGAGGGGGGAAATGTTTAGCCTACATAATTCAAACCATCTATAAAAAGCAAAAGCAAGGGCTGGAGTTGTGGCTCAGTGGTAGAGCGCTTGCTTTGCACATGTGAGGTAGTGGGTTCGATCCTCAGCACCACATAAAAATAAATAAATAAATAAAGATATTGTGTCCATCTACAACTACAAAAATATTTTGTAAAAAAAGCAAATGCAATTGATGATTACTCAACTCACTAATTTGACAGTTGCCATGTTTATTAATCAGGATTCTCCAGAGAGAGAGAACCAATAGGATACTGTATCAATATATGAAAGCAGATTTATTAGAATTGATTCATGCAATCATGGTGGCTGGGAAGGCCCATGGCAGGCTAAATGCAAGCTAGAGGTCCTGAGAGGCTGGTAGGATGGCTCCTTTCATGACTGAAGAACCCAGAACAAGGGAAGCTGATGGTGTGATCCTCAATCCAAGGCTTAAAGACTTAGAACCTCAGTGCTCCTAGTATGAGTCTGGGGATCAAGGGTCTAGGGTTCTGATGTCCCAGGCAGCAAAACAGAGTCTGTCCCAGCCTTTGTAGAAACCAGTTCTTTAGATCATTGTGACATTATGTTGGTCCCCAAAAGACTTTTTAAAAATATATCAGTCATCCATCTGTGTACAGTGAATCAAAATGCACTTTGCCATCATGTAAACCTAAATAGAATAAATAGATAATTTTTTTTAAATGAAAAAAAAAAAGTATAAAGAGACTCTTGTTTTAGGCAGTCCAGAAATTCCTTCTTCCTCTAGTAAGATAGGTGCCCTTGCCCTTCACAACTTTTCTTTAGGGGGCAGGCCCTCTCCAACTCCAGTTCTGGTAAGTTTGTGATAAAAGTACTTGTTTCTTGATTAAGGATTAGGTCAACAGATTAGTGACTCATGGTACACAAATCAGAAGTCTTTCCTAAAGTTTTGTATATTGAATCTCAAAAAGAGGAGCATTCTCTTAGGTCATTTGATGGGTCAATGGATGTCCAGGGAGGAAAGTTTGCAAACACTCTCAGAGAAGTGGTTTTGAGAGCTGGAGGGAAAGGGAAGCAAGAGATTTCTCACAGTTTAGTATAATTTGAGGTACTATCTGCACCTCAACCCTGGTCCAACCTTACATTTCTCAGATACAAAAACCAGTAAATTACTTGTTCCTTTTATGCTTATGCTATTTTGAAGTGAGCTTCTATCATTTATAAATAGAAGAGTTTCAAAAACTGTAGGGAACATGATAAATTTTCTTTTTTTTTTACTTGATAGTAGTTGGAAAATGTCACAGATGTCATTTCACACACAAAAATAGGACAGGGATAAATTAAAATTAATCAGGTATCTGAATCTTGACCTACCAACTAAACTTACAAATTGTTGTCAGTCTTTTGGATTCTCATTAACATTTAATAAAGACATTTGTCAAAATTAAATATATATATATATATATATATATACATACATATCAGTCAAAGGAATTCAGACATCTGCAAACCACTGAACTTAGAGCATAATAAAAGATTTGCCAGAAAGAAAATCCATGTGAATATATTTTTCTACCTGAGAGTTTCAGTTACTAAGATTTTTATGTATTGGTAATCCAAAAATATTCAAATTGACTTTGAGATTCACGAAACCAAGTTTCAATAGTATATAAATTTAATTAATGTCCACTATCTCTAATGGTTTTTATTCTAAGATTATAATTTTCCTTATGAACTGTCATTTGGAAGATTTCTTATTTGTGGTGAAATATATATATATACACACAAATATGCTGTTCTATTTGTTTGGTAGCTTTCCGAGATCCCCAAGCACCTTGCTGGGAGAATAGAAAGGGTGAATAGAGACAATATCATAAATAAACTATTATTATTTATAATGTACATTCTTTATTCTCATGCACTAATGCACAATGTTATTTATTAGTTTAATCACTGTTGTAAGAATTGTTATTATTATTTCATGAAATAAAACCAAAAATGAAAATTGGAAAACAGAAAAGAGAAAAATACATTCTATCTTGAAGACATGTAAGATTTACTGTGTCTAATCTGTACAAGGACAAATTATATTTATTTCTGTTCCAATGCCTTATTTGTCAATGTATTAAATTACCTCCTACCCCAGTAGCCACGAGAGCATTAGTGACCATTGGAACATAATCCTCATTTCTTCTCATTGTCTCCCACATCCTTCCCTTCATCTCTGCTCACTCCAACCATTCTATTCCCAGCTTCAATATCTCAAGTTTCAGATTACGGTAGGGCAGAGTAAGCCATTTCGGCAGGTCTGGAGGGCTCAGGGAATTCTGGAGATTTAAACGTTCTGAGTGCATCAAGTCAAATGTCCCCATTCCAAGTCTCAAAGTCCTCTCTCCTTCCATACTGGATCTTGACCTGGATGTTGTATACACCTGCAGGGTTGTGAATTCAACCTTCTCTGAAGATTATCAGGACTCCTAATTAAATACTGAGACTGCTCTTTAACTTTTCATTCTCTCTGGCTGCAAGAGATGAAAGAATATTTATATTTACCAAGAAGTACCTCTGCCATTTACAAGTCAATGGCTTTAAATTGGCCAATGATCACCCTCAGCGTGCATCAACAATCACCAGTGAGTGTCATTCAATTATAGTAATGACCACTTATAATGACCACTTTTTATAGTGATGACCTCTTATAATGACCACCTTTCCCAGCCTCCCTGTGCCTGAGCTATTGCATCCAACAATGCATTCTCTCTTTCACTGGTATCCCATTCCAACAGCTCAAAAAGTCTTTTTAGAGTCACTTCCTAGTACCATTTCTGCCTCAACTGGTTTCCTGGGACCACTTTAGTCTCTGTTGGCTTAGTTCAGTTTCCCTGGAAACCATCCCTAAGACAGCAGCTTTCCTGCAGAAAGTGTATTGGGGAATGCTTGGCCAACTCACACGTGGAAGGCAGGGAAGAGCAGAACTGGTCAGAGGAAGAGGCTGGACTGGAGCAGAGACTTCACCCATACCCTGGAGGTTCTGAAGCTGAGATCCACGTTGGGGCAAGAGGGCCACACCTGGCACTCCCACATCAACTAGTCATTGAACAGGGAGCACAACACTGAATAAGGCAGCTCCCTTCCTGGGGAGAGACTCAACTATGAGCCCTCAGTACAAAGGAAGCTGGGGCAACACATGCTTCTTCTGAAGGGGACATCTGGACAGAGCATGCACCATGGCATCCACTTCATCCTGCAAATTAGCGACCAGTATGACACAATTGATTTAAAAAAAAAAAAAGCCAGTGCCTCCCAGTCTGGTCTCTATGGACTTCTCCAGCCTCATCTGCCACAGTACCTCTACTCAGCCTTCTACAGCCAAGCTGGTCTCCCAAACATTCCCTAAATAATCTACAAACCTTCTTCTTGCCTCAGCCTTCATTCAGAACTTGCCTCCTGCTGCAACACTCTGCTCCTTCCTCCCCATGTTTCTGATTCTGGCCCAAGCTCCATCTTCTCCAAGAAATTTGCCAATGGCCCCTGCCCACCCAGCCGTCCTCTGGGGACTGAAAGGGAACACCTTGTACTAACCACATGACACCAAATATATCCTGTGCCCATGAGTTCACTATTTTATCATCTGTTTTCCTTGACTTCAACTAGACCATAAACTCCGCGACTTGCAAGGGCACAACCTTCGACAGTGAGTGTGCAAGTCTCTGAGCCTCAGCTTCTCCATACGTGTTAAATCCAAAACGAATGCACTCATGACTTTCAAGAGTATCTGCATATCTACTATGTATCATACCTAACAATTCCTTTCTTTGATATCTGGGAAGGGGTTGGCCTTGTTTAGAGAATCTTAAGATCAGCATATAAGAAGCCAGAGAAGGTCAATGGATATGACCTGGCCTCCGTGGAAGGAGGACAAATGGAAAGTAAACAAAAAGGACAAGGTAGAATTCAGAAAAATTGAGCATGGTAGCAACCAAGTTCCAAACCCCAAGTCTACACCCACCTTCTGCTTTTTCCTCTGAGAAAGTCGTTGCTAACACCTAATGTCTACTATAGCTACTAATCTTAATTTAATTCTCTTGAATCCCCAAGAATGCTCTCCTGTCTTTCCAAATATAAAGAGAAGTTCGGAGGAGGGTTGGGGGGACAGCAAAAATAGAAAATTAAAGTCGATGGAAAAGAAAAAGTAACTTTGAGAGTTGGTCTTTAAATCTGTGCTGCTTCCCTTAGATATGACAGCCCTCAGGCCATGGCCATGCTTTATTCCTGATTTGCTCCAGCTAGCTCCCGCACAGGTGTTTGTGTCATCGGCTCTAAAATTGTGCTCTTAGAATGAACTTCTCCAGGGCTCGGGCAAATAAACATCCGTCTTCTATGAGATCATGTCTCCTTTTTATAAGGTCTTTTTGTTCCATTTCACTGGAAATTCTAAATGTGTGCTTTCCAAATTTTGCAAATGGGAAGACCCTGAAGAAAGAAAATGAAGGTGAGGAGAGAAGGGGCAGGTGGGGGCAGAAGATAAATGTGGATATGGCAAAGTATAAATCTCAGGCCAATCTGCCAGAGTGTCTGCCTGGGACTCATCTTGAAAGAACATGCTTCCAAGAGATACTGAATCCCCACAGAGGAGAATTGTGGTCAGAAAATCTTCTGAATTAGGCTAAACACCTACATCTAATGAGTTAGAAGAGGCAGTAACTGCAGTTCTGCCTGCTCCTGGATTCCTGTGGACCTAAATGTTTATCTTTGCACTGCTTCATAGCTAACCTTCTTTTTCACAGGATCTTGAAACAAACCCCTATAGGTCCAGCAATTGTGCACAGGGACCCATCTTATTTCCTGACTGCTCTGCCACCAACTTCTTGGTGGACAAGCAGCATTCTTCCAGTGGCCCTCACCTCTGTGTCCAGGAGTACTCCTGGTGCCAACTCTGGCTTCATTCCTCAATATGAGGAATTCTCTGGGGCCAGGAATGTTTACATTCAGGTCTTTTCAGAGAGGCTTTCTCTGGGGCCAGGAATGTTCACATTCAGGTCTTTTCTATGCCAGCTCCCTGAACATATCACAAAGAACCGCCCAGTAATGCTTCTGCAACTGGACAACACACTGAGCAGCAGGTGAACCAAGGAGAGGTTAAAAAAAGATGGTAAGGCTTCCTAGAGACAAGGAAGTGACAGTTTTACCACAAGTAGAGAGGCAACACAAAGACATATGTGCTACTGGAATTATATCATCTGTGTTAGCCAATTTTTTATTGCTGTGACCAAAATACATGAAAGAACAACTTAGAGAAGGAAAAGTTTATTTGGGGCTCAAGGTTTCAGAAGACTCAGTCCATGGTCAGTCCATGCCATTGCTCTGTCTGAGATGAGACAGAATATCATGGTGGAAAGGTGTGGTGGAGGAAAACTCCTCACCTCATAGCAGCTAGAAAGCAAAGAGACAGAGAAAGTTGCCAGAGAAATAATAAACCCTTCCAGGTTATGCCCCCAGTGACCTATGTTCTCCAAATAGGACACACTTCCCATTAGTTCATTCAGGTATCAATGAATTCATTCAACAAATGGATTAATCTGCTGATGAAGTCAGGGCCCTAATCACTGCCTAAAAGCCCCACCTCTGAATCTTGCTGTATTGAGGACCATCCTTCCAACACATGAGTTTGGGGGACATCTTAGATTCAAACCATAACAGCATCTTCATGGATCGTCCCTGGGCTATGGCAGGGGTTTTCAGGTTCAATTCTTCTCCAGTCTAGTTTGAATTTCTGTGCTTCTCCACAAGCCAGTCCTTCCATTAAAATTCACCTGATACCCCAAAGTAGAAGTACTTATTCTAAGTCAGGATGCTGAGTTATTATTTTGTCATGACATTACCACTTACTAGTAAGACAAGCCTAAACAAGTCTTTATTCCTCTGGGCCCAGTATCTTTTCCTATCATGTGAGAATGTTGGATCAGATTTTCTCTGTAGTCCCTTCCACTCTCAGGATACAAGATGACCCATGGGCTTTGAATATCATATCCTCTTCCCACTACTAAAGCATAATCTGCTCTAATTTTTGTTATTAAAATTTTATCATTTCATTATGTTTCATGAACATATCTCCATCTTTGTTGAATGCTTAATAAGTAAAATTCCATTATAAGGTCAATGAAAAAACTAACACCTAGGAATTTTACAGACTTTACTAGGTGTTATGCTTTAGGGGAAAAATTGAGTCATGGCATAGGTAAGTATATGCAATGATGAATAGGTCTTACTGTTCTCTTGAAGTTTCTGTGATTCTCTGAGCCTCAAAAGAGACTCCGAGTTCCCAGACACTGTCGCTTTTCTCCTCGACCACCTGAGAGTGGCCATGTGCCACACCAGCTTGTCACTCTGCAGCTCATTTGGCAGATCCAACAACTGACTCCAGTCAGCTGGTTGCTCTATCAACCTGTCCTTGAATTTCTTAAGCAGCCCATAAATGAGACCAGCATGATGGCAATTCTGCAGGTACAAAGCAGATATTCTCAATTTGTGCTTCTTTTTATTTTTCTCTACAAATTTTTAAACTAAAAATATATAGAAAAGTACAAAGAAAAAAATATAATCATCCAGTTACCCTCTTCCCAGAATTGACCACTATTTACATCTTGTCATATTAATTTCTAGACTTTTCTTTGGTCTTTAAGTTTAAAAAAATCACCCATTTTGGTAAAAATGATACATCTTGTTATAAAAATGTAAAAAATAAAGAAAAGTCACAAAGTCAAATGTAATTAAAAAAAGAATCCAAACCACACAGCCAGGAATAACTGCTGTTCATATTAATTTAAAATGATCACATCTATCTTTCCATACCTAAATATAGAAATAAGAAAAGATAACATAAGTACAGAAAGAGAGAGAGGAGGGAAATACATTTATAAAATTTAACTTCTTCTTACATATGTCTCTCCATTAAAAAGTATTAATTTTAAATTTAGTTTTGTTTTGAAAGGAGTAAAAGAAACTACAGTGAAATTAAAGAAACTGTTGAACTTCATATAAATGCTTTATTTTTTAATTTTTGAGAAGATATCTCTGAGGCTAAGAAAAAAAGTTTATAAAGCATTGGAGGATTCATTTTTTTAAAAAAGCTAATTATTAAAATGACTTCCATATTTCACATTTCTTCCTATTCTTCCCCCTTCTTCCTCATGTGAGTTACATCACCATGTCAACGTCATCCCTGGCTATAGCATTCACAACTTGTTTCCATAGTTATTTAGAATTAGGTCAGGGTTCACTACCTGTATTTCCCAAGACTTCTAATTCCTGTGTTCCCTATTTCAATTCATAACTTAAGTAGCTTTCCTTGGTTGGAGTTTCTTTCAAGAAGTTCTTATAAGTGCTGCACTTTTTAGGCTTTTTATTTTCCTATTGTGATACTACTACTTAATGTGAGATCTGCCCTCTTAAATGTTTAAGTGCACAATGAAGTCTTGCTAACTATAGGTACTATATTGTGCAGCTGGCCTCTAAAACTTAATCAGCTTTCATAACTGAAACTTTATGCCCATTAAAGAGAAACTCCTAGACTTCCCTTTCCCTCCACTTCTAGCGATTATTCTATTTACTCTTCTATGTGTTTGGCTATTATTTTATACCAAGTATAAGTGGATCATATAGTACAAGACCTTCTGTGAATGGCTTGTCTCACTTAGCAAATGTCCTCCAGGTACATTCTTGTTTTGCTGAGACTGAACAATATTCCATTGTTTGTGCATGACACATTTTTTTTCTTTTTTCTTTTCTTTCTTTTTTTTTTCTTTTTTGGTACCGGGGATTGAACTCAGGGGTACTCGACCACTGAGCTACATCTCCAGCCCTATTTTGTGTTTTTATTTAGAGACAGCACCTTGCCGTTGCTGAGGCTGGCTTTGACTCGCGATTCTCCTGCCTCAGCCTCCCAAAGTGCTGGGATTACAGGCATGTGCCACCGCGCCCAGCTGACACATTTTCTTTATCTATTCATCTGTTGATGAACATTTAGGTTGTTTCTACAACTTGGATATAATAAATAGTTCTGCAATAAATGTTGGAGTTGCAATATCTTCTCAAGCTACAGATTTCAATTTTTTGAATAAATTCCCAAAGTGGGATTGTTGGATCATATTGTAGTCCTTTTTAATTTTTAAGAAGCTTCTGTACTGTTTTCCTGGGGGGGGCGGCGGTGCTTGTACCATTTTGAACTCCCACAAACAGTATGGAAGGGTTGGATTTGTTCAGTTTTATCTTCAATTCAAAGAAAACCTGTTATACCTTTGAATATTTCTTTCAGAGACACCCAATATTTTTAGGTTGATTTTTTTTTTTTGCCTTTTACATCTTTTAGTCTAGATTTTATTGTTTTATCTCTTAATTACATTCACTTAGATTATCTCAAGCCTTTCCTCTATGTTAATAATTCAAGTTTTGACCATGTTTCAGTTTTGTTCTTCACTGGATCAATTATCAGTCCTATGGTCCTATTGTTCATTTCTTGTAAAGAAATCAAAAGGGAGACACAGACACAATGTACAGTGGCAAAGAAAAAAGAGCTGCTCATCTGAGCTGCCAGTTTTATTTATAACAATAGATTACCTTAGGTCATTGGGATCATTAGTACATTATTGTTCATTGTATTATTAGGCAGGTTACACAATCAGCAACATTATGTAGCTTACTTCTCAGTTACATTCTACCTTTATAATATGCAATGTTAGGAGATATGTGTAGCTCTCAACAAAGTCCATTGTTTGAAGTCACTGTTAGATGGGTAGGTCCCGGAAAAACGGAGCTTGCTAAAACATTGTAGTTATCTAGCAAGCAAGTTCCTTCATTCCCAGGAGCTATGTGCCTGTGATTAACGTGGAGGCTGATAAGGCTCTAACACAGAGCCTCTTCATGAAGGGCAATGCTATAGCAGCTAAGCATTCTACGTTTTGCATAGAAATATTCTCAGTCACTGGGCATCCTGCACTTTGTACGGGAACTTTCCCAGGAGCTTGGCATCCTACACCTTGTATAGGACTCGCTAGATACCAAGCATGCCACAGTCATGAAGTCATCAGAGACCCTAATCCCAAACACAGAACCCTTACAAGTTCTTCCATTTATTTCCATAGCACTTGCATAACTCTGATTTTTCCAATGTTTGATCATCTTTCAGTTCTTTACTTTCTCTTACAAAGTCAAATTGTTCTAAAGCATGAAGCAATTGCAAAGAATTTTTTTCTGTCCCTTGAGTTATATTTTCTTCTGTGAATGAAGTCTGTGTAATATACATCTTACATATTTGCCTGTGTTATGAGGAGAAGGGAGTTCTTTTATCATGGTAGGTTTGCATTGCTACCATGATGTTTATTTGTATTTTATTCATGCCCAATAGGCCTGCACAGAATTTGTGTGGTCTAATATAAAGGCCTGACTTCTTGGCTCCCTTCTCAATGTATCTAAGACCAATTTAGTCTCCTGACAGCACAGTTAGGAAAACTCACCTGAGATGGTGGGCAGGGCAGATTTAGTTGAAAAACTTCATCCTTGCCTCCCTTCCAGTATTGTGATATTCAGGCTGATCCATAGCGATCCACACGATCACCATACCTTATGCAGATGACACTGGATGTGTCTGGTTCCCCTTATTCAGTGACTTCTAGCTTCTGTGAGCTTCTTCAATTCTGTCTGGCCATGAACCTACTCTCATTTACCCCTTTCTTCCAGGATAACTTTCCCATCCCTTATTCAGATGAAAAACATAAAGTCGGTTTTCTTCTGTTTGAATTTGGGACAATTAGTGAGAATTATCAGAATTTTATTGTCTCACCAGTCTGGTTTCTGGAAAAGTTCACTCTTCCCAGCTTCTAGTGAGCCTTTCTGTAGTACCCAGTTGTTTTTGTTGTTTAAGTTTGCTGTACCATATTATGTCTCTTTCTTCATTTGGTTATTGCTGATGATAATTTGGGGGCTTTTACTATATCCTTACTTCATTACATTTTGGGGGAAAGGATGCATTTTGGGTATGCCACATGAGCTCATAGTGTCATATTCTTCTGGTGATGCTAAATTGTACAATACACTCCCATGTGCAGCCAGGATGGTGAGCAATTTCTGGCAGAAGAGCTGTGCCTCCTTCCTTTCTCTCCCACTCATGAATGCACACTTGGGAACAAAGCAGAGCTGCCTACTCTTTCAGTAATAGTGGGTGAGACCTACTCTGTGTTATGCTTTGTTCAGCCACTAAAATACAGAGACAAGAAGAACAGGGTAACTCTGAGCTCTGATGGAACTTAAAGCCTTGTGGAGCAGATGGACATTAACCAGAGAACCACAGAAATAATAGAAAGTTAAAACTATTTCAGTTTTGTAAGATGCAAAGAGGCCTATGGATGGATGATGGTGATAACAGTACAATAGTGTACATGTGCTTGGTGGCACAGAACAGTGCACTTAAAAGTGGTTAAAACAGTAAATTGTGTTAGGTGTATTGCACTCCAACTTTTACAAAATGAGATTAAATATTATGAGAGGGAAATAAATGGTGCTATGAAAGTGTAGACGAAGGTAGGTCAGGAGATTCTTCCCTGAGGAAGAAATGATTGAGTTGAAATCCAAAGAAATAATAGGAGGGAAGTTATTACGGGGATAACCTTGAAACCACTCCAATTTATAAAAAAGATAAATCATTCACAAATGCTGGTACTTTATTATTGGTATGGCAGGATAATAGATTTGAAATATTAACCAATATTTTTCACTGTATTGACTCTCACCTTCCTACCCTTCTCGTGCCCCTCCCCAGGCAGCGAGGTTAGCCTAGACCTGCGCTACAGGGAGAATTGAAGCAGAAAGACACAGCAAGGAGAAAATCATCTGGACTTCATTTTTACCAAAGGTTGAGGAATTCAGATGAAGCAACAAGAATTTAGAGAACAACTTTTTAGATGGGGTGGGGCGGGAGGGCATAAATAAAAAAGCAAGCATTGCTTCAATTCCAAGATTTAAAAGGATTTTTCCAAGCTTGAGATGGGAAAACTAATGGACAGGTAAGAGATCATGGAAGTTGGGATGCTGAAGAAGGGGCACCTTGGGCCAACCCCAGGAAGGTACTAAAGTCCCCAGGCAGGTGTGAAGCATCTGAGAGCAAGGAAGACACTCGCATTCTTGTCAAGAGTTCCGTGGGGGCAGCATAGCTGCCTGGTGTTTTCTGGGACAGGTGGACAGAGCTCAGAGTTTACTCAACTCCAGTGTGATGGAGTAACTCCCTCACCCCTCTCCCCAGAGGCCAGTACAACAAGCTAATGAATCTCAAGCTTTTAAGAGAATGGATGTCTCCTTGGCAATCTGAATGAATCAATAACCAAAGACCAGATGAGTAACAGACATTGCAACACATATCTGCATGGCCAGATGACATTGAGAGTCACAAGACTGCCCAGCACACACACACCAGCACCTTAATATCACCCTCTGCCGCTTGCCACTCCACCAGCCCCAGAATAAGAGACACCAATTCACTAAGATGAAGTCTCTGCCATCCTAAAAGAGTAAGGAAACAAAGTTCAAAAGGCTCATGGGAGGATAAAGCAAGCCACGACTTTGATGATGTTTAAGCTAAGACTCATAGTAAAAGAAAATTACCTCTGACATACTCTCTACACTTCTTAGTGATCCACCTGTGTGTCACAGTACCAAGGGTTAGAAGCACTGAGACAAATTTCCCCACTGTCCACCAGACTGGCACAGTCCAGCACATCAGCCATAGGTGACGGCCATAGCTTGGCCTCTCCCTCAAGGGATTTACAAACGATCACAGGCCAGCCCTGATGCAAGAACCAGAAGGCTTGGCTTTCTTGTTTCAGCCCATAGTATTGTTCTCTTCTCATTTAGGAATTTGATAAATCTCACATATTTCTTAATGACCATCATGGGTCATAACTTTTCTTTGTCTTTGTCTCTTTTTAAACATGATACTGAATACTGAGCACCTAAAACAGGAGCACACAGTAGATACTCAATAAATATTTGTTGAGCAAAAATGTTCTACCTTTGTATGCTCTCCTACAATGTTTCATACTGAGTTAAATATAATTGGGATGAACTTTGACTTGCTACTGGGAGGACTAAGTTTACCAGCTTGGCCAACTCTGCAGGAAATTTTGGATATGCTCAAAGACAGTCTAATGATTTTTAAATAACTTGGCCTAATTTTTAAGATTCAAAAATTCAGATCCAGATGAGTCTTCATTTCAAAAAATATTTTCAACATCTGGAGCACAGAATACTTAATTGATGATTCCTCTTGATACCCAGTTGACTAGAAACCTGGAGGTTATAACCTGCCACTTTTAACATGTAGCCTAAGCTGTTCAGGCCTCTAAATACTGTGTTAAACTCACACAACATGAAGAATGCTGTGTTTAATGCTGCAGGACGTCTGTGGAGGGAGAAGTGGATTCCAAACAGCGTGGACATGCCGCCCTCTGGTGGTAAAATGCTATACCAGCTGAAATATCTCAGCTGGGAAAAATTCCCAGAGTCCTATGTAAAATAGTATTCACTATCTCTGGTGATAAAGTAGACCACACTCCAGTACTTTGTAAAATCTAAAATGTTATTTATTCCATTCCATCCTCAGAAACCATCCTACTTGGAAGGATACTACTCTCATCCCCATATTACAGATCCCCATATTACAGAAGTTGCCCTAGCCCAATTTACTCTAGTAAGTAAAAGAACTGGGATTCAAATCCAGATGGGTCTGATTCCAAAGCCCACAGCCTTCGGTAGTATCATACAATAGTTTGTTCATAGTTAGATCTCTAATGCTTTATACATAGAGTGTACTTACTGCTCTAATTTGAACCCGAAATGTCCCCAAACACTCATGTGTTAAAGGTTTGGTCCATAAGACAGTTGGAAGGTGGTAAAATCTTTAAGAGTCAAGACCTAGGTGGATGAAGTTTGGTCATTGAGGGAATGCTCCTGAAGGGGATATTGTGCCTTTGAAGGGGATATCGGAATTCTGGCCCCTTCCTGTTTCTCTCTATGCTTCCCCGCCACCACAAGGTTAATAGGCCTCCTCTGCCACATGCTCCTGCCATGATGTTATTTTCTTTAGCCTATTATTATAAGGTATTTAATATACTTCCTTTTATATTTATGCATACATCATTCAGCAAGTATTTACTGAGGACCTACTATGTGCCAAACACCATCCAAGTGTGGTGAGGCTTGAACCGTTAGAGTGATATATCTAAAAGCCGAAAGCCAGTCTGTCTTCCATAAGATCTGGAACTGGACAACAACCCTGCATCTTTTTGCTGTGTTCTATTTTGGAGCATGGACTTTGATTATTAACATCCACTTTGATTATTAACATCCCGGATTATCTACATTACTTACTAGTTAGTAGCATGCAATGGCTTTTTTAAAACAAGATCTGTGTGTTGCTTTTTAATTTGCACCCATCCAAGCAGGCCTGGCAGAATTGTCAGTATTTGGAAATCTGAACTGCAGGCAATTTTTGTAAGTGTCAAGGGGCTCAGCTTTAGAAGTCATGAGCTCATGGTAAGATCCAGGATTAAAGTATAAAGACCCCAAAGCCACCGCCTGTTTTCCAGCTTAATGAGCCACTTCACAGCCAAATGTTCAGGAAACATGAGCAGAGAATGGGAAATTTGAGGGAAGAGCAGTTTGGGTATCTATCTAGTGGATATTATATTCAATTCAAAAATGAAAACATTTGAGTGTATGTTATTGAATCTAGATTCAGACAGCAAGAAATGCATATCATTAAATTCCTATTTGTAAAACAAGGAAGCTGAATAACCACTGAGATCCCTTTCATCTCCAAAATACTCTGATTGAAATGAGAGGAAAATTGCCTTTCTGCTCCTTTTCTCTGAGATCAGGGAATCAATGTGAAACAGATCCCACAGGGCTCTGAAATTTCAATCTTCTTTTTGTGGCATCACATTTATTCAATCAACGGAGATCTTTTGAACAATGTTTGCACCCTATCTTAAGATAGCTTCGGTGTTGGATTTTTAAAGGAAAGCTGATGTCACTGTTTCCCGTTCTCCCTCAGGCAACTACATCTGCTGTTTGTTCTCTGCCATGGGTGAGTTCCTGGATGCCTCCTTCTCTCTTTTCTGAGGGAGTCTCAGAAGACTTGACATTTTCCTGAGGCTGAAAGGCCAAGTGTAGTGAAGAGGGAACAGGGAGTGACTTTGGTGGCAAGGTAAGCCCTAAAAGGTCTGTTCTGCCTGAAAAGTATTGGTGCAGAGGGGACTGGCAGCAAGGTTGGTCTCACAAACTCAGATAATCATTGCAGGAAGTTTCAAATCTAGTGTGTCCAAGTCTCTCTGGATCACTAAGGAAAGTAGTAGTACAAAGCCTCTGTGTTCTCTCAGTGGCTGCTGCCAGAAGCCAGAGCACCAGCGGCCAGCAGGTGGTGGGGGCAGGAAGCAGGTTTGGCAAGAAAAATGTTCCTGCAGGGCCCATGCTCCTCCCAAGGGCTCTCCAAAGTCATCTGGTGGGGCCCCAGTAGAGTGGGAGATTCCCACAAGACCTATGCATGGAACACGCTGGTTAAGGGATTCAAGGGCACCCTCTAGAAGCCCTGTTGGCCAGCATGTCACACATACCCCACAGATTTAATTCCCCATATGCCAGGCTTATCAGCACAGCCTTTGGGTTACTGTTAAAGGGATCCAGGGAATCCTGGTTGACTGCTAGCTGGGTGTTGTAACCTTTAACAAATGCTAGTCCTCTGTGGGTCTGCTGCCCTTTCTTTAAAGGAGAAGGTAGGGTTCAACAGTCTCCAAAGGCCAATCCAACCCTATATTTTCCTTTTACAATAGTGAAAGTAGACTGCCAACCCCGTGACCCCTTTCATCTTCAAAATCAACTCACAGAAGCTGCATGTCTCCAAATACATTTCCACCTTCCAGCTGACCTACATGCAGAATTGCACAGAAATTTGCTTGGCTCCTACCTACATGTTTAACGGTCACTTGTCCCTATGGTTGGATTTATTAGATCTCCTACTATACAGTCTTAGTAAAATTGAATCTAAATTAAAACTAGATAGATTAATAAGGAATGGCTGGTATTCCCAGTGTGGACTGACTGATTTACTTAGCGCTACCTAAGCTTCATAGTGGCTCACTTCCATTTGAGTATAAAAATGTCTTCTTTTAACGTAAACCCTTCTGAGCATTTGCTCCAAACTCCACATAACCTTGAATTTGAACCAATTTCTTAAGGTTCAAACACATGAAATACTCTTCTGCAAGGCCGCCTAGCCTTCAGACCCACCTGGCAAGTTTTCATTTGCATTCCTCCTTGAGATGGCTTTTTGCTTAGCTGAACTACAAATAGGGATTATGTTCCATGGAGCATAACAGGGAAATTACACTTGTTGATATAGGCACAAGGTCTTTTTCACTTTTGGATGAACACTTTTTGGTTATATGGAAACTTGGAGCTGTAAAAAATATGTAGTGTTCTGGCAAAGGATTATAATCATTCCTTATGTGACAAAAATTCATATAAGATTCTAGGAATTAAGATTTTCTGATAACTGTGTGTGTACGTGTGTGCGCGCGCTGTTTGTATGTTTTGGTGTATTACTTTATAAGAGTGTAAGCCCACGTTTTTATTTTAGTTCGCAATTCTTCAAATTAACAATAAAAAAAAGGTCCAGTTCTTCAACTCAGAGTCTATTTTTCCACGCACACTGCTCTGATGCTAGGTGTCAGTACTGTCCTGACCAAGCAAAAGGAGAGCCGTGCTGGGCCCCACAGGGATCTGCAAACACTATAAGTGCTCTGTGGCTCAGAGCGACCTGCAACCTCAACATCACTGGCTCGCAACTAACACCATCTGCACACAGGAAATGATTCTATCGATCTCTTCCCAAAGACCTTGACACAGAACACAATTGTGCCCCGGAGTCCTGAAAGCTCTGTATTGCTCGGATGCCAATATCAGAAGTAGACACTGCTTCAGTGACACAACACAAATTAATCTCTCTCAGAGAGCATAAATGTAATAGATTCGCTCAAAATAAGCTATCATTTCCCAGTAGTGCCAAGCATCCATTTTTTACTTATTTCATACTCCAGTTCACAGTTCTGAGGATACAGACTTCATGATGGCCACAAGAGTTGCATAGTAGCAAAGGGACATGTGCAATACTAAACAATTCTTATTACTTTGTGTGTGTCCATGTATGCTAAGGATCGAACTCAGGGCTTTATGCACGCTAAGCATGTACCCTGCCACTAAGGGATCCTTGCCTCCTGCATTACCCTTAAATTTATAAAAATAGTTCTCAACAGGGCAAGTATAAAGCTTGATACTGATTCTTTATGTTGGCAACTAGACAGACATTGAATGTTGGAACTGAAAATCATTTTCAAAAAATATTTAATGTGATTTAACTGATTTTTCAAAATTATAAATTAAAATGTTTTAATTTCATTCGTTATTTTTATTAAAGACGCTTCATTAATTATAACTTACACCTCACTTTTCATTTTAGTTTGGTTTGTTTGTTTGGGGTTGTTTCTGTGTTTTGGTGGTTTCATGGATGAAAAACCCAGGACTTAAACAATGGAACCAGTCTAGGTGTCTATCAACAGATGAATGAATAAAGAAAATGTGGTATATGTATACAATGGAGTTTTATTCAGCCATAAAGGAAAATGAAATTATGTCATTTGCAAGAAAATGGATGGGACTAGAGACCATTATGTTAAGTGAAATAAGCCATACTCAGAAGATCAAGGTCAGTCATGTTTTCTCTCATATGTGGAAGCTAGAGAAGAAAAAGGAAAAGAATGGTGGGGGTGGGCAGGGATCTTATGAAAATCAAAGATCAAAAGAAGGTGGAAATCATGAGGGAGATCTCATGAAAATCAAAGGGAAAAGAACCAGGACACAGGAGGATGGGCAGGGTGGGGAAGTGCTGGGAGTAATATTAACCAAATTATATTTTCATATTGTGTGCATACATGAATATGTAACAACAAATCCCATCATTATGTACAACTACAATACACCAATGAAAAAACACACCTGTGGATTTTTAAAAGGGGGAGCTTCATACATAATAGGCAAGTACTCCACCACTCAACTATATCTGCAGCCCTTTTCTGTTTTTGTTATTTGTTTTTAGATATACACGACAGTAGGGTGTATTTTGACATACATACATGGGGGTACAACTCATTATAATTTTGAACAAGATGTGGAGTTACACTGGTCATGTACTCATATATGAGCATAGGAAAGTTATGTCCAATTCATTCTACTGTCTTTCCTATTTCCATCCCCTCTCCCTTCCCTTCATTCCCCTTTGTCTAATCCAATGAACTTCTATACTTCCCCTCCCTATCCTCCCTTGTTATGAGTTAGCATCCACATATTAGAGACAACATTTGACCTTTGGTTTTTTGGGAACTGCCTTATTTCACTTAGCAATGATGGTCTCCAATTCCATCCATTTACCAGCAAATACCATAATTTCATTCTTGTTTATACCTGAGTAATATTCCATTGTGCATATATACTACATTTTATTTATCCATTTAGCTATGGAGAGGTACCTAGGTTGGTTCCAAAACTTGGCTATTGTGAATTGAACTGCCATAAACATTGATCTGAAACCCTTTTTATTTTGAGACAGGGTCTCACTAAGTTGCCCAGGCTGGCTTCAAACTTTGAATTCTCCTGCCTCAGCCTCTCAAGTAGCTGGGATTACAGACATACACCACATTCCCAGTGTTTTAGTTAGCTTTTAAACTGCTGTGACTAAAAGACCTGACAAGAACAATTTTAGAAGAAGAAAAATTTATTTGGAAGCTCACAGTTTCCGAGGTCTCCATCCATAGATGACCATCTCCATTCCTAGGGGCTCAAGGTGAGGCAAAAGATCATGGCAGAAGAGTGTGGTGGAGAGAAGCAGCATAATGATCAGAAAGCAGAGAGAGAGAGGGAGAGACTCCACTCATCATATTCAAAATATATACCCCAAAGGCACATCCGCAATATCCACCTCCTCCACACCCTACCCACCTTCAGTTACCACTTAGTTAATCCCTTTCCGAGGATTAATTCACTGATTTGGTTAAGGCTGTCATAACCCATCATTTCATCTCTAAACAGTCTTACATTGTCTCACACATGAGCTTTAGGGGGACACCTCACATCCAAACCATAACACCCAGCATGCTTTTCTAAATCTTCGGGTTACATGTGGACTCTGAGATATAAAAATCATTGAATTAATAATATTTTTGAAAACATGTATTAAAATTTCCTTTTTTTCTTTTAAATTTATTTTCATTTGTATTTTAGATGTGAATGTGTCTAAGTTATGTACACTTTAAGTATACTGTTTAATGTTTTGTATCATCAAGATCATGATAGAAATACAATATACAAAAGGAGACCTTACAAATAAGCAAATGTCTTAGTCCATTTTCTTTTGCTATAATTGAATACCATAGAAGGAGCAATTTATAATCATAATGGTCTATTTGGCTCACAGTTTGGAAGGTCAGGAAGTACAAGATTGGAAGGCTGCATCTAGTGTGATTTTCTTGCTTGTGGAGATTCTGCAGAATCCCAAGGTGGTGTTGGGCATCACATGATGAGACAGAATGGCCCAGCTCAGATCTCAAATTCTCTTCTTATAAAGCCACAATTCCATCACCTCATTTAACCTTAATTATGTCCCAAAGGTCCCATGTCCAAATACCATAGATGAATTCCGTTTCCACCTACTTGATACTTCTTAATGAAAACTAGATTTTAACCTGAGTTTTGGGTATTCAAACCACAACAATATGCTATAAAGAAAACCAGCAGAAGTTCAATTTACATGAATATTTTTACACTGTAAGCAAGAAAAATTAGCAAATTTCTGTCTGCCATGACCCACATAAAATTCCTGATCAAGGTATTGTATATTTTCTACTTAATGAAGACTTGATGGCTGTTAAAAAATTAAAATTAGCAAAGTATTCTCAGCAATTCGCAATCTGCAATGGTCAGATAAAATTCCTACAACCAACCCCGTGGTCTTTACCAAGTTAAGTACACGTTACAAAACATAAGTTACACACAGAAAAATCACAAATACAATTGCTAAAACTGAAGAAGTGAATGAAGATCAACCAGTAATATTCAGTGGAGATGGGGCTGGGGTTGTGCCTCAGTGGCAGAGCACTAGCCTAGCATGTGTGAGGAACTGGGGTCAATTCTCAGCACTGCATATAAAGAAATAAAATAAAAGTCCATTGACAACTAAAAAAATATCTTAAAAAATTCAGTGGAGTAAATGTTAGCTAAGAACCTTACCATGATGTTCTTAAAAGGATGATGACATTATGTATTCAGAATTTGACAAGCATAGCTTTTTGTGTCACTAGAAGCACAATATCTAGGTTTAGTAAAAATGGTTTCAAATTCTGATGCAAAAATGAACAAAAATGTAATAAGCAAATTATCATTCCCAAGGATATATAATTCAAGATGAGGCTAACAATTTAATGAGGAATATGATGAGAGAAGAAAGCATACTTGAAGTTTAAAAAGTTATTGTTTTTCTGCCAGGTGTGGTGGTGCATGCCTGTAATCCCAGCATCTGGGGAACCTGAAGTAGGAGGATTGCAAGTTTGATGCCAGCCTCAGCAAGTTGGGGAGATCCTCAGTAACTCAGATTCTGTCTCAGAATGAAAAATAAAAAGGGGGCTGGGGCCGTAGCTCAGTGGAAGAAGACTTGCCTCGCATGTGTGAGTCACTGGGTTCGATCCTCAGCACCACATAAAAATAAATAAAATAAAGATATTGTGTTCATCTACAACTAAAAAATATTTTTAAAATAAATAAATAAATAAATAAAAAGGGCTGGAGATGTAGCTCAGTGGAAAAGCAATCCAGGGTTCAATTCCCAGTACTAAAAAGAAAAAGTTATTGTTATTAAATTCACTAAGTTGTACCAAGATCAAAATTCATATTGAAAAAATGACTATATATGTATTATTGAATGATCATAAAAGGAAAACAAGTTTATATTTGTCAATATTTAACTGGTTTTATATCAGTTGTGAAAATAGGCATAGAAAACTAAATGCGTGTAGGATCCTAATTAGAATAAGTTATACTCCACGTATGTATAATATGTCAAAATACACTCTACTGTCATGTATATCTAAAAAGAACAAATAAAAAATAAAGAAAACTTCATCTGGGCTAGAGGCACAGCAAGACAGCAGCTGAGTAAGCTCCTTCAGAGATCATCGCCCCACAGACACCAATCTGAACAATTATTCACTCACCAAACCACCTTCACAAGAGCGTAGGAAGACAAGTGAGAGACCACATGCCTGGTTCTAGTATAATCATAAAAAAAAATGCATTGCAGAAGGCAGGAAAGAGTTGAGTATGTGACCCCTCTTCTAACTCCAAGCATCATGGAGAGAGATACTTCCTGCTTGGGGAAGGAGGAAAAAATTAAGTCCAATGCTTAGATTTGAAATTCAGTACCAAGCCCACTGCCATGAACTCTAATGCCAATCAGAGTCTCATAATCCCTCCCCCAGGGCTGTGCACTAGGCTACTAGAACTGCATTGGCCAGGTGGCTGACTGCCTGAGCCACTCCTCCACCAAACCCAAGCCTCACCCACTGATGATCAGGGCATGAAAATTAGCATAGGACTTTGCTTTTGAGCTCAGTGTTGAGTCACGTTGGTGAGACCCAGCACCAGGCAGAAATGAAAGGCCCCATAAGGCCAGTGCTTGCAGACAGAGCCTCTAGATCTAGTCTGGCTCTAGGGAATAACTGCAACCCACTGGGACAGACTCAAGTTCCTGCCTGTGTCACTACTAGCCCTGGAACGGCACTGGGGCACACACACCTCCACAAGACTGAGCAAGTTCCTATGCCTGTAAAATTCAGGTGAAGCCCAGCATAGCACCAGACTTGGCAATCAAGGGACTGTCTCCACCATTCACTCCTCAACCCCAGACCAGTGCTCACAGACAGAGACTCCGGACCAGCTCTGGCACCAAGTGGCCACCCATGCCCCAGTGGGACACTCATATTTTGGCCTGCATTCCTGCCAGTTGCAACATGGGCCTGGGTGACATCCCTGAAGCTATTCAGCCACTTGCAGCTATAAGACTCAGGTGTGATCCAGTTTAACATCAACTTTGGGAGTCAAGAGACTGCCTTCACCAACACTATTCCAATCTCAGGCAGCATAGTGGAGCAAGGTTAATTTTCTTGGGTAGGACATAGGAGTATAGTAAGCACAGGACTTTTCCTTAAAACTCAAATAAGCTGGTGAAACCTAATACTGGCTAGATCCTAAAGGTCCATATTCCCAGTTCAGCACCTGCAAATGGAGCCTCTGGAATAGCCCCAGAGTCAGTCAAAGACATGAGGCCCCAAACTATTGAACATCATTCCAGTCAGCATCACCTGAGGGTTGGTTGCAGTGATCTTGGGTCACAAGTCCTCCACAGCAATAATCAACCCATAGCAGTGTGGGTCTTGGTCCTATCCAGTGCCATGCGAGTCTTGACAGGTTGTGGACTCAGAGTATGATACAGCATTGCAGCATTTGTGGCTGCAAGTGTGGCATAGAAGCGTAGGGTTGTTCCCTTCATACTGATTCAGCACAGAGGGCAGACTCTGTATTACCTGACCACAAGCTAGTTACTGTGGACAAGGCACGTGGACATAGATGGCCCTAGGGAAAGTCTTGTGGAGACAAACTACCTTTATTAGGTAATCCTCCAGTTCATGCTGAACAACATACCAACTGTGGATTTGGGACAACCCTGAGCTTAGATCGCCTTTTAGTACTAAAATAGCAACAATACACCAACAGCATAAATGTGGCAAACCTGGACTTAGGGAACCCTCCAGTGCTTAAATAGTAGAACTGACTACAGGATCTGAAAAAATAAGCAACCTGCTTAAAAACTTCTTGAAAAACAGGAACAAACAAACCAGATTATGTAGACTGGAATAAATACCTAATCCTTCAATGCACAGATGACATTTCACATTGACAAGCATCAAGAACTTTCAGGGAACCATAAAACCAACCAAACAGTAACCAGCAAACTTGAATGAAGAATTCAAAAGTTGTATTAAGGAAACTCAGAGAACTTCAAGAGAACACAGAGAAATGATTCATTACTCTAATAGAAACTTAACAGAAAGATAGAAGCAGTGAAAAAAAATGTGTCCAAAAAAAGAATAAATTGGCATTCTTGTGCCAATAAAAAAAAATTAAACAGAAAAGTTTGAGCTAAAAAACACTCTAAGTGGGGCTGGGATTGTGGCTCAGTGGTAGAGCGCTTGCCTCGCATGCGTGAGGCACTGGGTTCGAACCTCAGCACCACATAAAAATAAATAAAAATAAAGATATTGTGTCCATCCACAACTAAAAAAAAATATTTAAAAAAAACAAAACAAAAAAAAACACTCTAAGTGGAATTTAAAGTGCAATAGAAAGCAGCAATAGCAGAATAGAGCAAACATAAGAAAGATTTAGTGAGTTTAAAGATTAGATATTAGTAAATATACAGCTAAGAGAGGAAAAAAAGAAAAGAATGAAGAAAGCTGATGGGAACTTTGGAACATTAAAAGAGCAAATATTTGGGTTATTGTATTCAAGAGGGACTTGAGAATTCCACAGAGTTAGAAAGCTTATTCAAAAAGATAACAGAAAATTTCACAAATATATAAAAAGTACAAATATCCAGGTACAGAGAGGTCAAAGGTTACCAGTCAAATATAACTCAACCAAGTCTACCTCAAGACATATTATAATCAACCTCTCAAAAGCTAAAGATAAAGATTCTCAAGGCAGCAAGAGAAAAAGCAAATAACACATAAAAACATCCCAATTCACCTGACAGGAAACTTCTCAACAGAAACCTCATAGGTTAGGAGAAAATACCATGATATTTTCATATACTGAAGGAAAAAAACACACACCAACCAAGAATACTGTACCCTGAAAACCTATTTAGAAATGAAAGACATTCACAGACAAATAAAAGCTGAAAGATTATATCTCCACGATACCTGTTCTGCAAGAAATGTTAAAGGGAGCTCTTCAAACTGAAATAAAGAGACATAAATGAATAAGAAGAAAACAATATTACTGTGTTATTCGGTTTTCCAGCACTGTGACAAAACACCTGTGAAAATCCATTTATAGGAAGAAATATTTATTTTGGCTCATGGTTTTAGAGGTTTCAGTGCATGGTCAGCTGGCTCCATTGCTTTTAGGTCTGTGGTGAAAAGAGTATCATGGCAGAGAGAGCATGGTGGAGCACAGTTGGTAGCCTCATGGTGACTAGGCAGCAAAGAAAGAGAGAGAGAGAGGGGAAGAGGCCAAGGACAAGACCTACTTCCTCCAACTGGGCTCAACCTCCTACATTTTTTAGCCCCTTCCAATAGTCCATTTAATTATGGACTCATCTATGGATCAATCTATTGATGATAACAGAGCCTCATGACCCAATCATTTCCCAAAAGCTCCACTTCCGAACATTGCTGCATTGAGGATAAGCCTTTAACTATGATCCTTTGGGGATATTTTATATCAAAACCATAACAGGTACAAAATTGACCAATAAAAGTATTACATAAATTCAGAATTCTCTAATATTGTAAACATGATGTATAAACCATTCACATATATAGTATGAAAACAAAAATAATATAAAATAATAATAACTAATGTGTTAAAAGATAGGCAATATAAAAAGATGTAAAAGGAGACATCAAAAATTCAAAATGCAGGGAGGAATGGAGTGTAAGTGTAGAGGTTTTATTAGTATATTTTTTCTCTCTCTCCTGGTGTTTTTCTTCTCTCAGTATATTTTCTCTTCTTTCTTAGTATATTTTCAAAATATCTTATTATAATCAAAAGATATATTATAAGCCTCATAGTAACCACAAGGCAAACATCAATAATTACAAACAAAAATAATAATAAAAACACACTATGAGAGCAAAATTATAAATTTTGAAATTACCTTAAGTATCTTTTCTAACCACAACACAATAATACTAGAAATAAATGATAAGAAAAACATTAAAATTACACAAACTCATAGAAATTAAACGATTTACTCTTGAACAACCAGTGGATCAAGGAAGAAATCAAAAGGAAATTTATAGATTTATTGAAACAAATGAAAATGGAATCATAAAATACTAAAATACATAGGATACAGCAAAAGTAATACAAAAAATTTTATGGCACTCAAGGCCTACATCAGAAAAGCAGAAAAAAACTCAAACAACTTGTATAACTTTATCTAAAGGATCAGAGAAAAAAACAATCAACCAATCAAATCTGAAATTAATAGAATGAAACAAACAATAAAGATCTGAGGAGAAGTAAATGAAGTAGGTACTTTTTAAAACAGAAAATATCAACGAAACAAAGAGTTGGTTCTCCAAAAAGACAAACAAAGCTGAGAAACTCTTACCTAGAACAATGAAGAAAAAGAGAGAACTCAAATAAGTAATATCAGAGATGAAAGGGGATATATTATAACTGACATCACAGAAATACAAAGGAAAATTAGAGACTATTATGAGCAGCTATATGCCAACAAATTTGATAACCCAGAAGAACCAGACAAATCCCTAGACAGATATACCTTACCAAAATCAAATATGAAGAAATAGAAAACCTAAACAGACTAACAACAAGTAACAAAAATGAATCAGGTGGGCACAGTGGCACATGCCTGTAATCCCAGTGCCTCAGGAGACTGAAGCAGGAGGATCGAGAGTTCAAAGCCAGCCTCAGCAACTTAGCAAGGCCCTAAGCAACTCAGCAATGAAACATAAAAAAGGGCTGGGGATGTGGCTAAACATTGATATGGCTGGGGATAGAGCTAAAGTGCCTCTGGTTAAATCCCTGGTCCCGAAAATAAAAATTAAAAAGAATCAGTAAAAAAAAGATTTCCCATCAAATAAAAGTCCAAGACCAGATGGCTTCACTGCTGAGTTTTACTAGACATTTAAATAACTAATACTAGTTCTTAAGTTATTTGGAAAAAATAACTTTTTAAATTAGTTTTACATGACAGTAGAATGCACTGTGATACATTATACGTAAATGGAGTATAAGTTCTCATTTTTCTGGTTGTACCTGATAGAGAATCTCACCAGTCATGTAGTCATATAGGTGTTGTGGCACATTTGAAATAAATCACCAGATCAGTCTTGGAGCAAGACATGGAACATTTATTAGCTGGCAAGTCGGAAGAGCAGCAGGCAAGTCATCTCTACAACCTTCGACCCCTTTCAGATGGTAGGATGCACTGCTTATAGAAAAAACTGGCAAGCCACTGGTGAGTCAAAACCATAGCAGTGTAGGGAGTGGGTCAGAATGACCCAGTACGGTCAGGATCCATTGCTCAAGAAAAATGGAAACTAAAAAAAGAACAATTACATTATATAAGAATAACAGAAACACTTTTCAACCACCATGCCTTGTCAAACAGGATATGCTTAGCAGGACCTGGCAGAGGCGGGGTTTTCTAACAGAAACATTTCATTTCTAAGCAAAGTGAGCTAAGCACAATTTGGATGGCAGAGGCAGAGTTTTCTCATGGGAGAAGCATTTCTCATATGAAATGAAGTCTCAGGGTAAAGTGGGGTTTGTCTGGTCAAGGCACATATATCCTAGCCCATAACATATGTACTTAGGGTAATAATGTCTGATTCATTCTACTCTACTATTCTTCCTACCCCCACACCCCCTCTCGTCCCTTCACTCCCCTCTACCTAAAGAAACTCTGTTCTTTCCTACACTCCCCACCCTTATTGTGAGTCAGCATCTGCATATCAGAGAACACATTCAGCCTTTGGTTTTTTGGGGATTGGCTTACTTCGCTTAGCATGATATTCTCCAGTGCCATCCATTTACCAGCAAATACCATAATTTCATTCTTTTGTTAGGCTGAGTAATATTCCATTGTGTATATATATATATATATATATATATATATATATATATATATATATATATATATATGGCACATTTCCTTTATCCATTCATCTGTTGAAGAGCACCTAGGTTGATTCCATAGTTTAGCTATTGTGAATTGAGCTGCTATAAACATTGATATGACTGCATCACTGTAATATGCTAATTTTAAGTCCTTTGGGTTTATGTTGAGGAGTAGGATAGCTGAGTCAAGTAGTGGTTCCTCTTCAAGTTTTCTAAGGAATCTCCATATCGCTTTCCATAATGAGTGCACCAATTGTAGTCCCATCAGCAATTAGGAGTATACCTTTTTCCCCCACATCTTCACCAACATTTAAGTTTAACCAAGGAAAGAAAGATCTCCAAGATGAAATAAATAAAATAAGAAATTGAAGAAGAAAAAAAGTAAAGACATCTTATGTTTATGGACTGGAAGAATCAACATTGTTAAAATGTCCAAACTACTCAAAATAATCATTAGATTCAATGTTTAATGCAATCTCTATCAAATATCAATGACATCCCTTATTGATATACAAAAAAATCCTAAAATTTGTACAGAACCAAAGAAATGGGATATAAAAAATGAGATTATATTGACCCAGAAACTTCTGCACAGAAAACAATCAACAAAGTGAAGAAACAACCTATAGAATGAAAGAAAATGCTTGCAAACTATTCATCTAATAAGAGGTTAATATTCAGAATTTATAAGAACTCAAATAACTGAACAGAAAAAAATGTGAATAACTATTTTGAAATGGACAAAACACACTTTTAAACATTTCTCAATAGAAGACAAATAAATGTGCAACAGGCATCTTTAAAAATGTTCAACATCATTAATCATCAGGTAAATGCAAAACAAAACCACCATGAGATATCACCTCACTTGGGTAAAAATGGCTATTACAAAAAGACTAAAGATAACAATTGTTGGCAAAGAAGTGGAAAAAAGGAATCCTTTCAATTTATTGGTGGGAATGTAAATTTGTATAACCATCATAGAAAACAATATGGAAGTTCCTCCATATTGTTAAATAGAACTACCATAGGATTCAGCAATCCCACTACAGGTGTATAGTCAAAGGAAATGAAATCATTTCCATCTTCACTGTAACACTATTCACAATTGCCAAGAAATGGAAACAACCTAAGTGTCCATCAACTAATAAATGAATAAAGAAAATGCAGTACCTACTCACAATGCAATACTACTCGGATATCATTTGTGGCAACGTGAATAAAACTGGTGATCTTATGTTAAGTAAAATAAGCCAAGCACAGAAAGACAAGTACCACATGATCTCTTTAAAATGTAAATATTAAAAAGATGATCCCATAAAAGTTGAGAGTAAAACACCAGTTACCAGAGAATAGGGAGAATAAAGGGGAGGGAGGAGTGAGGAGGACTAGGGCACTAAATTAGAGCTAAATAGGAGTAAGAAGCTCTTGTTTGCCATTGCACCACAGGGTAATCATAGATAACAATAATGCAGCACACATTTCACAAAGCTAGAAGAAAGGATCTTGAATGTTTTCCCCATAAAGAAATGATGTCTGAGGCAATTGATGTCTACACTGATTTAAACACTACACAACATATGCATACATCTAAATATTACTTGGAACACCATAAATATGTGCAAATTTTATATTTTCATGAATCAGCTTAAAATTATTTCTTTTAGAGCCAGGTGCAGTGGCACATGCCTATAATCCCAGCACTTTGGGAGGCTGAGACAGGAGAATCGGGGGTTCAAAGCCAGCCTCAGCAATGGCAAGGCACTAAGCAACTCAGGGAGACCCTGTCTCTACATAAAACACAAAATAGGGCTGGGGATATTGCTCAGTGGTGGAGTACCCCTGAGTTCAATCCCCGGTACCAAAAAAAAAATTATATATGTATATACACACACACACACACACACACACACACACACACACACATTTCTTTAGAAAAAAACTTTAGTGGAAAACTGAGAAAATAATGTACAATTTTGTACATTAATTGAAAGATGGACAACAGCAAGCTAAATGGTTTGCCTAATCTCACTAAATGGTTGGCAAAGAAAACAGTGATGCAGTCAGAATTTTCCAAAAATCCAAAAGTGCTTCTTTGTGCCATACATGGCATGTAGTTGCAATGTATTGTGGGGAGAAATGGGCTCACCAACAGCAATACTGTTCTTTGGAACAGTTCATATACGAAACGTGGTATCTTCTGGATCTACCCAAAATGGACCATCATGATGAAACATTTGAAACTTGACCGTACACCATAATTTGACACACAATGGGAACATAGATTACACACTATCAAAGTAATTGGGTTCCATGTAGAAAAGATCCAAGATGCCTAGAAGGGTTTAGCAAAACAATATTCCCAAACAGTGAAATTAATTTTGAATTTGTGCTATCCATATTTATTTTAAAGTCTTAAACTATGTATTTTTTAAATTTTTGAGAATTTTTTTCTAAATTGAAAGAAATATACAACAAAGATGATATTCTAATAAAATCTGAAATAATAAACTTAGGAAAAAGTTTCTCAAACTATGAAAAAAAATTAATGTTCAATTTTGAAACAAATGTCAGAAAGAAGATTTTCTAGAAAATCATAGAGCAGTGTATATCCTTAATTGAAAATGGATTTTTAACAAATGGAATTTCAAACTGTTATTTTAAAGTTCCGTGCTAGGGCTGGGGGTGTAGCTCAGTGGTAAAGCAAGTGCCTGTCATGCTCAAGACTCTGGTTTCCATCCCCAAGACCTATAAAAAAGAAATTAAGTAAACAAAGTTTAGCAATGGACACTTTGAAAGAACAACTTCAAAGTGATGGACCTAGATGACAATGATAATTGTAGTAGAAAAAAACAGCAATTTAGATGATGAGTTAAAATATGTTGTAGTATTTTCCATGATAAAAGTAATTTAGAGTAACAAGGACCCAGCTGGATTAGCGTCTCTGAGCTTTTCTCTGAGGCTTTTCTCTATGAAACACCTGATCTGCTCTTCCACTTCCCTTCCTTCCTGTGTGGAACCTCCCCAGCCCACGCAGCTTCATGGTTTTAACGCCACTCACTTGCATGGTTCTACTATGTGTGCCTTTCATGAAATCTCAGGATTTTGCTGACACAAAAGCTGTCTTCTATTTGGTGCTGGACAGAAACTTAGATTTTTCCTATAATAAACTGTGTGAGCAGCTGTCAAAGGACAAATAACCGACTAGAAATTTGGGGACAAGTAGGTAGTGTTAATGTATATCTATTTTGTTTTATGCAAGTACCCGATTTTATTTTTCTCTCTCACTTTTTTTTTTAAAGATTCTAATGAAATATTGTAAAGCAAGTTTTAAAAAGCAATGATTTATCGTGCACACAACCCCATAACTGTTTGAACACATTAGTAATCTTTGTGGCTCATTTTTTAATTTAATAATATTTTAAGAACTTTATTGGCAATTATAATTGCTACTGCCTCAGCAGAGTGGTTTCCCTAAATTGGAATTCAAAAACCATATAGAGAAACTCAATGTCTCAAGAAAGATTACGTAATTTGATATTACCATCAACAGAACAGAAATTTTATGAGAACCTTGATTAAACAGCATCATTGGAGATATTGCTGACACTGGGCATGCAAAATAAGAATGTGAAATAAAGGTGTTATTTTTAAGTTACATATGTCTTTAATGTGTGACTCACCCAAACATGACCAACTCATCAACAGAACACTTAGGGGATGTGCAATGATGATCACATTCAATTGTCTTTGATATGTGCCAATTTTCAGTTATGTAAGACTATAACTTTGAGCATTTTTCATGAAGGTGTATTTGTTTTGGCATGAAGATAGAATATGATTTAACAGTTTGTTTGCTTAGTATATAAATTTTAATTAATCAGAACCATAGTATATAGACCTCCAATTTTATTCATGCCCCAGGCCCTGCCAGGTGTGTGAGTTGGGTGTGTTCCTCGGTGGGGGAGCAGGTACTCAGCATCACTAAGAAAAGCTTCCTTACCTGATACAGTACTTTGTATATAGTTTTACGGTTTATGCAAGTGTATATTCTTTTTGTAAACCATATCCTTTAGAGAATATTTATGGATGAAATGAGTTCAAACATTACTTTCAAATGTGACTTCCACCACCACTAATAAACAGATTATGAAATTACTAAAAGATTCAACAGCTGAAGACAAAGGAGTCTGAGAGATTCAAAAGTGGTGGACAAAGTTGTCTATAGTGACTTCCTTCCGAAAAGCACAGTCCAGAAAGGCGGGTGGGGGGAAGAGGACATTGACAGTGGTGAAACCTGACAGATGCTCCTTAGGCAGGTGATCCAAGGTGGACTTCAACAGAGATGCAGCCTGTTGATGGTGTGTCTCCTTGATATGAAGCATACACATATGACACATGGTTTCTGTAGTCTTCCTCACAAAACCTGTAATCCCAGGCCAATGAGAAAATTATCAGACCAAACCCAACTGAGGGGCATTGTACAAAACACCCTACCAGTACCCCTCAAAACTGCCGATGTCTTCACAAACAAGGAATTCTTGAGAGACTGTCCTAACCAAGAGGATCCTAAGACAAAATTAAATGCAGTGTGCTATCCTCGATGGGATCCTGGAACAGAAAAAGGACATTAGGCAAAAAATACAAAAAGCTGAATAGAGTGAGGATGTTGGCTAATAATAATTGACCAATATTAGTTCATTCATTGTGACAAATGTACTATGCTAACTCTAAGATGTTATCAATAGGGGAAAACATTGTGGAGTTTATGGGAACTCTGTACTATCTTTGTAGCTTTTCTGTAAATATCTGATATTTTAAAAGTTATATATATTTTTTAAATTTAACAGAACATGCAAGAAGGACAAAATGGCCTCAAATCCTAAGAAGACTCACCACAGAGTGGGTAGAGGCTGGATTTGTGACCAAAGATTATTCTGGATCTCAGACTGTCCTGAATGAGACCTGGTCTGGACACAGCAGGGAAATGCTTCTGGAACATTCCTACTCCAGTCATCTTGACAGCATGTACATGCTTTGTAGGAAATGGCCATGTGTCTGTCGCCAAGACCCAAATCAGAGCCTCAGGCCATTTTCTCTCCTTGCATCTCCTTGAAGAGGACACTGGGAAAGCACTTCTCCCTTCCACCCTGAGCAAGGGCAATATAGTGATGGCCACAAGTGGGCATATGAGGCCATCAAGAGCATCTGGCAGCAGTGGTCACACCTGCTCGCCAAGCCAGTAACAGGTTACACAAAACCAAACCAAAGGTCTGATCTTCAGGTCTTTCTAAGTTGACTCCAGGGTGACAGAAGATGTGCCAAGCATGCATTTCCACAGTCACGGCAGTGAACAAAACGCATTACAATTGATTTTCACTTCTGAACCTGGTGCCAGTGTCCTCACTAATGGCACACAACTTATTCTGGTCTGTTAGAGGTCACATTTTCCTTGGTCTAATAAAATAAATGGTTTTTGTTGTTTTGGTTTTGTCACTTCCACTTTAAAATGGAATCGGTGCAAGATCTATTCTCACACACACACCCTCCCCATCTTAGAGTCTGTCTTGCACTGAGAAAGTCTCAGTCATACAGTGGTATGGGGGGCATGGGCAGTTATGGGTCCACTAAAGTGCTCTTCTGGTATAATGCAGTGTCTATTCTCTTAACACTGGCAACTCCCATGACCTTTCTGTGCTGATCTGGTTCACAGCCCAACTCTGTAACCTAGAAGATTCTGCAAAACTTCAGACATACACTTTTACTATAAATGGTTTGGATGGACCACCCTCCCAGTTCCCAGAAAACAGATGACTGGTTTTTATTCTCCACTTCCTCTCTCCCTAGCTATGTAAAAACATTCATATCCCTTCATACTCCAAACCACACTCTAGACTCTCCTATACTTATATTTCCCATGTCCCCATTTTCACAGCTTCTCTGTGCCTGGTGGTATAAGGAGAATCTGTGGGGATAAGATTTCAAAAGGTCCAGGCAGAAAGCAAGACACAACATTTCTGTATTCTCGAACCTTCCAGTATGTGGGAGGAATTTTCCTTCTGTACAGGACATTCCTCATGACTGTTCCCAGCACACAAGACAAACACATGCACAGAGGCATCCTTGTGGAAGGATGATGGGGTCGTGAAGAATGCTCTTCCTCTTCTTTTCATTGCATCTCATCAGTTTTGCTACTGCATCTTGAGGATCTTTCAATCTCTCTATCTGAGCTAGCCTGCCTGGGCTGCCATAAATGAAGACCTGTAGATGGAGTTCTGACATAATAGAAGGCCGATGGCCTTATAAGAAGATAAGAGAGAGGAGGGATCTTTCTCCCCACTCCTACACACTGAGGAACACAGCCAGAAAGCATCAGTCTGCAGGCCAAGAAGAGGGCTCTCACCAGAATCTGATCATGTTGACATCCTGATCTTAGACTTCCAACTCCCAGCACTGTGAGACAATAAATTTCCATGTTTAAGCCATACAGTCCACTGTACCATTTTTTTTTATAATGGATTCCTGTAGAATTAAAGATGAATGTAAGTAGCCTGCTGGCTGGATGTTGACCTCTCTTCATAATAAAGAGATTTGCTTTACAGTAGCATTTATTCTTCAGTTCAAGCACTTGCCTCATTACAACCCAAGTACAGTTTGGGAGGAAAAATATGTAGCAAAATGTTTAAGACTAAATACGTACTAATTAAAATAACACAAAATAACATTCTGGAAAAGGAAAAAAGTCCAACAACAACAAAAAAGAAAGATTAAACTTGATGTAGCCTTCTTGGAAACGTTTTTAGAAGACTTTAGAGTTGGGTTTTGTAAAGGAAGATTATCAGAAAATGAGTCATCCAGCTAAAGGAAATATATAGGATGGTCCAGGATAGTGCAAATAGGTTAAGCTCACATCTGAAGCAGAAGAGATGTATTTGAGAAAAAGGGAAAATATGACTAGGAATGCAGATGAAGAGAGGGAGAAAAGACACTGGATAGTCAAACAAGGGAATTTGAATTCTTTGCACAAATTATAGGAAACCCTTGTAACTTCTTGGGCAAGAGAATTTCAGGAAACTGAATCTGATGACTGTCGCAAGTTTATGTGACGTGAAATAATGAGGGCTACAATTGGGATGGTGACCATGGAGATAGAAAACAGAAGGATTTTTGAGAAACATCAGAGGACAAGAATTGCCAGCAGTTAAGGATGGATTTAATTGCTGCTAAAGAGCAGTTATTAGTTCTTACACTTGACAAGTGGAACAATCTGACTAGGGAAATGGTGCAGACCTGGTCAATTCACGTGGAGGAACTTGGCACTCATACTGAGAGCAACTGTCCCACGTGTTCCATAACTAAACACTCAAATATTCTGGAGAATCCATAAATAATTGAATTTGGTTTGGGATACCTTTAGACAGGCTACTGAAAGACAGAATACTCAGATTAACTTTTTCCTAAATTGTTTACTAATCACTTTACCTGACAAAAATATTTAAAATGCACACTGTTTCATGACTATCAGCAAGGTTTTTTCCTCTCCCAGCCCTCTCTCTCATGAATCCTGTTTTGCCTTTGGGTATATGTACATGGATTTTATAACCCCTGCACGTATACTTGTGTGCAAAATGTATAAATGTCTTTAAATTATTATGTGATGCAGGATGGATTCTTCTTTCACCTTGATCTCTGAAGTCAGGCTTCTGGGCTGAAATTCTGCTACCCTCAGCGGGAGCTATATACCTAGGAAGAGGTTGCTGAATGTTTGACCATGCCTTGGTTTCTCAACCTGAAAAATAGGAATAACTATGATAATTTTCTAATAACTATAACGTGGTTAACACGAGGCTTAACTGACATAAAATATGTCAACTGCTTACCCCAGTGCTAGGCACATGATGGGTGCACAACAAACCTTAGTGATTGTGACTAGAAATAATACCTCCCAGAATAGTAGCAGGAATGGAATAGACAAAAATGGGTAGCCACCCTTCAAAAATGAATAAGAAGCCGGGTGCAGTGGTGCATGCCCGTAATTCCAGCCACTCAGGAGGCTGAGACAGGAGGATCACAAGTTCAAGGCCAACCTCAGCAACTTGGCAAGAACCTAAGCAACTTAGTGAGACTGTCTCAAAATAAAAAACAAGAAGGGCTGAGGATGAAGGAAGATCAGTGGCAAAGTGCCTCTGGATTCAATCATCAGTATAAAAACAAGCAAACAAAAAGAAGAACAGGAACATATTTCTGTGATTCTTATGAGTAGAATTATTTCAAAGTAAAAAGCTATTTTTTAAAAATTAATAGAAACGGTTTGATAAAAAGTTCTCCACATGATCTTCCAGGGCATGCCCCTGGTGACCATTTTCCAATTAGGCTCCATCTCCTACAGTTTCCACCACCACCAACAGTCCATTCAACTATGGACCCTTCTATGCATTGATCTTTTGATGATATCAGAGCCCTTGTGATCCAATCACTTCCCAAAAGCTCCACTCCTGAACATTGCTGCACTGAGGACAATCCTTCAACAAATGAGCCTTTGAGGGACATTCCAGATCTAAACTATAGCAGTATGCACACATCCATGCTCACACATACACTTCTCAGCTCTGTCTGCTAAGAGATTTTAGAAACAATAACACCCCAGTAGTAAGCAGTCTCCTAGAATGTAAATATCATTTTTCAGTGAAAAGAAACAGGATTCCTTGGAGAAATGGCTGATTCCAGGGCTAGATCAGGGAAGGTATAAAAAATGTAACTAATACAAAAGTGTAAGAGTAAGCTGCTCAAAAAATGATGGGGTCATGTCACAAAGATATAGGTGTCACTTTGAAGGAGCATCCACTAGCCAATTCTGAGATAATCTTACAGTAAAGATAATAAAAGATTGCAACCTATTGAATAAAGAATTTGACTATATCAATGTAAATTAATTGATTAAATGAATAAATAAGAAAACTCTACCTCCACTAGAAAGTCAACAAGGAACACAAGAAGGAATGATGGAATTAGAAAATTGCCATTGGGAACTATTACAAAAATAATTCAATCAGTCAAGAATCATTAATGTGTACCTGATAAAATTCAGGGATGAATCATTAAGAATCATGCGATATCTACTTAGTCTTACAGTATGCCCTACAATATACATATTAATTACAAAAGGTAAATAAAATACAACAGAAATACCTCCTTTACCACTTGATCAAAGTCATCTTACAGCGTTGACCTGCTCATCTTGTGCACTGGGGAGAATTCAGCCTCCTTTATAAACACCATGCAACACCTAAATCCAATCATGACACAAACTGAAATTAGGACACATTCTACCAAATAACTGGCTTAAGCACTTTGAAAACTCAGTGTCCGAAGATTCAGGAAAACACAAATGCACACCCTACAGGAACTGATCCAGATAAAAGGAAATGAACTAGATGAAATAGATACACCTCCATCTCTTGAATTTTCTGTTGTTAGAAAGGAAATAATTAAAGAAAATCAGTGCAATCTGAATAAATTCTGTGGGTTAGTATTGAATCGGTTATTAAATACCTAACTGAAAATAGTGCTGTGGTTATGCAAAAGAACTTTCTTTCAGGAAATACACATTTATTTAGGAGAAAACAGCGTCATGTCTGCAACTTAACTCTCAATTCTTATGCTCCTTGTTTTAATTACATATAAATGTGTCTGCATAAACATAGTTTTCATGTATATTTGAAATATATATTTATACATTTTAGTACATGTATAATACACATATTTCTTTTTGCGAATGCAGCTCTTTTATCTGGAATTATTATTAGTCATCACAGAAGTGATTTGCGTGTAATATTATTTCCCTTATTTGAAGATCTTTCGCTTAAAATGGCCATTTTGCATTTATCCATCTCAACTCCTAACCAGTATATGAATTTCTCTGAGTCAGACTTTCTTCTTTTTGGTACTGGTGATGGAACCCAGGACCTCACACACGCTAGATATGTTAGTCAGCTTTTTGTGGCCGTGACAGAGATGATTGACAGGAACAACTTAGAGGAGAAAAAGTGTATTTTAGGCTCACAGTTTCAGAGGTTCAGTCCATGGTCTGTTGATTCCGTTGCTCTGGACCTGCTATGAGGCAGCACATCATGGTGGAAGGGTGTGGCCCCGTAAAGCTGCTCAGCTACTGGCAGTCGGGAAGTGTAGACGGAGAGCAAGGGCATGAGGAGCAAGGGACAAGATTTAATTCCCAACGGTACACTCCCATGACCTAGTTTCTTCAGCCTTGCCCCAACTGCCTATAGCTATCATCCCGTAGTCCATTTCAATTTTTGGGGGGGAGGGGTAGTACTGAGGATTGAACCCAGGGGTGCTTACCACTAAGCCACATTCCCAGCCCTTTTCTATATTTTATGTAGAGACAGGGTCTCGCTGAGTTGCTAAGTGACTCACTAAGTTGCTGAGGCTGGCTTTGAACTTGCAATCCTCCTGCTTCAGCCTTCCCAAGACACTGGGATTACAGGCATGCACCACCACATCTGGCCCATTCAAATTATTAATCCACCAAAAGTATTCATCCACTGATGAGGTCACAGCTCTCATGATCCTATCACTTCAGCTCAACATTCCTACATTGCCCAACATGAGTTTTTCAGGGAACACCTCATATCCAAACCATAACACTAGACAAGAGCTCTGCCACTGAACTACATTCTGAGGTTATTGTCATCATCTCCTCCTCTTCCTTTTCTTCCTCCTCCTTCTCCTTCTTCTGACAGAGACAGGGTCTCCTAAATTTCTCAGGCTGCTCTCCAATTTGAGAACCTCTTGTATCAACCTCCCCAGTAGCCGGGATTACAGGCCTGCATAGACATGCCCAGCTGAATTAAACTTTTGAATACAATTGTTCAATTGTTTTTGATTGATCCCTTTAGCATTATATACAAACAAATAATCATTTGTGTAATAAATTCCACCATTCCTATGTAGGAGAGAGAAGATCTCTAGACCACTATCCAAACCACAAGTCCAGATGACCCGACTCAATGTCATCAAAAGTAGCATTCTGCTAATGTCTAACAACAAATCCCATTATGTACAACTATAATGCACCAATAAAAAAGAAAAAAAATGTAGCATTCTGTTTGACCCTTAATATTGGCCTAAAATCCCCAAACATCTGGCCCCAGTCGCTTTCTGACCTCAATGCTGTGCTTCTCCTCCCTCGCCTTCTTATGTAACCATGGAGTTCCTTGTTATTCTTATCACACAGCAGACAAGCTCTTGCCTTTATACAATCTTCTCTCTATTCCTGGAAAGCTCTTCACCCGGATATCTTTGTGGCTCATTCTCTCATAATTTTTCAGTCTTTACTCAAACTCAGCTTTATGGGGAATCCTGCCCTGGTCTTCCCCATTTTAAATTTAACTGGCTTCCTCTCTCAGCCTCCTTCTTCCTCTTCCTGCTTTATTTTTTCTCCGTGCCACTTATTATCTTCTAATATGTTACAATTTACTTACTGATTTTATTCTTGTTCTATCCCTATTTAGAATATAAACTCCAGGTTTTGCCTCTTTTATTTACAGCAGTGTACCATATAATAGGTGCTAAGAAAGAAAAACAAAGCAGGTCCTGACATTCAGGAGCTGACCTGGCACTGACCACCAAGTTCTGTTATTCTCCAATTAGACGTAAGTAATCTCATGGAATCCCAAGCACAAGCAGGTTCCTCTGTCACCAGAATGTGATGAGACACATAATCTGATCTAAGCACATACAAAAACAAGTTCCTTGTGCTACCCCCAAAATACCAAATATTTCCTCTTTGGGGCCATAATGAATGACTGCTACTTATTTACCAAATATAGCTTTATCCTAATTCTAATCTCCTCTCCCTTAAGATTTATTGATTTATTTCTACCAAGTCAAAGAAAAAATAGGCACTTCTAAAAGCATCCAATCTAGAGCAAATCTAACTTCCCTAGACCCTCCAGAAATCACCAAAGCCCAAATTCTGTAATAGCTTCTTTAAAATATCATCTTGATAGGAGTCAGATAGACATGAGCAGGAGAACATGAGGTTCTATAAACTGGGGTCACTGTGCTGACCATCACATGATTTCACTTTCAAAAAGCAATTTACCTGCAGCACTGCCTGGCTTAAGTCTACAGGATATGTTGCATTCCTCTGCAAACTATCTGTTATCTTTAGAAGAGATGCACAAAATAATGTCAGTAGGAGGAACACAAGCTTCCCTGAGGGGAGAAACTTCTATGACTCTTACACACACCATATCCCAGAACTTATAGAGATAAGGATAATTCCCCCTAAACATAAAATCTGTAAGAACGGGATCCAAGCAGAACCAGTCAACATGGCCAAAATGACCTAGAGTTTTCATGGCAGTGGAGACTTGAAAGTCTGATGTCATCATGCTATCAGTCAAAAGTCAAGAAGTGGATCTGATTGGGACTCTCTAGAAACTTCCCTGGGACCCCCAATACAACTGGAAGACAAGAGGGCCACACTATTTTTTTCCTCTCTGAGAGGACCTACTTTCTCCATTAGGAGTGTCCCTCCCTTTCCTCTTTCCTAGTTATTCTAAAAAAACAAAAACAAACAAACAAAACAAACAAACAAACAAAAAACCTCATGCCTGTTACTTTGAATGACATGTCTGAAATCTTTCTGGACTGATTGCAAGAATTGGAATTTGAAGCAGGGTGGGGGGAAGCTCTGCACTGCCTCAGTTTCTCAGTAGACCCCAGCCCTGTAACAATCTTTCTGAGATACCTCGTGGTGTGTGTTCTTCCACAGTGCAATGAGTAACAAAGTCCATGTGCTCAACTACAGATATGTTCCTGGTGGTCTTTGGCTGGGGGACATTGACAGTGCTCAAAAAATACTGTGGAAGGTAGGAAAGAAAAGAAAGAAGAAAATTCCTAATGTAACATTTGTAAAGATCACACGACCAGGAGAAGATGAATTAAGCCACTCGGCAAGGCTTTATTGGAATGCGCCCTCAGACCAAATCCCCCGTCCATCAGAGCGTGTGGGGAGAAATGGCGTTGGAGATTCCGTGCATAGAGAATTTCAAGATTACCCGGTCAGGAAGGGGAGGGCTTGGGAACAGGAAGAGAAGGCCAGAGTCCTTCCTGAATGGGTCAGGAAGACTCGCTAATTGACAGGAGGCGTGTCCACTAGTGATGTCACATCTGGCTTGCAGCAGCTCCGCTGACCAGTTTCCTTAATTGGGCATCTTAGACCCTGACCAGACCTAACAACATTCACTAATTAAACACATTGTTATCTACTGAAGAGTTAAATATTCTGAATTTAATGGGAGCTCCAAGCTGTTTATCTCTACCTTATAAAGTTCACCCAGTTAAAGTTCTCATTGAAATTTAGTTTTAATACAGTCTCTGTCCAGAACTAGAAGTTAACAAATCTATAAAAATTGTACCCAAAGAAGCCTGTCCAGTTATTCAGGGTATAAAAGTATACTGTTTCCTTTATCTGATTCAATACTGCTTAGTAATAATAGATACCCACAAAGTAAATGGCACTTTGATAAACCGTCTTTCACCTTCTATCAGCTTCAAACCTTAGGTTTAATGAAAATAATCCTCTGCAATCTGTTATCTACACTTTGAACTTTAGGACCTTTAATTGTAGTCACAGAATGTGGCATGAACATCCAAAGGTTATTTTGATTACATATCATCTATACCATACACTATCCTGAAGTTATAAGGGATTCAACAAGGTATAAAGCTGTTGTTCATTTACTTCAAGAGCTCAGAAAGCAAAAGAAGACACATCCTGGGCTGCGGCTGTAGCTCAGTGGTAGAGCGCTTGCCTAGCATGCGTGAGGCCCTGGGTTCGATCCTCAGCACCACATACAAATAATCAATGAATAAAATAAAGATCCATCAACAACTAAAAAAAAAAAGAGAGACGCTGGGAGCAAAAATCGAACCAGTTATTCTTTAAAAAAAAAAGACACATCCTTGCATCTCACCATATAGTTTCAGAATTTATACTTCATTTATGCATGAAAAAAGAAACATAAGAGAAATTAATTCACCTCATCTCTATCAAGAAAAAAAAAAGAACAGACTTCTCTAAGCTCTAAGGGGCAAATATCCTGTTTCTCTCTCTCTAATCCTGCCCTGGCAGATACCTTGATACAAATGCTGGCAGCCTGTACATGTAACCAACTCAAATAAATCCGTAAGAATGGCACAGGAAAGGATATACCCCACTAGAGTTAGTGACAATCACTTCATTCTCAGGAAGGGTCTCTGGGAATTGTCTTGTCATCCTGGAGTGATAAGCAAGAATAGTTTGTGTCCTCAATCCTTTCAGAGGGTTCTAAACATTTTCTGATTGCCTAGTTCGTCTCAATGAAATGAGAATCATATCAATATCATCTACACAAAAAGAGACCTATTACCTCCTTCGATTAGAGCCTATGCTATGTTGTAATGCAAAGTAAATAGGTTTTCTGCAACTTGGAAATCTATGACAATGACCCAGATCACTTTTATAAGGACAGACTAAATAGAGCACAGCTGAGCAAATATAAAAGTCTATGAATTAATAAACAATAACATTAACATTTTGTACCAGCAGAGTGAGTACATAATCTTAACGGGGAATATTGGCAGGGACCTTGAGGAGTGTATGCTCAGCCTGGATAAGGCTGTGGAGAATTTGCAAACTTTTTATTTTTAATTAAACAATCTGCAGCATAGCAGATTGACCAAATAAATCTGACTTTCCCACATCATCAACTGAACCTGCTTTAGGAGATTTGGAATTTCCCAAGGAAGTAAAGGTCTTTTAGAGCATTTGCCGAACTTATTAGTTACTCATTGCTGGCTAATGGCAAAAACTATAGTAGTTCTAAATCCTTTCAAATTACAGGGATAAAACTAATTTCCATCCTTACAAGCAATCAATAAGAAATAAGAGCTGTAGGGCTGGGGTTGTAGCTCTGTGGTAGAGTCCTTGCCTAGCATGTGTGAGGCACTAGTTTCAATCCTCAGCACCACATAAAAATAAATAAACAAAATAAAGGTACTGTGTCCATCTAAAACTAAAAAATTTTTTTTAAAAAAAGAAGTAATATCTGTAGAACTCTCTACAGTGTAGTAAGTACCTTTCCCCTGAACTTCTCTTTTGAAATTCACAACAGACAGGGAAGGTGTATCTATCATTCAACAACAATTATCTAATGATAATAGGTGGCAATTCAGTGTTATATTGCTACATACAGATTCATGTGATTGTCACTGACCTCAGCAAGTTTACAATACATATAAGAGGCAAGGTTGTAAATGCTTGATAGATACTTAGAGAAATGAAGATGAAAGAGGTCAGGACCACTTGGAGAAATCTCAACCAAGAAGAAATGCAATTGGAACTGGAAAGGATGCTAGGGCTGCAGCAAAGAAGTAAGGGCAGATGAGAAGAGAGTAGGGAAGCCCATAGCAAGGCACGACTGTGTTAATGTGGAAAATCATAAAGCAGTTTTTAAAAAGTTAAAATGAGTCCTTACAACACCTACCACAGGGCCTTAACTATAAGAATTCACAAAGACAAATTTTTTTTTTAAAAGTTGGGCTTAACTATGCAGAGAACCTTCCCCAATCTTATGATCAGATAATCACCACTTCTAGTATGGAAGGCAGAAGTCTCTTCCCCAGAACTTCTTCAAAAGAGAACCGTCAGCACATTCTCCTAATCTGTGAATTGACACGTTTCTAATGTTCTTTATTCTATGAAAAAAGAGGACATTGAAAATTTTTAAATAGGCATATGAAATGAGTGCTTAAGGAAAATTAGTATGGCTCTGGTATGTGATTTAGAGTGGGAAATCTAGATGGGAGAATTGTCTGAGAATATAACTATTAGACCTCAGGTGCATCATCCAGGTAAGGGAAATGTGGCCCATTAAGGAAGCTTCCAGTAAGAAAGAGAAAAAAGTAAATTAATACAAAAGTAAATTTTAAAATAAAAGGGATAAGATCAGATGAAATGGGAAGAAAATGATTTTACTCTCTGATTTAAAAACAGAGAAACTCTGAGGAAACATGTTAGTGACAGAAATGGAGGTAAGAGCCAAGGAAGTTAAGTAGAAAAGAGAACTTCTTGTCAAATAATACCTCTTTCGTCCCCTCTGAGGTTAGGAACAGCAGTTAGTGTTTTAGACTGTTACTGCAGGGGCGGGGTGGGGGGGGTCCCTCTCAAAGAGGACAGATGCTCAAATTGACAAATGATTTGATTGCAGATAGGTACTAGGGAAAGCAGAATGACACAATTTGACGAAAGAAGAGGTGCAGGCACCAAGCCACTGCCCTGCTACCCACAAGGAACATTCCTGAATCCGTGAGAGTTACATCAAGTATTTCTGTTTACGCAATGCTGTGGCTAATACCTCCATCTCCATACTCCCCAATATAAACTCTTTTCTGGTCAAAGAGGAAGAAAACACTGCAATTCCCAAGACCAGAAGTTTGAAAGGGTTTTACAAAAGCTCTTGGTACATCTTCCAGATGATTATTATCTGGTGGCCCTGGGAAAAATTAATACTAGCACTGAGATAATCTGCACTGCATATGATTTCCTTTTGTCAGGGAAAGGATCAACAGTGGTTAGTTGCACTCTGGTTTCCGCATACCACGGTACTCTTTTATATGACTCTTTTAAAAAGTAAATTTCTTAAAAATCTAAAGATTTTCACAAAAACTAAAGCTTTAAAAAATGTTGCGCTTTTCTCAATACTCACATCACTGTGTTCAATTCAAATTTTCTAAATAGAACCAATAGAGATGGTTAACAGATAACATGTCTTAACCTCATGTGTTCCTTGATATTTATTTTGGCCCGAAAGCAAAACATAAAAGTGGATTCATGGCCTTGTGTTAATATCTAGCTCAAGTGTTCTTAAAATTCTCTTCACTTCTACAGCCACCTGCACTAGAGCTTGCCCCAGGATGGACTACGCTTCCCAAGAGCACACGCCCATCAATCACATGAAGTGTATTATGGTAAATGTAGTCCTGGGTGAATCTTTTTCTCTCCCTTGACTCACGCTCTGATTCAAGAGCTACCAATCAGCTGGGGCCATGTCTGTGAGGCCGTGGTCCAACCGGGAAAGGTGGTGTGGGAGCTTCGCATAATGATTGGCCAATAGCTGACCTCGGGGCGGGGGCAATGAGGCGGGAGGGGAGAACACAGCGATTGGGCGAGGATATCGCGGCGGCGTCCAGGGATTGGCTGCACGCAGGGTCAGGGAGGCCTGGGAAGGGGCGGAGAAAAAAAGCTAGAGCAGGAAGAGCAGTGGCGAGGCGGCGGCGGCTGAGTCGGTGGTGGCAGAGGTGAAGGCGACAGCTCCAGCGGGTGGCAGCGGCCGCGCGAGCAGGATGCAAGTCCGGATCGGGCTGACGCTACTGCTCTGTGCGGTGCTACTGGGCTCGGCCTTGGCGTCCTCGGGTCAGTATCCTTCCCTGAGGCCTAAAGGCCGGAGCCGCCGCCCCCCGGCCTCGGTCGGTAGTCAGGGCCGTGGGGGCTCAGGGCTCGGGACTCCGCTGTCTCTGGTCACACTCGCACTGGACTGTCACTTGTTGGCCTTGTTGGCCTTGGACTTCGGTTGGCCTGAACTATAGTGGGTGTTTAGGGAGCCAGAGGAGGGGAGAAAAAGAAGGGGCGGTTACATTGCCCACACCTCTTTTTCAACGTAACAAACTTTACGTGGCTTCTCACGGGTAAGGAATCGACTCCATGGGAATGAATCCCAACAGCTGGCTTAGACCCACCACATGAACCTGGCCGGGGCTTCCGCGACTCAGCCTGGAACCCTGCATTTGGGTTTTGTAATTGACACACCTGGAGCTGTCACTTAGGGCAGAGCAGGGTCCAACAACACTAGGTAGGGAGTTGACAGTGGTTTGGTGCGTTTGCCTAACACCTGAAGTGGTCCCTGGCCTTTTTTTTTTTTTTTAAACGGAGACTTAGGATGTAACTGTAGCCACTCTCTAAGGCGCTTTTTAAAACCTTCCTGAGAAAGTGAATGTGACCTCTGTCACAGTGTCTCCGAGTTGCCCCATGTTTGTTGACAGAGGTTTTTATCGCTTTTGAGGAAGACTTGGTCCTCATAAATTGAACAACAAAGAGTTTCACCTGTTTATATAGATACAGAAATTCATTGTCTTTTGAATTTATTTTCAATTATCTAGTTTATGCTCTGGTTTTGAAAATTGTTTTCTTTTTTAATGTTTTGTTTTCCTACATCAGAAAACTTCTCTTGTGGAAATGTTGATTTTTTTAAAAAAAAAACATAATATTTCTAAGTGTTGATAAACAATTAGTATAGGAAAGCTAGAATTTGTAATCAATGTCAGTGAACAAGATAGCTGTTCTGTGGCTTTAAAATTTTTTGGAACAAGGCAGAATATAAATGTCAACTCCCACTTTTTTTCAACAGAAAATTTCCCAGCTGGTTATTCAAATCCCCAAATTATCTGCCCTAGTTGTAAATCAATGCCACAACGTCATCCTGCTTCTAAAATAAGAGACCCAAACCAAAATTCTGTCCATGATGTGGTTTGAGACACCATTTTAAAAGCAAAAACCATACGCAAAGTACTTCACTGCCAGCATGCTTAAAGGTCCATTCTACTCCAGTTGTAGTGGTGGTCTGTGTTCATGTCAAGTCTTTAAAGACTATGTAGTACATAAATCTTGAAGCACCTTTAGCAGTTCTTTGATCAAAAGAAGTAAGAAATTAAGCTGTAGAGTTTGATGGGTAACGTAACTGATGGACCATGGACCACTTTCAACAGAATTCCTCTTAGGTTTTGTTAATTCAGTTTTAGGTTGAGAAAGCTCGGGTATTTGTACAGGAACATGGCTGTAAGTGATTCTTCACACTAAAGTTTGAGAACTACACTAAAGACATGATATATCTCTCTCTGAATTCGGTTTGCAGAATTTAAAGAAAATTAAAGCATTCAAATTTCCCTATGTCTTCCTTTGACTTTGTTTCATATGCACAAAGCTCCATATCAGTGGAGATGATGTTTGAAGATCAACAATTGGGTCTCTGAGAATGTTATAATAAAACACTGTTAACACCGAAGTGTTAAACTTTGGGTGTATTGATGTAAGCAAAGGTTCAAGAAATGTCCACTTTGATTTCCATCATCGTGAAAGCTGTGCCCAAACGTTTCCCTAGTAAAGGCAAAATCTTGGCTGAAACTAAAACAACATAGACATGCTGAAAGTTAATAAAGGCCGTTTGGCCCTCCCTATCAGTGAATTCCAGCAGATTCAACCAACTGAAGATGGAAAATATTTGGAGAAAAGATAGTGTTTGTAATGAGCGTATACAAGCTTTTTTTCCTTGTCATTGTCATCACAGATTGAGAAAATGGAGGCTGAGCAAACTTTTGACACTGAACCATGTCCGTTCAAATTAGTATGTGATGAAGCCAGTGTCATACTTATTTCTTAAGAGGCCTCAGCTTTGGGGTAATTCCAAATTAAGATTATCCCAGGATCTGTACAGATCCTAAGCAAAGTGACAAAGCAGAAGACAAAGAATATCTGGTCTCTGAACTTCTGTTTTTGAAAGCGTACTTACCTGACAGGTAGTAAAAAGGAATTTGTATAATCGCTTTTCCTTGAAAAGTATCCCTGGTACTTTGTGGCTTTGTTAGCTTATATAATGAAAATTGATCTTTTTTAGAGGAAAGAATACAGTTAATGAAATAGTGTGAGCAATTGTATTTTGGATGTGACACTGGTGAATGAGAAATCCATACCTCTTTATTGAATCCTTTTACATTTTGTTGCTTGATGTCTGTATTCTGATAAAAAGCATTACTATTTACTTTTTATTTATGGATAACTAGTGTTTTTCGCCTTTAGCTGTATGTTACATATGGGAGTGCTTAAGGCATAAGCAACTTTTTAAAAAAATACATGAACGTAAATATCAGTTTGAAAGAGAAAATAGCTTGTACTTTTAAAGCCTATCTGGAGTAGGCTTTCCTAGTTTAGTAACTGAGAAAGAATTCTCTTATTTATCAGCAATCTTAGTATGTATTCCTGGTTTGTAAGGAGAAAGGGAAAGAAAGAGAAGCATGATGCAATTCACATGAAATAACCCTGATGTCACAAGTCATGTCTCTTGGAGTTCAGAAACACATTTTGCTCCTCTAACGCTTAACAGTTTGTAGTGTTGCAAATGTGTATGTCTTTAAATTTATTTATAAGTGTCTATATTACTTACGTATTGGCCACCTTTGTGACCTGTTTTGACAAGGTACTAGATTTAGTAATTAGTAGAGTTCCATCTAATCCAAAGTTTCAGTCTTTGGGAATGTATCATACACACTTGCACACCTAATGACTTCTCTTGATATATTAACTACATGATATATTTACGCTTAACTACATCTACACATACAACTCTGATATAATAATGGAGATCAGTTTTTCATTTATCTAAAGATTTGCTGAGAATGGAACTTGAACCATCTGTTAGAACTTGGGCTTAAGGTTATACTTGGGAAGAAGTTAGCAGGATGGATGATTGTTAATTAACATCACTACCTAAATGTTAAAGGCACTGTGGGACCAACACATGCATACCTTTCTCTCCACTTACCAAAAACTAAACATACTATGAAAGTAATCTAAAGTAAGTGAATGTGACTATTAGCTGTAATTTAAATATCTTTGGATTGAGGGACTTTCATAAATAGCAAAACTTCAGAAGTAGACTGGTTTTCTCAGATATTCAAAACAAATAAGTAATTGTAAAATAGAGTTGTATATGTTTGCATGAGTTGATTATATTTCTTTAAGTTAGCTTAGCTTTAATGACAATCCAAATCCAAAACATGTTTTTGTTAGTTATAACTTACAAATAATATTTAGAATAGAACTATTTGAAGTAAAGATAACAACCAAATTTTCCAGTAAAAATCAAATGGTTTTAGATCATCTACTGGTTAATTTCTCATATCTTATGGAGCAGAAAATACTGAATCTTATTCCTGCATAAAATCAGGTAATCTTAAGAACAAGAAGGAAAACCTAGAGATCATCTGACAGTTTTATTTCTTTTAACTGGCAGTGAATGCAAAGATCAGACATTTGCTCCTGGATGTTGAGTTATTGAATGTGTTTATATAAGAGCAGGAAAAAGAATAACAAGTAGCCAGAATAACAATAAGAGCTGGGAAACACAGAAAGACTGAAAGGAAAATTATGTAATCTGACATAACCATAGCAATCTGTATGAATTTGGAAGAAAGGTGTAATTGGTGTCTGTACTCATTATTTATTTAGTATATGCTGTCAGTTTCTTAATAAATAGCTCTCATGTGGGTGAGTACACAATAATAGGATGCTACTTCTTATCTCTGTTTATCTCTTCAGTGAAGTAGAACATAAATTCTAACATAATTGGCAACTCTGCTGACAATTATTATTTGCCATTCTTGGCAGTATTAGCAAACAATTAAATGCTGATTAGCGCTAAAATAAGCTAACGTAACTCCTGATCCTGAGCAGAGGAATAAAATAAGTAGAAGACTAGAATATGAAATTAGAGATTTATTTTTATGAACTGAATAACTCACTCTCAGTAACAGACTATTTACAGAAATTGGATGGAATCTAAAGTGTCTGGGGTTTGTTTTGGCTGGAGTACAATTAGTTTTCCTACCTAGAGAAAGAAAACTACCCCCTCAGCCTATTTTTTCTTTTCAATTAATTTTTTGAGACCAGATGCTGAATACAACCAATTTAAAAATAATTCCATGTTAATCCAGTATCTGATTGTGTTATTTTTCAAATGTTTTATTTTAATAATACTTGTAATTTCCCAAGAAAAAAGATGACCAAATTGTCTTAAAATTTCTTTACAGATAAAGAAGGCAGCCAAGAAGAATCTGTAGATTCCAAGGTGTGTACTGAAATTTGCACAGGCCAGTATTTGCTGCACCATTTAAAAGCATGGAATTATGTACCGTAGAAAGGATATGAAATCTGTGTCTTATGAGTAACAGAATTGAATTAAAAAGAAACGAAAAAGATAGGTGATATCAATATTAGTTATAACTCTTCTAGGGTAAAAAAAAAATCACTTACCTACAAGAGAGAATAGTAGATACTTCCATTAAGAATGTTGGCTATTAAGTTTAATTTCTACTTGAATGTTCAGTGTGTGTATCTGAAAGGCTTAAGGCAGTAATATTTTTGTTGCCTAATGAGAGATTGATTTTAGTCCTTTTTTTGCATATGCAGTTTCTTTTAATTTTGAGAGCTGAACTTCTGCCATTTGTTTCTACTTACATAAATTTTCAAAAAAAATGAATTAATGCACTTATTGGTTGGTTAAATGAATAAGACTGATTCTTACATATGCAAAGAGGACAATTATAAGCTATAATCTCAAGATTAGAAGAAATATATATAAAAACAAAGTTATAATACAATGTTATAGAAGAAATACAAGGTATGATGGGAGCATGTAGAGGGATAACTTAAGCCAGACTTTTGGAATGAAGAAAAGCTTCCTAGGAAAAGTAGTATCTGAGTTGAAATTCAAAAGAGTGAGTCAGGCAAGTGATGAAGGCATGTCATGAACACAAGCTATAGCCTATAGGGATGAGCTGAAGGAGACATAGCTGGGTTTGCAGAAGTGAAGGAGGGTTGGAGGGAGTCTTGGTTTTGTTGATAACTAAAAATACTTTATATTCTCAGACTTCTTTGCCCTCAGATGAGTCCGTAAAGGACCACACCACCACAGGCAGAGTAGTTGCTGGTCAGATAGTTCTTAATTCAGAAGAATCAGAATTGGAATCTCATATTCAAGAAGAGGAAGACAGCCTCAAGAACCAGGAGGGGGAAAGTGTCACAGAAGAAATCAGCTTTCTAGAATCTCCAAATTCAGAGAACAAGGACTATGAAGAGCCAAAGAAAGTACAGAAACCAGGTAGTCAGAACATTTTCTTTGCTTTTGCTTGATTTAGGAAAGAGGAAACTAAAATTTTAAAGCTAGTGAGTGTAGAAAGATGCTGAATAAGTCTGATTTTACTGATGATTAACCATATGTATAGAGTATAGTTTTATGGCATTTTCTAGATTTTAATATATTAGTTATTCACTTAACAGATTTGACCTGTGTTACATGAGCTGAATTCAATAGAGGAAATTCCATATGGGTGATATTTATATTTTAACATTTCTTTTTGTGTACCAAAAATAATAATTTAAAATTATCAGGATGGCACACAAAATAGAAGCACAGAGAGAACTGTCTAACATGCTGCATCAACTGTTTTCAAAATTGTTAGGATTTTTACTGCAATAACCTTTTCAGTCATCCTAAATAATTTGTATTAGATATTTATCACTCTCCAGTTGAAGCTTTTGTAAATATGTAAACTGTAATCCTCTTTTTTCTCCTTCTTGACACTTAAAGTTTTATTTTTCTCACAATAGTGTGAGCTAAGTGCCTATTCTAAAAAAAAAATATATCTACTTTGCCTTATTCTTCTAGGCTTCTGTCATTTAGTTTATTTCAGAAATCACCACCATAGCCATTTATTATTTCATTGTTAACCACTCTCAGGAATTGATCTAGATTTGAACTTTTAAAAATTTATATTTATTTTAAGTACAAATGTACCATACTCATGAATAGAAAAACCATTTTTAAAAAAATTAAAAGCACTTTAATCCTATCAACTAGAAATGACAGCTATTAATATTATGGAGCATACGCTTATGGGCTTTTTTATAGGTATATAAATACTTTTAAGAAAACTAAATTTGGCTAAAATACTGTTTTACAGCCTGCAATTTTTAATTAACTGTGTGCCATGAACATTTTCCCATGTTATTACTCTTTTACAATTTGATAGTTAATACCTATAAAAAATTATATGAATTTACCATAACTTAGAAATAGGTTATTTACTGTGTTCTACTGTGAGATCATTTGAAATTTATCTTTGTGCATTTCCATTACATTTTTCTTAGAACCTTTTTTTTTTTGTACTGAGTATTGAATCCAGGGGTTTTCCACCATTGAACTACATCACCAGTCCTTTTATTTGAGACAGGGTTTGAGACTAAGTTGCCCAGGCTGGCCTCAAACTTGGAATTCTCCTGCCTCAGCCTCCCGAATAGCTGGGATTATAGGTGTGTGCTGCCACACCAGGCTTTCTTAGAATTCTTAAAAGAAAATTTTGCTGGGTTAAATGTAAATCAAAAATATATATATGATACCTAATTGTTAAGTTACTTTTCAGAAAAAGAATCCTGTTTACTTCCTTTGAGACTAACATTTTTCTTATACCTCAGCCAAATATGTATTATCATTTTAAACTTTTGCCAAGTATTAGTTTAATTCATTTATTTTTTATTAGGAAGAGTTTTAAACATGCACAGACGTGGAGGTTATAATGACAACCTCATACCTATCACTCAGCTTCAGCATCTGCCAACATTCTGCTGTTCTTGTTTCAAAAAAAAAAAAAAATAGTTTTGAAATAATAGTGACAACCTTACCACTGACCTTGGGGCAACTGAATGCAGGGTGAAATTTTTTTTTTTTTTTTTTGTGGTACCAGGGATTGAACTCAGGGGTACTCGACCGTCCCCAGCCCTGTTTTGTGTTTTATTTAGAGACAGAATCTCACTGAGTTGCTTAGTGCCTCACCATTGCTGAGGCTGGCTTTGAACTAGCAATTCTCCTATCTCAGCCTCCCAAAATGCTGGGATTACAGGTGTGCGCCACTATGCCCAGCTATGAGATTTCTTTATAGTTCTTTTTATCCTTAGTATATATTTTAGTAGGGATTTATAAGTGTTTCAAAATCACTTAATTTTCTGTGTGGTTATACCAACAACTTATAAACATTTAGATATGTTTTGATTTGTTTTAGTCTTCATTAGTGACAGATTCATTTTTAATTTCTTCTTAATACATGAAAAGGCTTATATTCTTATGCATAAATAACAGACTTTATGCATGGCTTTGTATGCCATTCAAAATGTGTTATAATTGGATTATATGACAGTTACTTCTAAACTTGCTGCTTTTGTCAGCTTCTCATTTATGTTGCTGCCATTATTAAGCTTCCTGAAACCCAAATTTGACCCTATAACTCCCTATTTACCATCATTCATAACCTCTGCATTTGCCTTATGAGATGAAGTATACACTTGTTAGCATGATTCACAGTCTTCAGTGTCTGGCATTCCAGCTGGCTTCTCTAACCTTATCTGCAGCTCCTTCCCCAAGCATCTTTTCTCAACAGTACTAAACCCTTCACTGTACCTTACCTACACCCTGCAGTTTATGCCTTGGGCCCTTGTTCAGGTTCTCCTTTGTGCTTAAAATGCCTTCCTCACTCCTTAAGCAAATCCATTTACCAAATTTTTGCTCATCCTTAAAGATAAACTTATATTTCCCCCTTCTGAAATAGTTCCTGAACTACCCAAGGATGATTGAAGAGTTTGAGTATGAGAGCTTCCTGTCTGGCCTTCCTGCTTTCACTCTTTCCCCCTAACGTGTCAGATCCCTGACTGAAGCCACACTGATCCTTCTTTTTGCTCAGAAATCTCCCATGGCTTTCTGTCAGAATCCAAACTCACCTTTACTAACTTTACATGATCAGGCTCTTCCTCTGTCTACCTTTACTTGTATGACTCCAGCCACACTTCTTACTGTTTCTTGAACATTTTATACTTACTCCCAACTGTGTTAGGGATCCCTAAGAACATAACCCAAGAATCAGTAATTCACAGTAAAGACTCAAAGGACTCAGCATGTAGTTGTATTATTCACAGCTATGATTTGTTACAGTAAAAGAAATCAGCCAAGGAAGAGGTGCATAGGGTGAAGTCTGGGGAAAACTAGATGTAAGCTTTCAAGAATCCTCTCCGGGTATAATTACATAGGATGTGCTTAATTTCCCCAGCAAAAGTTATGGTAACACATGTTAGACATTTTCTATCAGGGAAGCTCATTAGAGATCCAGTACCTGCGGTTTTTCTTGGCGAGTTAAGTTGGCATCTTCTACCTGGCATGTGCCAAAATTGCAGACTCTCAGAAGGAAAGCAGGTGTTCAGCATAAGCCTTACTGTTCGTATAGTTTGTGTGAGCCACTCTTATCAATTAGAATGGTGGGTACTCACCAGAATTCTAATTTTACAGATTAGAAGGGCAACCCTTTATAAGTAAGCCTTTTCAAGGATAGAAGTATAGACCTGCTACTTTAACTCTTCTCTGCCTGGTCTACCCCCTTGGTCACTGACCAGGGTGTCTTTACAGCAAATGTAGTCTTGGTAAGTCCCAGGCAGTAGTGAGGCCAACCTTCTGTATTGATTTCAGTTATGCCCTTTAGTCTTCTATTTAGCTGGCTAAGTCCTATACTTAGCCAGTTGAAACAAATCCTATTAATTGTAATATGTCTATCTTAGAAAGCCAGATGGCTTCCTCCTCAAGTTTCTGTATTAATCCTTCTTTAACCTGTCCCAGAGCATCAGTTCAGGCACAGCATGACTTGTAGCCAGTGAGGTGAAGGTGACCTGAAAGCTTTCCAAGACTGAGGCAGTGTCAGGAGTTCGGTCCCACAGGGTACCTGTGATAATCCTGGAAACAATGAGTTTAAAATTGTTGGGCACCCCAAGCAAGACACATGTTAGGCTACAAAGTGGCCTCCCACCATGGTCAGCTTGTCCTAGGCTTCCTACTCCAACCTAAATAATTCAGTCCTTGATTTCACAGGGACTACCAATAGGTTCCACTTGTTTTGCTGTCACCTGGTTCATCTACCTCATGAGTTTCAACCACAGCTACAGATTTTCTGCATGGAAAGTGCAAGGGCTGGGCCACCTCTTGTTTCTCATAGTCAGCCCTGCCAGGTATAATCATAGGCTCTACAATGTGAATTCAGTCACTTTCCCAAAAGGTTGGAAAGGCAGAGAGTTTTCCTTTAGGAAGCATTAGAGACCTCAGGAATAGTTTTGAAAAACAAAAATTACTAATGCTCTCTCACATCCTTTTTGCCTCGCCAGGTCAGGGGTTTCAGTTTTTTTTTCTCAGTTGTTACAAAATCAGTGTTTCCATTAAGAGATTATAATTTACATTTACATTTTTCCCCTAATCTCATTCATAACTTTTGCCAGGAGAAGGGGTATGCAAGAGGCACAAAAACATCTTCACAGAGAAGCATTTTTGTACAATGTCACCAGAAAGTTGATGTTCAGAAATTGATTCAGAGCAAAATCTTGAATTTTCAAAACATTCAAAATGGATTTACATCATATCCTCACACCCCCTTCATCCTGATCATTTATCTAGGGAGCAACTTAAAAAAGAACAGTCTCTTCCAAAGAACAGCCATACTTAATAAATCAGATTTCATAGAGGTATGTGGAGCGGGAAGGGGTAAGGGAAGCTGAGTTGGGTGTCAGTCCATTTTTGCAAACTGCAGCTAATTGGGAAAGCAAATACAAGGGTCAGCAGCAGTGTGACATGCTTTGAGAGAGAGTAAGATTAACCTGTCCAGAGTAGAGGATTTCTGTAATGAACACTCTCCCAACTTGGAACTTTTGGCAGTAATCATATGTTCAGGATGCCATCAGTCTCTGTATCAGAAATATCTAGCCAATCTGTAGTTGGATTTCGAGTGGGGTTCTCTAAAGGGTTAGAGAACAAGCTTTTTTCCTGTGGGCATTTTTATATGACCCAGACAGTCCAGTCAAGCATTCATAACTGTTTCACAGTTTAGAGCCCCAGAGACAGGTGTTTTAAATGGGCAGGGTAGCAGAGTCTGAGTTCTGTTCATTGAGTCTATGCCTGCATTCAGTTCATCCTGAGGCCGAGAGCTTACACCAGGTAGTTTAGGTCAGGTTTTAGATCAGGCAATTAAGGTCAGTGATTTCAGGATTCAAAAAAAGTAGATTTTGTTCGGCAGTAACAGAGGTGAGATGCTCTAGAGCCAGAAAGTCCAAGTGATGAGCAAGGCTTTTCTAAGCTCCTTTGTCTAGTCAGTCTTAAGAGTCCCAATCATCCCACTCAAAAATAAACCCATCAGATTGGAAAATCATCAGCCTTTAAACATCATATCTCAATTCTCACAAGAATTCGCTAGCAAATTAAAACCAGTTCTTGAAAACTCCAAAAGTATATCTTCATTTGTAGAGCATCTCTTTTTCTTATTATCTCCCTTTTTCCAGAGACTTCAATAAGGGAAAATCCACATTTTCCATAGCAGAATGATCAGCTATAGAGATTTATTCTGTTCCCAGTACTCAGAGCTTAATAACCCACCCACTGGGGGCAGAAAGCAAGGGATTTGTGTCCTAGTGACACGTTTCTTTTTTGCAGCTTCTCTTGAGGATTCCTCTAGTATTTGTGAAATCAAATGTTTAACATTTTTAATTGATTCTTATATATCCAGATACATAAGCCACTAAAAATATCCATTTTTTTCCTTCTTATACAGTTTACTCAAGCTCTCAGTAGTAAGTTCAGCATTTGCTACATTAACTTTATAGCTGCCTGAGACAAGCTGTAATGCAGTGGAGGCAAGGAGGCTACTGTAGCAACAGCAGCAGTCAGACTGGAAAGGGCTGCTGGAGTGTTTCCTCCTCCCACTTCCACCAACCCCACCCCTGTTTACCTAAAATTGTGCTTCAGCCCTAGAACCTGATTTAGTTTCTCTCCCTACTTAAAGAAGAGAAGAATGTAAGCTTTTAAAAATTTTAGCCTAGACTGGGGAATTTTAGGGTCCTTTATCCACCCATTGGAGGAAGAATAAAAACCAAAGACATCACACATTACCTGAGCTACTCTGTTTTTCCCTCAGTTTAACCAGTGGGGCCAACAGCAGCCAAAGCAAATCAACTTTTTTGAAGTTGTTTCTATCATTTTCAGGTCCCACACGTACTTTTAAATTTTTTTATTTTTTTTATTCAAATTAGTTATACATGATAGCAGAATGCATTTCAATTTATTGTACACAAGTGGAGCACAACTTTTCATTTCTCTGGTAGTACACATGTAGAGTTGCCCTTTTACCTCTGATAACAACAGACAGCCACTCAGCTGCAACCTCATATCATAAGTGACTCTAGCCACTGGGACACTGAAGAAGCATTATATACTTTCCGTTATCCTTCCTCTTTTAAAACAATGCTTTCACCATATTTCAGTGAATCTGGGTAACTAGCAAATCCCACTTCTGATGCCATCTGTGCCCTTGGGTGCCCAAGACCATCCCAAGGTTTGATGATTTCCTAGAAAGAAACAGGACTTATTATTTTTTTTGTTCCACATTATTTTGAATTTATTTGTTCTTTTTAGATGTACAAGACAGTGTATTTTGGCATATTATATATACATGGAGTATAACTTCCCATTGTGGTTGTACATGATGTGGAGTTAAATTGGTCATATATTCACATATGAACATAGGAAAGTTATGTCCAATTCATTCTACTGTCTTTTGATTATGATTTATTACAGTAAAAGTATGCAAAGAAAAATCAGCATAGGGAAAAGATACATGAGGCAAAGTCTGGGGGAAACAAGGTACAAGCTTCCAAGGGTCTTCTCCCAGGGACGTCATACAGAATATATTTGACTCCCTCAGCAGCAGATTGTGAGAACACATCAGAAATACTGCCTACCAGGTAAGCTCATTAGAGATGTAGTTCCTGTGTTTTGAGGACTATTCATGTAATCACTGTCTACCTAAAACATACAAAAATTGTAGGCTCCCAGAAGAAAAACAGGTGTTGAACGCAAACTGCACATTTATACAAGCAATTTAGGCACAGTGAGTAACCATCCAAGGGCCTACCATATTATGCAGGCCTTTCAAAGGATAATAGGCCTCTGTGTTGACTGTTTTCTATGCATGATAGCAATTAACATTTGTTGAAAATGAATGAATAAATGGCCATCAAGGGAAGAATGATAACATTGTAGTATTCCCTATGATAGAATACTTGTAGCCATTTTAAAAAGAACATGGTTGGTTACAAATAAAGTTCATAAACAGTGGCAGAAACCAAGATTTATTCGGTTTGCAAAAACAAAGCTCTGTAGTAGGCAAGTAGGCAGATGGTTAGGGGCTTTTGCCATCAGGAGCTCCAGCACTTTTTTTCTTCCCTATTCAGCCTCCTTAGTAGATTGACTTCATCCTCATGTTTATTTCACATGGTCAGTCCTGCTGTTAGCTCCACTTCCAGGCCCTAGAGCTCAGGAGTGCCTGAATTAGAAATGCAAAAGTCCTCCAGAACCCACTTGTAGAACTCTGCCATTTCTCCCCTTTCTGTCTCCTGGAAGAATGTCAGTGATGTAGTAAGTGAAAACATCATATTGTAAAATAATTCCCTGCTATGGTTTGGACCTGGAATGTCCCACAAAAAGCAATACATCAATGTTTAGAGGTGAAAAGAGTGGATTATAAGGGCTCTGGCTTCATCAGTGAATTAATCCACTTGATGGATTAATCATTTGAATGGACTTACTGGTAAGTGAAGAAAATGATAGGGAGGCGGGGGCAAGTTTAAGAAGTAGGTCACTCGGAGTGTGGCCTTAGGGACTGTATCTATCCCTGATGCCCCCTGTCCCCACTTCATGGCTGCTATGAACTGATGTAGCTTTCTTTTACCATGCTCTTTCATCATGATGTTTCTTCAGTGAAGTTGGCTGACCATTAACTGGGACCTTTGACACTGTAAGCCAAAATAACTCTTTTTCCCTCTAAGTTGTTCTTTTCAGGTATTTTGGTCACAGCAGCAAAAAGCTAGTTAACACATTCACTTAGTATGAATTACTGTATTAGTCAGGGTTCTCTAGATAAACAGAACCACAGGCAGTCTGCTAGCAAATCTCCTCTTGTTCAGGAGAGATTGGTCTTTGTTTGAATTGGTACTTATCAATTAGATAAGGTTGACCCACATTACAGAGGATAATCTACTCAAAGTCCACCAATTTAAATGTTTTCTTTTTGGGCACAGGGTGCACACTTGTAATCCAGGGTCTTGGGAGGCTGAGGCAGGACGAGTAAAAGTGTAAGGACAGCTTCAGCAGTTGAGCAAAGCCCTAAGCAACTTAGCAAGACCTTGTCTCAAAAACAAAACAAAACAAAAATAGACTGGGGATGTAACTCTGTGGTAAAGTGTCCCTGGATTAAATCCCTAGTACCACAAAACAATTAAACAAAATAAGTGTTAATCTCATCCAAGTGTCACCTTCCAGAAACATCCAGAATAATATTTGACCAAATATTTGGGCATCATGATTAGATTCTTTAAGACACAAAGTAAAACATCACAGATCTTTTATGTGAAAAAAAAGGCCTTTTTTTTCATGTTTACAAATGAAAACAATCCAAAACTTATTTGCTGTTAACTATCATTACCTCTGGAGAAAAAGTATTTGAAGTGGTAGATAAAGATGACTGATTTTTCTTTAATTTGGTGAACTTTTCTGTTGTTTGAATTATCTCCTAAAATAAACACATTATCCTTGTAGTTTTAAAAACTAAAAAGAATAATTAAATGGAATAACCAGCATCATGAAATATTTCAGTGGCACAAAGTGAATTGAGTTTAAACTTACTAAATCAGGTTCCAAAGGAAGCAAGTTAGTTGAGTAACAGAATGGCCTTTCTACCTCTTACTTAGTGAGGATGGCAGGGAAAGAATGACCCTTCACCTAGTAAGCAGATAGAAGATAGGAGGGAGGGGAAGCATAGGCCATGTCTTGCAGTGGGTCCAGATTTTAATAAAAAAGACTTTGTTACTATTGTTTCTTTGATTTGCTTTTATAAGAAATTATTTGTCCAAGAAAACTCTTACAGAAGATCTTTCTTACAGAAAACCAACCCATGCTTACTCCCAACAGGGCCTCTGAAACTCAAATTACCTCTCAAGGCATTGTGTAAAGAAACTCATTGTTCTTAAATAGTAGTTTTCCTGGACAAATTTTACTCTTTATGGTTTTGGGCTATGTTGTCACCTGATTATTATGAAGTTTGTCACTTTGTACTGGGTGTATGGGCCAGTGCTTGTTTCTTTTTCTACTTTAAAATGGTCAGTTTCTTTTCATATGGATTTGAGGTTTGTATAACTCTAATGTTCATGCTCCACATGACATTTCATTTTTTCTTCTGAAAAATACATTTTAATCTATAAAGCAGTGACTCCATTAGTGTAGTGTATGTTTGTTTACAAATACGGTTTTTTAACTGTGTTTAGCAGTTCACAACTCTACAGGAAAAGTAATCTGCCTGTAACATTGGTATTCCCCCTAAATATTATAGGGCAGATTCCCAGGCAACAATAATACTGCTTCATTTGGCCTATACCTTTTGCTTTATTTTCATTTATTCATTTATTAATTTTTAATTTTTTACATTGACAGGTAACAGTGTATGCTTTTTTATGTATAACACAATGTTTTGAAGTACCCATAACATTGTAGAATGGTTAACTCTAGCTAATTAACCAGTGCTTTGCCTCACATTGTCATTTTTATGGTGAGAGCACACATCCCTTCAAACATTTTACAAGATAATTAATATATCATCGATTATAGTCACCTTGATGTACAATAGATTTCTTGAAATTTATTCCTCCTGTCTAACTATAATTATGTATACTTTAACCTTCCCCCCACCACCCCAGTCACAACCAACCTGGCCTCTTGTAGCCGCCATTCATTCTACTCTCTACTTGTGAGATCAGCATTTTTAGATTCCACATGAGTGAGATCATGCTGCACCATTTACTTTAAATCAAGTATGACAAGTATGATTTCACTTAAATCATCTACACAGTTTTTTTAGTACTGTGAGGATTTGTGTGTGTATGTGATCAGTTTGTTGATGGAGCTTTTATCTTGGTGTTTAATAAAATTGATAAACACTATTCTAATTGTCTTGAGATTGATAACTTTTTAACAAATTATTTTTTAACTATATTTGACTACAAATATATTTGATTCAGATGCTGTTCCTTGTTTTCTTTTAAATGTCATTTTATTTATATATATGTATACATATATATATTTTTTTAGTTGTAGATGGACACAATGCCTTTATTTTTATGTGGTGCTTAGGATTGAGCCCAGTGTGTCATGCATGCTAGGTGAGCGCTCTACCACTGAGCCACAACCCCAGCCCCACTACTGTGTTTTAATGTATGAGATTGCCTTAAACAAGCAGCATGAATAGTTCATTTTCTTCTATTCAACAGAACACTGATCTAAACTTACAAATACAGTATCTGTCTTCAATGGCACTGTGAAAGTTCTCAAAATGGGAACTTTGCAAAGTAAATTCTTTGTGTTATGAGGACAGGTTCAATGGACCTCTAATCTTATATTCCCCAAACATTTAATTCAATATATGTAACACAGTCTAGCCTCATTTACATTTTCTGTCTTCAACTCTTTTCTTCAACATTCAAACATATGATAATATTTTATATATTAAAAACAAAAACCTTCTGTCCCCCTCCACTATTTCTCTACTCCTCTTGATAACATAATTCCTTGAGAGTGGTCTGTAATCACTGATTTTACTTCCTGTACTCTAATCCAGTTCTAAGAGGTGTTAGCCCCCTCCCAGACCACTGGGTCATCCCTTCACAAGTCACGTTGTAATTGGTGGATACCTGGTCATTTCTTGGTCCTCATTTTAGTAATGCCTCACTATTATTTGTTCCCATCTCTGAGGGTGATTTCTTTACTTGGCTGCTGCTTCCTCTACCTACCTAACTAGTATTGAAACAAGAGACTCAGGACTCAGCCTTCTGTCCTTTTTCCTGTTTGCACTACTCTCTAGTTACCTTTAATTCCTTCTGTGTTGATGATACCCACATTTTTATTTAGGGCTGTACCAAAGTTGATGTGACCAATCTCCTATCAACAGATCTATGAGGTTTTTTTAAGGCTGATATTTTTAATTTAATTGATGACTCATTTAACAGTGGAATTTTATGAGTGCTTCTGTGTTGTAGAATTTCTTTTTTTATTTATTCTTTCTAGATATATATGACAGTAGAGTATATTTTGACATATTATATATACATAGAATAAGGATAACTTGTTCCAATTAGGATCCCATTATTATTGTTGTATAAAATGTGGAGTTACATTGGTTGTGTATTCATATATAAAGATAGGAAAAATGCTACTGTCTTTTCTATTCCCATCCCCCCCCCCTTCATTCCCCTTTGTCTGATTCAATGGACTTGTAATCTTCTATTTAGTCTTATGTTTTTAAAATTATAATACTGCGCAGATCCCTCTTACATATAATCTCTTTGGATACTCGTGGGAGCTTTCTATAAGTAAGAATCCTGGAAGTAGAAAAACTGCATCTAAAGATATGAATCTTTTAAATCCTAAGAAATATGATTAACTGTCCCTCTTAAAGAGGTTGCACTAATTTATGTACCTGCCAACAGTGTGAAAGTACATATTTACTCAGCTGGATAGTGCTAAATGTTTTCAAGTTTGTTTTGTTTTTTACGTTTTTTAGCTTGCTTGCTTGCTTGCTTTACTTATTTATTTTGGTACTAGGGATTGAACTCACGGGGGCCTAATCACTAACCCCTAGCCCTTTTTTTTTTAATGTTGAGAAAGGATCTAAGTTGCTTAGGGCCTCACTAAGTTGTTGAGGCGGGCCTTGAACTTGGAATCCTCCTGTCTTAGCCTCCCAAGTTGCTAGGATTAGGGTATGCACCACTGTGCCTGGCTTTCTTGAATAATTTTAATTGAATTTGCAAGAGCAGATTTCTACTAGTTATAAATATAAAGAATACAATAATTTCTTATGTGTCGTAAGTTAAGGGTCTTACTCTTAATGTTCAAGTAGATTGTGATACTGTCATTATCATAGATCAAAATATTCCTTATCTAGAAAATCTGAAGCTTTACACAAAGCTACAGAATTGACTTAATGACACACTTTTTCCCTTTCATTTTAAGTGTTAGATTTGATTGCTAGCCATCACTATTTTAAATTGCATAACCAACCAGTTTGGTCATACTAAAAGGGTGAGTGTCTTGTTTCTAAAACTAATACTATTCTCATACAGGCATTTTAAAGGATAGCTTTGAAATCATTGCAGACTCTCTTTATGGGAAAAAACTTAATAGTGAAATTAGCATTATTGTGAGGAATTTTTACTTGAGATAAATGATTTGAAGTTAGGAAGTCCCAGTCAGTAACTTCTAAAATTTTTAAGACAAGTTTAAAAGATAGTAACAGCTGCATGTGGTGGTACATGCCTGTAATCCCAGCTACTTATGAGGCTGAAGCAGGAAGATCACACATTCAAGGTCAGCCTAGGTAACTTATCAAGACCCTGTCTCAAAATAAAATTTAAAAAGGGCTTATGATAACATTCAGTGGTACAGCACCCCACATCCCTGGGTTCAATCCCCACTACCACATAAAAAAAGATAGTAATAGTTTCCATATTGTAATTTTGCTTGGAGAAATAGCTAAGAGATTCAAAATTCTGTTTCTAGCAATTTGCTAAGAAACACATTATTTTGACAACTTTCAGTTTTGATTATATTGAAGCAGGTGCATCCTGGAGGTTTTTCCTGCTTCAGCTAGTACTGAATCAGCAATAGGCTAAAACCTGTTGTTGCTAAAATCTTTTTGTCCATCTCTAATTTTTGCTGTACAGTTTTATCACATGAAATAATTATTTCATACAAAAGTATAAGTTTGGTGAACTAGAATTTTTATAATAAATTGTTTTCAAAGTTTTTTATCATAGAAAAAATAAATGGTTTTTAAACCATAATATATTTGATTTGAAATTCAGTTTACAAACTGCTAGATACTATCTTTCCAAAGCAGATTTGAATTTAGTAGCAGTCCATAGAGATGCCCTTTTCAGAAATTTGTATTCAGAATGATTACTCACAGGTTGTTGCTAAAGGATAATTAACCTGTTTATTTCATTAGAGATAATTTCTTTAAAACATGGACAGATCAAAGGTGATGAAGTAATTTGCCTCTGGTCAGTGATTACCAGGATGATGAATGACATCTGCATGGTGGTAAACCATTTGAAATTCATTTTGTGTTTCATAACTTACTGAAAATATTTTTTAAATTACTATATTAAGACATACCCTTTTTTACACTGAAAAGGAAACAGGAATGCTTTCCAACCTTTCAAAGCAAGGGTGCCAAGAATAACAATAGCAACTGTGATCTCTTGAATTCTTATTACTTTAAATAATAGGAATCATGTAAAAAATGTAGTGGGAGCTAGATTATGGTTAAAAAAAAAAACACCTCTGGACATGTGGTAAGTGCTCTACTAAAATGCTGTAGGATCACAGATGAGTGTGTGAGTGATTAATTTGCATTGGGGAGGATTTTCCCTGTATACTTTTATATTATTAAAGAAATTGACATGACATTCATAAAAAAGGGAGTTATGCTGAGCAGTGAAATTGATTTCATTGTATTTTGCCTTATTTTTTGTTTACTTGTTGGGCAGGAGTTTTATGATAGACTTAACATTCTAAGGTTTTATCTCAAAAGCTTACGCTAGATCTAGATGTGACTAGTCAGCTAATCATGCTCATTGTGTTGACTCAGCCTCAGGTCCTCGCTAATCAAAATCAGTGCTGGCCCTTTGATGTTCCCCTTTACCATTCATATATCATTTATCTTCACCTTCAAATTCTAAGAACTGAAATCAGCAGCACTGAATCCATGAATACCAAAGTTGTGGTTCATGTTTAGCTTTTCTTTCTTTTCTTTCCAGCCTTGACTGCCATTGAAGGCACAGCACATGGGGAGCCCTGCCACTTCCCTTTCCTTTTCTTGGATAAAGAATATGATGAATGTACCTCAGATGGGAGGGAAGATGACAGACTGTGGTGTGCAACAACCTATGACTACAAGGCAGATGAGAAGTGGGGCTTCTGTGAAAGTAAGTATTATTCAACAGGAGGTACATCCATGTTGCTTTATGTTTAGGACAACATCTTGAACACCCGTTCCACCGTGGTCAGAAATGGCCAGCTGACCTGTTAGAGCCTTAATGAATGGACTTTAGAACTGGAAGCATGTGCTGCCTTTATTTTCAGACTACCTTTCAGACAGCTTATAATAAGTTATGTCTTATTAAAAGGTTTTTAGTTTGTGTGCACAGATAGTTCCATAAGTACTTAAGGCAGGTTGCTGCATTAATTAACACAAAACATTTTTGGCAATAAAGGAAACAGACTGTTATGATGATAGTTAGTAGTGATCAGAAGAAAACTAATACCTTTTAAATATTTTGAGTGAAGTATTCTGTGCCAAGATAACATTTGACAAATATAGTATATTAATAATATTAAATATAAATGTTAGTATAAAGGGGCCAACCTCTATAGGCAAGCTATGTTTTCAGGGGAACTTTCTAACAGAAAATCTTTTTTTTTTTTTTTTTTTTTTTTATTTATTTAAGAATATTCCACTTTTAAGAAGCCTGAGGGCAATAGCTAATACAATAAAAAGTTTAGGTGTCACAACCACATATCTTACACTCCAGCCACATTTAACCATTCACTATAAGTCTTCTAACAAAATCTTGAGCAGACCCACTTTTAATACCAATTAACATTTTCAGAATAATGGTTCTGATACAATATTTGGGTATTCCTAGAAAACAACATCAAATATAGTGCATCTTTGGATATAAGCCAGTATGACTGGGAACTCCAGGTTAATACGTAAGGTTTTTTTGTAGGACAATAATTTATTTCTATTTGTTTAAATATCTTAAGGAAATATGTCTTGATCTCTATGTCTGTTTAGAATTATAGTATTGTAGCAAAATAATTTTTGAAAAATCTATAACAGTTTTGTGATTTTCAGTGTTATAGTAGAGAACATGAGAAAATTAAGGAACTTGTACATTAAATCTGGATCTGTATTTAATAAAAATCTAATTTTTCTAATTTTTATTATGTAATTAAATACTTGTCCTTGTGAAATAATAGATTTCGGATGAGGCCAAAGTATCCTTTGACTACACAGTGTCTTTTTGACTACTGTTATTATCTAACATCTTACTGTTCTTATTTTAGCTGGCCTTGGAATATAATCTGAAATCCTAGAGTTGAATTATACATAAAATGTCAGCATTAATAACAGAAATCTACACTTGAAAAGCAGCTTAGTATTGCTTTCTCAAAAAGAAAAGTGATTATTCAATGGATTTTGTAGTTTTTAAGTCATGTCAGTAAAGGCCACTCACACTTAAACTAGTGAAAGATTATTTCTTGTGTTTATATGACCTCCCCAAAGAAATAATAAATTTCGATGTTTGATAAATAATGGCGTAGCATTAAAATCCATTTAAATGCATGTGACATTTTATTTTTAGCTGAAGAAGAGGCTGCTAAGAGACGGCGAATGCAGGAAGCAGAAACCATGTATCAGACTGGAATGAAAATCCTCAATGGAAGCAATAAAAAAAGCCAAAAAAGAGAGTAGGTAGCACGGTCAAGTCCATTTTTCTCCCAAGATAGGCTATTACTGAGCAAAGCAATCAAGTGCTTTTTTTTTTGGTACTGGGAATTGAACACAGGGGTACTCAACCACTGAGCCACATCCCCAGCCCTATTTTTTATGTTTTATTTAGAGACAGGGTCTCACTGAGTTGCTTAGCGCCTCGCCATTGCTGAGGCTGGCTTTGAACTCACAATTCTCCTATCTCAGCCTCCCAAAGTGCTGGGATTACAGGCGTGCACCAATGCACCCAGCTCCAAGTGCTTTTTTTTAAAAAACTGTATTGCCAGAGACACAGATTTCTTAAGTTTCCAGAAAAATGATTCATACACATTCATGTTATAACTTTTATCAGATTTTTGTTTATATAAAAAGATTATAGGGGCTGGAGTTGTGGCTCAGTGGTAGAGCGCTTGCCTTGCATGCGTGAGGCACTGGGTTCGATCCTCAGCACCACATATAAATAATACACCACATATAAATAAAATAAAGATCCATCAACAACTAAAAAAATATTTAAAAAAAAAAAAGATTATAAATATTGATCACAAGAATGAACAATGAGAAAAGTGGAAATAATTGGCTAAGGTTGTATCTAAGAACCAAGAGTACATATATTACTCGGGATTCAACATGACTTAAACAAAAGGAATTATCATCAGGCATATTGTTTGTTTTTTGGTTTTGCTTTGGAATTTTCTACTGGAATTAAATAATTTGCATTTTGAAAGAATATAAAAAGAAGTGATTATATACTAACATTTTATGTCCTTTTCATTTTTGCTGACTTGTAGCCTGTTCAGAGTTAAAAAGAAAATTGCAGGGACGGATTGTAGCTCAGTGGTAGAGCGCTTGCCTCGCATGCGTGAGGCCGTAGGTTCGATCCTCAGCACCACGTACAAAGCAATAAAATAAAGACATTGTGTCCATCTCCAACTAAAAAAATATTTAAAAAAAAAGAAAAAAAGAAAATTGCAATAGCTATTATTGTATTGTTTATTGAACATCCTCACATTACAGTTCTCTTATTGCAAACCTAGTTAACCTTTTTAATAGATATTTCTTTTTTTTTTTTAAACTTTTGTAGTTGTTGATGGACCTTTATTTATTTATTTATTTATATGTGGTGCTGAGAATCGAACCCAGTGCCTCACGCATGCTAGGCAAGCGCTCTACCACCAAGCCACAACCCCAGGCCCTTTAATAGATGTTTCTAGAATTACTGTTAGTGTACTTAGACTCTTCCAAAATACTCGGGTAATAGGGAGAACTGGTACCTTATCAAAATATCCAGAATGTTTTCTACATATCTAAATAATATGATTTAGTAGAAATAATATCAGGAAATTTTTTATCATAAAATAATAACATTATTTATGCTGCATTTTAATAAATTTTGAGAAAAACTTTTAATAGTAGTTCCAGAACACTGCTAATTTGTTTTTTACTTGCTTATATTTAAAGAGCATATCGGTATCTTCAAAAGGCAGCCAGCATGAACCACACCAAGGCCCTGGAGAGAGTGTCATATGCTCTTTTGTTTGGTGATTACCTAACACAGAATATCCAGGCAGCTAGAGAGATGTTTGAGAAGCTGACTGAGGAAGGCTCTCCCAAAGGACAAACTGTGAGTGTACTTGAATGAAGAATCTCTCTGCATACAGCACTTGTTAATTTTAGCAGTAGTTTATCCTCTAACCTTGATGTATTTTAACAAGTAAGACTGGAAGATAACATAACTTCAAATACAAATTTTTGGCAGATTATTTCACCTATCTTCTTATGTATTCTTTTTTCTTAGTGTGAGAACACTTGTGATCAGTAAAGACATTTTTTGATTTTACATAGTGCCACAATTACATTTGTAGTCTTTCCAGATTAGGTTTCTAGAAATGAAATGTGTATGTTTTTCTTTTTATCTGAAACTACTTACTCTTACATTTTCACCAAATTTACAAAACTAAGAAAGTAAACATGACTTATGCACCACCCAGACCTGAGCAGTGATAATGTTAATACATGCATACCCTTCTAAGTCTTCCTCTGTGTGTAGGGGGGGTATGTATATATGTACAGATTTTTTTATTAAAATGAAATGCCACTGTGTGTGGTTCCATGACTTGCTCTTTCCACCTTTTCATTTCAGCAAAATTTTATATAATACCCAAACTATATTCATATGGTTTGGGGCCCAAAAAAGTTTTTTACATGTCTTTTGTCCAAACAAGTACATATTTGTTTAGGACTACACCTTATATTTGGTGGTTATTTCTAATACAACCCTATGCTTTTCTTATTTCCCCTGTGTTAGGGGTAGGGACAGTTTTTTATAGAACGTCTTGCCTCTTCATCTTAATATGTTCTTTTATTTCCCCTTCCTCTATATTTCCCACAAATTGGATATTATAGCTAAAGGCTGATGAACTCAAGTGAAATATTTTTGGCTAAACTACATTATAGGGGATGTTATATATTCACATTGCATTACATCAGTTGATAACATAATATCTGTTTGTTATCAATTAAAACATTAGTGGTGCTAAGATTAATACCTGGGTTTAGAAGGCCATCACATTTATTTAAAATGTCTTTTTAACTCCAATTTATTCAAGCTGTGGGGTTTGTCTAAAGATAAACTAAAATTTTTAGTCACAAGAAAGTCTATTTTCAGACTATTTAAACAATAACAGGAAACATAACCATTGTTTTCTGTATATCTGAATACCTAATGCATCTAGAGCTCTTTCTAATTCTCAGTTTTTGTTTAAAAAAAGATTATATTTTAATTGCTCCCCTTTATTTCACAGCTTTTTTCCCTTTTTTAATCAGTTTTTATAAGTACCACACATATATTACATATGTTGTGTCTTTAGAGGCATTCTGCCCTAAAGAATGTTTTTACTTATAAAGCATCATTTTCCTCTAATAATAGAACTCTACAGTGCACAACAATTTATACAGTGCAAAGCATTCTCTCCATGGTAAATTCTAGTTGATGCAACTTCCAAAGCCCCAAAATCACCGTGGCTTGACACTACCAAGAGTTGTTTCTTGCTCAGGCCATGTTTGATAGAGCTCCTACTTGCATCACTCTCCTCCAAAGGATGGCTCCTGGTCATGGGCTATTTCCATCATGTATTTTCACCATCAGGATCATGGGTTTCCAAGCCATCATGAAGGGGATAGAGATGGGACAATCTGGAATGCTTTTAAGGGCCAGTCCTAAAAATGGCTTACATTCCTTCCTGCCTCATCCCAGGTGCATGGTCCTACCTAACTACAAAGGAGGTTGGAAAATGTAGAAGAGCTTATGGATTTTGATAAGCAGTAGCATTCCCTGCCTTGCTTTATAACTTACATATCATGAAGGATGATCCACAGAAGGCAAAGGGTAGAACTTTCCCAATGTATTGTGTTTGGTGGTTTTTCTTAGAAGATGGTAATATACTATAGCATTGCAGAGTGACCTTTCTCCATTGACCATTTGCTGTCTTTTTATTCCTAGGATAGTTTTATCTGGGTAACTTCTTGTCCATTTTTATAGGATATCTCTGCATAGATAGAGATGTATGTTGATATAACAACATGAGAGGTTTTGTCTTCATAAAGATAAATGATGTTTAAATGTATTTAGCTTTGTTTTTCTAGTTAATATTTTGTTAGATTGTCTTTATTCTTTTTTTTAAACATTTTTTTAGTTGTAGATGGACACAATATCTTTATTTTATTTATTTATTTTTATGTGGTGCTGAGGATCAAACCCAGTGACTCACGCATGCGAGTCAAGCACTCTACCACTGAGCTACAGCCCCAGCCCTAGATTGTCTTTATTCAAACTAAAATCTAACTTGTTTAAAGTTACATTTAATTGTGTCATTTAAAATCCTAAATACATATCTGAGGCTTTCTCATTTTTGTGAATATTTGCATTCAATTTTTTTAGCATTTAAAGACTCCTGCATCTTTTCATAATGCATAGAATTGTGTCTGTCTTGGATAAACTTTCACCAAAGGAAGAATTCTTACTTTTACAATTTTATTTCAGGCTCTTGGCTTTCTGTATGCCTCTGGACTTGGTGTTAATTCAAGTCAGGCAAAGGTAATGCTATTTAAACTGTATTGTATATTATAATTTGAAGTGAATAAACACATGCCTATATTCAGCGAACTGTTCTTTTTGTTCTTTCACAGGCTCTTGTATATTATACGTTCGGTGCTCTTGGAGGCAATCTAATAGCCCACATGGTTTTGGTAAGTAATGACTTCAGTAGTAGGCTAGTAGTGGTTTACAAAGGCCACAACTTTTCCAACTTTCAAGATTGAGAGTTACTTAAGAGCCTATATTTAGTTGAACATTCTTCACTTTCTTGTTAATGGAGATAACAAATTGAATCTGCATGTGGATGAAAAGTTTCTCTGAGTTGGAAATGTCAGAATCATTTTTAGATTGGATTATTATAGATTTTACATTTAATTTAGTGAAGGATTTATTGTACAAATAGTAGTATCCTATAAAAGATGTATAAGAGTATCTCAGTGTGTTACTGGATAGCATTGGTTACTTAAATAGTGGTAAGCCAGGCACGGTGGTGCACGCCTGTAATCGTAGCACTTTGGGAGGCTGAGACAGGAAAATCACAAGTTCAAAGCCAACCTTAGCAACGGCGAAGCACTAAGCAACTCAATGAGACCCTGTGTCTACATAAAACACAAAATAGGACTGGAGATGTGGCTCAGTGGTCGAGGGCCCCTGAGTTCAATTCCTGATACCAAAAAAAAAAAAAAAACAAAAAAACTTAGTGGTAAATATATAATCTTTTATATATTTATTATATTTTTACATAATAAAAATTTTTTTTTTTCTGCTAAGGTGCTTAATCTGCCTTCAGCTATACACTGGCTTTAAGTTACATGACTTCTGATGCATGTTACTGTGTTTCAGTGAATATAAGTTCATTCTTGCAGGAATGTAGAGTATTGAATTAGTGGAAATGAGACAAATTAGAGGAAGGATTTAGAGACTTGGTCATTTTTGAGATATGAGACTTAACAAAAAAGTAAAATATAGTTTCCTGGCCAACTAGATAGATCCTAGATAGTTTTACCTATGTGTATTCAAAAACTATTTAACTTTATCGTTGGGATTCCAAATATGAATAATGTATAGTGTTCACCCTGAACAAGCCTTTAATCTAAAGAGGGAGAGATAAGGAGGCCATTACAGAACTATACAATGAATGTGACAGAACACTGGTATTGAAAGGGAACAGGATTTACAGAGATATTTATGAGGAAAGAAGCAAATAAAGTGCTTTTGTTTTTATGAGGTTTTCTGAGTGACAGTAGTAGTAAATGAATGGAAGAAGCTGAAGGGTGCCCAGGCAGGGATGCGATAAATGAAAAAGGATAACAACCAGAAAAAAAGTGGTATTTACGAAGGAATGCAAGCACTTTGCTGTGGCTAAAGATTAGAACTCCTTTTAGTTCATAAGCTTGGCAGGAAAGTGGGAATCAGTGAAAAGGCTGTAATCGTGGTGAGGGGCTTCTTGTTCTGTTACAGGGCTAAACTGCTAAAGTAAGTAAAGCAAATGGAAAAAAGGTGTTGCTCTAACTTTCTGAAACATCTCTAATTTCTATCATTTTATTTTCATTTGTGTAGTCTACAGTAACATTTATTTCTCTAACAGTAATTGAAAAGTTCCTTTCCAGTGAATTTTCAAGAAACATGAGACTTAGGGGCTGAGGTTGTGGTTCAGTGGTAGAGCAACTGCTTCACACTTATGAGGCACTGGGTTCGATCCTCAGCGTCACATAAAAATAAATAAAGGCATTGCATCCATCTACAACTAAAAAAAAATATTAAAAGAAAAATAAAACTTAAATTTTTGTGTAGCAAATGTATGTTAAATATTTTATAGAAACATTTTTTAATTATATATACCAGTCTTCTTAAATAATGACTACAGAATTAGAATATTAAATATATACATGTTATTATACAGTAATGCCCTAAGGATATTAGAGTTTATACAGTTCTTTGTACAGAATGATTCCAGAGAGTTAGTTGTACTTTGTTTTCTGTTCTTTTTAATTAATGATCTTCCCACTTACTCTGAAGTCATTTATCATTTATTACTAGAGTTACTATGCCTGCTTCCAGTAGTCTCATCCTCCCTATGTTGCTAATTTTTATTTCTTTGCTGTATTGGAAGATTAACTCTTTTTTGTTGATTAATAATAATTAACATTAAATAAGATTAAAATTGGTTCTAAGAAATTTTCTCTTATGATTAAAGTGCACACATAAAGTTTGTGGCATTTATTTTGATTGCTGTAGGAACTTTATTTCGTAGTTCTTAACTATAGTATGCTCATTAGAGTTGCTGAATAAAGGACCTTAGAACTTAAAGCTGAGGATTAAATAAGATGGTAATGTACTTTGATCAGAAGACAGCAGAATTACATTCTAAATGTGCTTAGCTTTGTTTGTTGCATGAAAAATGTCACTGAATCGTTTGAAACTTCTGTCCTCTCACTTGAAGGTATCTTTCAGGGTTACAGGTACTGGGCTGGCATTGGAGTCCTCCAGAGTTGTGAATCTGCACTGACCCATTATCGTCTTGTTGCCAATCATGGTAGCTATATTTTCCCTTTTACCTTCCAAGAAAAAAAATTTAAGCCAGGCGCGGTGGCACAAGCCTGTAATCCCAGCACTTAGGGATCTGAGACAGGAGAATCATGAGTTCAAAGCCAGCCTCAGCAATGGCGAGGCGCTGAGCAACTCAGTGAGACCCTGTCTATACATAAAAGCACAGAGTAGGGCTGGGGATGTGGCTTAGTGGTCAAGTGCCCCTGAGTTCAATCTCCAGTACCAAAAAAAAAAATTTTAATTTAAATACACGTATTTTTATTGTAGTATTTGAAATTTCATGAATGAGTAAATTCATTCTTAAACCTAGTTGAGAAGTATTTTAAAATTTTTCTTTGGCTTTCACTTCTTAAATATTTTGTGGGGGGAAAAGTCTGATTGATGACTATTTTGGAATGTATAGATTACTATAGAAACAATTTCTTTAACATCATGTTTGTCAGCATTTGACAGCTAGAATCCTTCTGACTTTCCTTTCTGTTATTTTGTCCCCCTGCTTCAGTTGCTAGTGACATCTCACTAACAGGAGGCTCAGTGGTACAGAGAATACGGCTGCCTGATGAAGTAGAAAACCCAGGAATGAACAGTGGTATGTTAGAAGAAGATTTGATTCAGTATTACCAGTTCCTAGCTGAAAAAGGTGATGTACAAGCACAGGTATGTATTTAAACATCTCATAGAATATCTGATTAATATTTTAATATGGGGAGGAAGGGCAAGCATTCACTTCTGTAAGTAACATTCTCATCACTCTGAGTAGTTATTTGCTACATATTGGAGTCACATAAGGAACATTGAAAGAAATACTAAGGGTCCCACACTCTCAAAAGATTCCATTTGGGTTCATCTGGGATGGGGCCTAGGCATTGATTTCCTAAAAGCTGGCCTTATGACTCCTCCATGTCCCCCAGTGGTAAATCACTGCTTGAATGGAGCAGCATTAACCCTGATGATGAAAGCTTTTATTGGAGTCACCAAGGGTGAAAACTGTCACTGTCCCTAAACAAAAAGTCTCCAGAAACTCTGTAGAGCTATTTACTATTTATTTATGCTTCATGGTTTATTTTGATGATAGTAAAATAAAAGGAACTTCAACATCTATCTTTTTTCTATTACAGTTGTAGTTATTTCTGATTTAGAACTTAGATTAGTAGTAGATGCTTATTAAGTACAATTAGTTTCAAGGCTAATGGAAGGAAGTCTTAAATTGCTTAAATTAAAAAAAACTATAGTAAAAAGTAGATCCAAATCTTAGCTCATGGAAATTAGAACAAAATTATCTTGTCTGATTAAGCATCTTTCCTTAAAAATTATATACTTTAGCTTAAATTTTCTGTTATATTTACTTTATCTTCCTCTTTCATGTTTCCTTATCTCTGCTTTCTTTCCCTCTTAGTTTAAATGCTGTTTGCTCTTCCCCTCCACTAGCATGATAGTTGGACATCCTTTTAGTACTCTTCCAGTGGGTACCAAGAGATTGTAACTCACTTCCTTGTTTATCAGAGTCTAGTGTGGATAGACACTTGTAACCATTGCCAGGACCCCACTGAATCCTTAGAGCACTCTGTGTTTACATTATGTATATTTTTTTTAACTCACAAGGTATTGTTTTATACTGTTCATATCAATTTAAACATATTCATACATTTACCTTTTTATTGCGTTTTATTATTATATCTCCAAGCTTCACAGATATTTTCCCTACGTGGCTGAAGATCACCCTTTAAAGCAGGTTCACTGGGGATAAATTCAGTTTTAATCTGTCTGCAAATACCTTTATTTCACTCCTACTTCAGAAGGATACTTTGTAATGTAAAGGATACTTTCTAATGTGCCATTTAGTTCTTAGAAAATTTAGGTTAATAATTAATAATTAATATTTAAATAGCATAATTAGATAATCAATGATGCTGATTAATAGATAATGATATTTTTAATTAATTTTGTATTCATAACAAGATTTAAGACTAAAGTCTAGTTTTTTGTTTTGTTTTGGGTTTTGGTACTAGGAATTAAACCTGGGGTGCTCCACCACTGAGCTATACCCTCAGTTTTTTTGTTTATTTATTTATTTTTATTTTTTATTTTGAAAGAGGGTCTCAATATATTACTGAGTCTGGCCTTGAACTTGAAATCATCCTGCCTCAGCCTCCCATTAGCTGGGATCACAGGTGCTGGCCACTATGCCCAGCTTAAATGTCTAGTTTTTTGAGTTATGAATAGAAGCTTTTTAATAACCAAATAGTTTCTGGTTGGTCTGATGTTAATTATGTGCTAATTGCTACCACTTGCTTTTGCCTTATTTTCATTGAATTTCAGGTTGGTCTGGGACAATTGCATCTCCATGGAGGGCGTGGAGTAGAACAAAATCATCAGGTAACTTACCCTGTTCCTGTGGCTTTGTACCTCATCTTGTAGCAAGAAATCATGCTTCAGAAGTATTTCTTGCTAGTCAGTGCCAATATCAACCTTGTATCATGTAAACATGTATCATAAATGAGCTTTCAGGATCTACCTAACCCCTAAGGAAGCTAAAGAATAAAAACGTAAATATGCCTCAATAGCTATGGGAGTAGAGATAAGATTGCTTGTAGAGAATGTAAAGTAAGAACAGAGTAAAAAATGAGCCCTGAAAAAAAGTCAGCTGACAGAGGCTGGGGCTATAGCTCCGTTGTGGAGTACTTGCCTAGCACATACAAGGCACTGGGTTGAATTCTTAGCACCACATAAAAAATAAATAAAGGCATTCTGTCCATCTACGACTACAAAAAAATTTCTTTTAAGTCAGCTGATATAATAAAAATCAGCAGAGGAGGATTAGATGGCACAGGCAGAGAATTAGGAAGAAAACCAGGAAAGAGTGGCATCTTGGTTTTTTGTTTTTTTGTTTTTTTTAATATTTTTTTAGTTGTAGATGGACACAATATCTTTATTGATTTATTTTTATGTGGTGCTGAGGATCAAACCCAGTGCCTCACGCATGCAAGGCAAGCGTTCTACCACTGAGCCACAACCCCAGCCCCAAGAGTGGCATCTTGTAAGCCAAGCTAAGAAAGTGTTTCAAAACAGGAAGGAGAATGTGTAGACTACGCCAAATACTACAGAGAGGTGGGATGAGATGAGTTTATTGGCAGTATGGTCATTGGTGGCTTGACAAGCTTTCTTTCTGAGGTAGTATGGATGGAAGGCAATTAAAACTGATTGTAGGGGCTGGGGTTATGGCGCAGTGGTAGCGTGCTCGCCTAGCACGCGGGAGGCACTGGGTTCGATCCTCAGCACCACATAAAAATAAAGATATTCTGTCCACCTACAACTAAAAAATAAATATTAAAAAAAAAAAAACTGATTGTAGAATGGATTAGAGTGCCTATACACAGTTAATTTGAGAGGCTTGGCTGTGAAGCAAAATGGCTATCAGGTAACAGGACCTGAAAGAAAGCTGCATCTTGTGTGTTGGGGGTTGGTTTGAGGGGGAAAGAATCAGAAAGAGGGTTAGATTAAATCAGCAAGGGAAAGAAGGAATAATCAGTGCTACAAGGTCCTTAACAAAGATGGGTAATACAGTTGACAATGGTGATGAGGGATTTCTACAGATGCCAGTATGTTTAGTTATGATTTTAAGTAGAATCCAAAATTTTTCTCTAAATAGTACAAAGGGAAATTATATTCCTTTAAAGAACTGTGAACATATACTCCATACCTTGTAAAGATGTCTTAGTTTCCCTGTATTCCGGGCTACTAGTAGTAAGGTGAACAAATAAGTGAGCTGTGGTCCAGTGTTTTTAGATAGCCTGATGCTTGCTTCCATTACCTCTAAATAACACAAGTCTTCTGGGGTCTGAAGTTTAAGAAACAAGAAATTTCTTTGTATCTGTAACTATAAAATAATTTAAAGATAAATAGTACCTTGATGTAGCTATCAGGTGAAATAAAACTTACGGATGCACAGATTTCTATTTCAACATATTGATAACTAGGTGTTCTTGTTTTTAAAGCCACTGCAATATAACAAGTTTTTTGGTGGTTTTTTGTTTTTTTGTGTTTTTTTTTGGTGTTTCTGTGTTGTTTTTTTTTAAAGTGTTCCTGAAATAATTTGACTAAAATAGGTTCTATTAAAAACTAATTTTCATAAATTCTTATCTCACAGAGAGCATTTGACTACTTCAATTTAGCAGCTAATGCTGGCAATTCACATGCTATGGCCTTCTTGGGAAAGGTACTGTATATTCTGTGAATGTATTATGTAAAGCAAGAGATGTTTGCATAGTAAACACATACTATATTGAGGAGCTACTAATTACCAAAAATAAATTGGAAATGAATTTTCCATAAATAAACAAAATGTCCAGTGCCGAGGCTGTTTTATCTCAAGGTAAGTGCTATTCTGAGGACTTTTCTTAGGCAGCTTAAACATTCTGTAGCATTTGATCATCAATGTTAATTATCTGTTGAAATTAACTATTATTATTAGAGCACATACTTTGTGTGTCTTATGTACAATAATAGGGAATTTATTCTTTATCCATTTTTGCTAAGACCATCACAATTGCCTGTTTGCCTTCAAGCTGAATAGAGACAGGGTTTACTGGAATTTATTTGTAGACCTTTTGTTTGTCTTTGTTTTGGTGTCAGTGATTGAACTCAGGGGTACTCGACCACTGAGCAACATTCCCAGTCCTATTTTGTGTTTTATGTAGAGACAGGGTCTCACTGAAGTTGCTTAGTGCCTCGCCATTGCTGAGGCTGGCTTTGAACTCAAGATTCTCCTATCTCGGACTCCCAAAGTGCTGGGATTACAGGCGTGCCCCACCGCGCCAAGCTTGATTGTCTTAAGTGTGACAGCCATGACTCACCTCTCAATTCAGTTCTTTTCTTTGGCACGGCAACATGTTTATCTAAAGACTTAATAGATTCCACGTCATAAAACTATCTCAAAACTTCTTTATTATTTTGAAAATTAACACACTATAATCCAATGGATATTTTCAGTGGAACCAAATTCTAAAGTAAGGAAGTTCAGATAGACTGTATTACAAAGGCTTTTACAGATAGGAAGATCTCAACAACCACATGATCACAACTAGTTAATTGGGGCCTAGAAAGTTTACATTTAAGTATTCCAACACTGTAGCATAGAGATTAGTATTTCCCCAACTGTTTTTGTTAGGCATTTATTTAAGAACTTGTCACTCCACCCCTTTTGGCTCTTACTCTGAATTGCTAATTAACCCTATCTCAAAAAAGGTGAAAAAAAAAATCCTGTATTTGTTAATTCCCTAATGTTTACATGGATAAAAAACAGCATTGGCCATTCTGTTTTCCTTTCTCTTGGCTTTTTATTCTGTTCCATATCTAATATTTAATATTTAATGTGTTAAAACTTTTTAAATAACCTTCTAGTTATTTCTTGAGTCCTGAACAAAGACCCATCATTTAGCTTTCCTGGGGAAAGCGGTGGGTAAGGAAAAGGGAGAGTGGACACTACTGACAGTCTCCTTGTCTTTATTCAGTCACTCATCTTATCCCAAGGGTTCAGCTGCCCTGTGTAGAATGAGAAAGAAGATTCATCTAGAGGTTACAGATTTCTTCTCTTGAGATGGATCTTTGGGCTGATATTATATATTCACATTCATAGATGAATCATAAGTCTGATATGACACCAAATATATAAAAATATTAAAATGTTAGCACATAAGAATTTGCATTTAATTCTAATATCTTGTAGTGGATTCTAAACTTTGTGGAGAGATTCTGTGTGACCTAAGAGAAACCAAAGTGAGATATAACCAAAGAGGAAAATATAATTAAGAGAGGATGTTTTAGTCAGCTTTTTCACCACTGTGACTAAAAGACCCACCAGAATGATTATAGAGGAGGAAAGGTTTATTTAGGGGGCTCATTATTTCAGAGGTCTTAGTCCATAGAAGGCCAGCTCCATTCCTCCAGGTTGGAGATGAGGCTGAACATCATGGTGGGAGAGTGTGGCAGAGGGAAACAGCTCGTGGTGATCAGAAAGCAAAGAGAGAGAGTCTTCATTCTCCAGATACAAAATATATGCCCTAGAACCACACCCCAATGAACCATTTCCTTCAGCCACACCCCACCTGCCTCCAGTTACCACTCAGTTAATCCCATCAGGGATTAATTCACAGATTAGGTTAAGTCTGTAACCCAATCATTTCTTCTCCAAACCTTCTTGCATTGTCTCACATGTGAGCTTCTGAGGGACACCTCACCTACAGACCATAACAGGGTTACAGCTCTAAACAAAAACTGGGGTATGTTTTCCAGATGTATTCAGAAGGAAGTGATATTGTACCTCAGAGTAATGAGACAGCTCTTCACTACTTTAAGAAAGCTGCTGACATGGTAAGAATTCTTAACTATGTATTTTAAAATGTATGCCATATTACTAATATTTAATAAGTTTATTATATTGAAGGATTAATCATAACTATTCATGCCATAAATTGATTAAAAGTGCCTGTGTTGGTATGATTTATGTGAATGTATTAACTAGACAAGGCCTTCCCAATAAGAAGCAATTTTATTGGCAACTAGATTGTTAAATATTAACTCTCTATTTAAATTTCTTTGAGAAGTTTCCCTAATCAGGGAAATCTTGATTTTCACAATGGAATTGGGAGTTATATAATCTATCTTATTTGCACTGCAACTTGAAGTTTAAAAACTTGCATAATTGGATTCCCTTGATAATCATAATACATAGATTAGGCTTTCTTTGACCCAAGGAAAACTTCATATGAGTACATGAGATCCCGGGTGCCTCCAGCATGCACATTTCCTTCTCTGTCAACTGCATGTCACTCTACTAGATGTCATTTGAATGTTTCCCAGAGGAGCAAACACTACGACTCCTTTTCTAAGATGTCTTCTATTGCTCTAAGTCTGAGTGGATTCTAGATTATTGTCCTTTGAATCTCAAAACCATGATTAAGTTAGTTCCATGACACTCCACTGGTCTTTGTCACTTGATAGCAGTATTGCTGTTATTACATGACTATTATTCTTTCTTTTTGTGGTGCTGGGGATTGAACCAGGGCCTTGTGCATGCTAGGCAAGCACTCTACACTGAGCTACATCTTCAGTATTATATAACTGTTGACTCTACCCTATGGCATCATCCTTCTTTATTGGGGCAAAAGGTTGGTGATGGAAAAGCTACCACAAAAGTGTGACCTCTTAATTTTGATGAAATACATTATCATATTTTGTATTGTGAATTGATGGTACAGGTGATCATAAGAAGCTCACCAAAATTTAATTCTAAATGAATTTTTTCTTTGTAAGCAAATTATTGATAGTCTCCAAATATCTACAAATCAGCCTTATGTGTAGTCTGATGGGAGGGAGAAAGATTGTTTTGAAATGACAACTGGTAAGACATGTTTTGAATGTGCTTGAAAATAATTTATTTTGTAGTTATTTATTCTTTCCTATTTTTAGTGAATTCTTTCTGCTCTTGTCTGATTTCTCTGCTTTGCAGGGCAACCCAGTTGGACAGAGTGGTCTTGGAATGGCCTATCTCTACGGGAGAGGCGTTCAAGTTGTAAGTGTTCACTCTAGTATTCTGACTTTAAAACAGTCAGCTGATAAGGGAAGTATTCCTTAACTAGCCCAGTCAGCCCATGTGAACCTGATTCAGGGTAACCAGATTTGAGCCTTTCTTTTCTTGTTGTCTCTGAGTTTGGCTCACACCCCAGCTTGACTATCTTCTGAGAATGGCTCCCTCTCTGGCACTGTCTAAAGGGGCGAAGCTGTTCATCTCTGCTCTCTACCCCCCTCACTTTTCCCATTTCTGCAAGACTTAAACATTCCCCCTTATCTTCTTCTTTACTTAAGTCTAAGAAAATGCTTAAGTCTCTTGTTTTGGAGCGGGAAAACTGCTCATTCTGCCTTTTGCCCCTTCTACCTACCACCTCTCTTCTCTCCAAAGAATGAACTTTAGACTCAAATGCCACCATTCACTCTTCAGTCTTTTTGATTTATTTCTGGTTTTTAGTTTGAGTTATTTTCCCCATTGATTCACTGTTCTTTTAATGTAGTTCCTCCCTTTGCTGATTTTAGCTTTTATTTTTCATTTTTTCTTCATGAAATATCTTTATTGCGTATGTTTTGTAGTGCAGACTTTCTAGTTGTGAATTCTTTTAACTTTTATTTATCATGGAAGGTTTTTATTTCATCATCAATTCTGAAGCTTAATTTTGCTGGGTGTAGTATTCTAGGCTAGCATCCATTTTCTTTCAGAGCTTGGTATATATTATTCCAAGACCTCCTACCTTTGAGAATCTGGGTTGAGCCATCAGCTGAGATCCAGATTGGTTTCCCTCTAAATGTCATTTTTCTCTGGTAGCCTTTAAAATTCTATCCTTATTCTATATGCTTAGGCATTTTCATAATAATGTGCCTTGGTGTGGGTCCATTGTAATTTTGTATATTTGGGGTCCTATAAGCCTCCTGTATTTGATTTTCCATTTCCTTCTTTAGGTTTGGGAAATTTTCTGATATTATTTTATTGAAAAAATTGTGTATTTGTATCTCTGAGCCTTCATCTATCCCAGTAAATCTTAAATTTAGTCTTTTTGGGTTATCCTATATTTCTTGCAAGCTCTGTTTAAGGTCTCTTAACATCTTTTCTCCACGGTCAACTTTGTTTTCAAGATTGTATATTTTGAGCCGGGCGCGGTGCTGCATGCCTGTAATTCCAGCACTTTGGGAGGCTGAGACAGGAGAATCCTGAGTTTAGCCTGCGAGGCACTAAGCAACTCAGTGAGACCCTGTCTCTAAAGAAAACACAAAATCGGGCTGGGTATGTGGCTCAGTGGTCAAGTATGCCTAAATCCAATCCCTGGTATGAAAAAAAAAAAAAGATTGTATATTTTGTCTTCATTGCCTAAAACTCTCTCTTCCAAATAATCTAGTCTGTCAGTGATGCTTTCAATTGAATTTTTTGTTGTTGTTGTTTAGCATCTGGCTTTTGCTGAGGCTGGCTTTGAACTCACAATCCTCCTGTCTCAGCATCCCAAGCCACTGGGATTATAGGTGTGCGCCACCACACCTGGCTCGATTGAATTTTTAATTTGGTTTATTGATTTCTTCATTTCGAGGATTTCTGCTTGGTTGGTTTTTTTTTTTTCTTCTTTAGAATCTCTCTTTATTGAAGTGATCTTTCACTTCCTGTATTTTCTCTGATTTCACTCCTTTTACCATCCTTTACTTCACAGATCAATTTAACTATGTACATTCTAAACTCCTGCTCTGACATTTCTTCCAATGTGGTGTCGATGGATTCTGTTATTGGAGTATTTTGGTTTGTTTGGAGCAGTTTGTTCCCTTGCTTTTTCATGTTGTTTGTATGTCTGCTCATCTAACAGTATGGATCTGAGGCAATCAGGTATCTACCCTGTGGACTTATAGTGTCCCTGAAGGTTTCCAGTACCTCACTGTTTAGGAGGAGAGAAGTAATAACAACAACCAATGCAACCAATATACAGCATTAAACCAAATAGTTCCTACTATGATGTCTACAATGTTAATTATCACAAAAAACAGAAATGGTGATCAGTTATTGCCTACAATAAAAACAACAAGTTTGCAAAAGAGTTTACAATTTCAAATAGTGGACAAGAGAACAGAAGTTATATAGGATGTGTTGATTATGAGGGAGGAGGAGAGAAGATAGAAGAAAAAATGAAGAGTGAAAGAGAACAATAGAGATTGGCTGTTAGCAGAAGAAAAGAGAGAATCAAGGGAAATGGGTAAGAGAAAAAATATATGTAAAGTAAAAATTAGAAATAAAAATAAAAGAATACAAAACTTAAATATACTAACCAAACATCCTAGTTTTCAAAAAATTAATCCGTAAAAAATAACTGTCTTAAAAAATGCTAGAAATGAGAAAAAAATAGGAATATGCATAAATGTTCATGTACCATAAAGGTCACACACAGAGAAAAGGAAAAAGGAAAAAAGAAAGTCTTGATGAAAGAATTCTTTCCTTTGGAGTTCCAAAGATTCTCAGCTTCTCAGCAGTTTTAAGTGGGATCATCTGGAGCGTGATGCTCCACCCTCCAGATTGTTGGAGTGAAAGAGGTAATCCCATGGGCAAAATTCCTGGAGGTAGGTTTAGGCTTAGGTGGACTCCAGGTTCTTCACAGAATGCCAAACTGGTCTGGAGATTTTAAATCAGCATATCTCTAGCGCCCAGTATTTATTTGCTTGTCCACACTGGAAGACTATACCCCAGAGATCTCCCCTAGCTTCCACTCATGTGGTGAGGGAGCCAATTCTTAGTCCCCTACATCACCTGTGAACCCCATATTTCCAAACAGTCTTTCGCGCCCAGACCTTTCCAAGTTCCCAGCCAAATGTGTCTCTCCCAGCCTAGCCAAAAAGCAGCAGAATGGAGTGGGAGGAGTAGAGCTGGGTGGGTTTCCACGACCAGTTGTTCCCTGTGTAAACCTCTCTCCACGTTTGATTTTCTCTTGTTCTCTAAAGCACACTTTATGCCTTGTAGTGTGTGCTTACTGGGCCTGTATTGTGGGCCAAACTCAAGCTTGCCAGGTTTTGACTCCTCAACTGCTGGCCCCCAAGCTGTGGCTGCAAAATGTTTCCTTCCTTTATCCTCTACAAGCTGCCTGGAGGGATGGTAGCTTCTTTCCCACACAAGGATATTGTGCAGCACACCTTCCAGGTTTGTGGGACAATGTCCTTGATCTCTAAACGCCCCATACCCAGACATGCCTCAGGCCTCCCAAAAACGTGGGTTCCTTTAATTCCAATCCTTTCACTTTACTCATGGAAGGACTACTCTGGCTGGTGCTTCCAGCCTGGCAGCGGCAGCAGCTGTGCTGCTGGGGATTTCTTCTTTATTTTATTATATCCAACTTCCTGAGTCCTGGATCTGCTTTGAATCTCCAGTTTTAGATTCCAGTAAAGTCCCTCCACCCTTTTTTTTTTTTTTTTTTTGTTCACCCACCTTGTAGAGAAGCTGCCTGTCTGCTTTCTTGGTTTCACATCACAGAGCAGCCAGGAAAGCAACCTCCTCTATCAAGAGTGACTATTTCTTCATTCCTGGTCTGACATTCTTCTAGTATTCATGCTTTCTGAGAGCAAATATATAAATGTTTCACAAAAACTCTATTTGCTTTTCTTTACAGTCCTAAATATTAATCCCCCTGTGATTTGAAGTATATTAACATCTATGTATTATAAAAAAATTAGAATGTCCTCCTTTTAATGACTCTTCAAAATTTGTTTGCTTTGCTCATTTCTTACAATGAATGAATCCCATAACTTCTGAGTGTATCATCAGCCTTTTGAGCTTTTTCATCATTTGACATATTTTTCTGCAGAATTATGATCTGGCACTGAGGTATTTCCAGAAAGCTGCTGAACAAGGCTGGGTGGATGGGCAACTACAGCTTGGTTCTATGTACTATAGTAAGTAACATTGAAATTTATCATGAATACACCAAATTCTAAACTAATCTATTTTCCACTAGATGGCACCATGATATGGAAATGGGAACTACTCAATTCTGGCTAATTAATATTCTCCCTATTCAATTATTTGTGCATCTTATTTTTCATTGTAAAATTATGTTAATCAGTATTAATATATATTAGTATATATTAACCAGGTTCACATATTTGTATTTACTTAGTAAATGTAAATATTTGTAAATGTAATCATAAAGTATATTAATAATACAATAAATAAATACATATTTATAAATATACTTAGTAAATATGTGAATCTGTTTAATATTGATTAATATAGATTAATATATGGCTTTGTTGTTGTTTTTTTGGTACCAGAGATTGAACCCAGGGGTGCTTAGCCACTGAGCCACATCCCAGCCCCTTCTCCTCCTCGCTGAGTTGCGTAGGGTCTCAGTTAGTTCTGAGGCTAGCTTTGAAATCATGATCCTCCAGAATATATGACTTTCATTAGAGTTTTATTCCTCACAGGGAAGGCTTCTCTGATACTTAACTAAATCTTATTTAAGGGTCTTCCATGTGATTTATTTTTCTTACAGACGGCATTGGAGTCAAGAGGGATTATAAACAGGCCTTGAAATATTTTAATTTAGCTTCTCAAGGAGGCCACATCCTGGCTTTCTATAACCTAGCGCAGATGCATGCCAGCGGCACAGGTGTGATGCGATCATGTCACACTGCAGTGGAGGTAAGGAATTTTCTAACAATTTGTAGGTAAGAAATTGATTTGACCAATAGGAAGGCCTACTTTTTTGTTCTGGTTTTCCTTGCATGATTTTTTTCTGCAGTAGAAAAAGACTTAGGTTATTAGCATTGATATACTGAAGGAAGACCCTGGGGATCCATGTGTAAATATTGTACCTAATTAGTTTGCCTGTTCTCATTAGCATCAGTGTTTGTAAGGGCAGATGTTAGTGTCTCTGGTATCTCTCACCTCAGACAGCATCTGATAGCATCAGAAAAAAAGAGTATTGTTGAATAAATATTCCAAAGGGAAATGCTAATATCTCCTAATTAGAAATTTTCCTCTTTGGTGCTCTCATATGTGACAGTAGGGTGACATTGATAAATGCTTAGCAAAGTTTCTAAATCTCTCTGTGCTTTAGTGTTCTCACTTGTAACATGAGGCTGCTAAAAGGACTTACCTCATAGAATGGCCCCTCATCAACCTCTTAGGAGGATTAAGTATATTAATATCCATAGTATATATAAATCATTAGAACAGCACCCATTCAGAGTAATGGTATATATAATGTTTTTATTTTTATAAACCTGTTTTTCTCTAAAAAGTAAATGCAAGTGAGCTACTAGAGATTCAAAGAGCGAGCTTAACAATCACTTGTGGCCAAGAAATAACACAAAAATTATTTTTTTGGCATGTTATTTTTCTTCTTTTCTCTTCTCCCAGTTGTTTAAGAATGTATGTGAACGAGGCCGTTGGTCTGAGAGGCTTATGACTGCCTATAACAGCTATAAAGATGGTGACTACAATGCTGCAGTGGTCCAGTACCTCCTGCTGGCTGAACAGGGCTATGAAGTGGCACAAAGCAATGCAGCCTTCATTCTCGATCAGAGTAAGGTTCATTTTAGTCATGCCTTGGGCCTAACTGCATTCAATATCTTCTTAAAATACAGCAAGTAACAAAACACGGGATTTTCCCAGCATTAGATCCCCAGAACTGGCTCAGTAATTAGTCTCATTCAGTATTGTGAATAGAACATGTTTCAGGAAGTTTTTGACATCCTGAATTCACTGGCTTTTTTGAACTCAGTGTTTTATTCCAATACTCATTTAATTTAGTACTTTTATCCTCCGTATATTCACCCTAGTTGCAAATGAAGCATGAAAGTCTAGTGCCTTTCCTTAAATGCCTGATTTGTATTCCACCTCTTGTTCTGTAGGAGAGGCAACCATTGTCGGTGAGAATGAAACTTATCCCAGAGCTTTATTACACTGGAACAGGGCTGCCTCTCAAGGTGAGTGATTAATTCTAGAGTAAGAGTTTCACCCTATGACTTCTCTATTGATTTTCATCTTCCATGAACATTAAATCAGGTCATTCATCACCTTAAAATTAAGCAGAGAAATAACTATGGCTTCACTTGTTTGCATCACAATCATTATTTATTCTCAGTGATAGTTCTAGTGCCAGAGTTTATAAATGGAATGGTAAAGTCTTTGTACTGGACATTTTCAGCACGCTGTGGTTCACTCTTTGGTTTCTAATTTGAGGCCAGTTTATTGTATAAAATGAGATTTGAATAGAATTTATAATAGAATGTCATCCTGAAACTCAAAGGGATTCTAACTTTTCCCCACTCTTTTTCTTTTGAATATTTGTTTCTCACACGTAAATCTGCTCAAAGTTACCTGCCTTTTCCTTCTCTAGCCCTAAACAATAGTCATGCTGAACCATTTTTTAGGATTTAAATGACAGGATAAAATAAAGCATGAAGATTTAAGAGGAGTATTAGTGAAATAGAATACTAGCTAACTTGTTTCACCTCTCCCTATTACAAAGCATTGTACAGAAAAGCTGTACTTCAGTTTAAATTTTTACTGACTTGATAGCTTGACTGAGGGCTTGGTTGTACGGTTTGTGTACAGCAAATTCAAATTATTTGTCTCAAATAAGCATGTTAATGAAGGAGAAATAAATTGATCTGTCTTAATCACTATTTATTGTCAGTTTTGCATTTAACTTTTGTTTAAGGCTATACTGTGGCTAGAATTAAACTTGGAGACTACCATTTCTATGGATTTGGCACGGATGTAGATTACGAGACTGCATTTATTCATTATCGTCTAGCTTCTGAACAACAACACAGTGCACAAGCTATGTTTAATTTGGGATATATGCATGAGAAAGGACTAGGCATTAAACAGGTGAGTGGCTTCAAAAACATATGTTTGAGTAATATAATTATGATAAGGGGAAATGCCTGCATTTGTATGGACAATAGGCTTTCCTTGGAATTCCATCGTTTTTTAGGCCAATAAGTTATGAGACTGATTTCTAACATTTCAGAGGACTGCCCTTGACACTCTCACCTTCCAGCACTCACACATATTAATACCTGAACTGTTATATTTAGGATATTAAGTTAAAGGCAGATTCATGACACAGAAATCAGCAATGCCTGTGTTATCACTCCTTGTTCAAGAAACTCTGTCCTTAATCAAATTTTGTTGTTTCTAAATTATTTTGAAATGAATTAAAAATCTTTTCTACTGATAAAATTATTTCTGATTCTAACACCTTCCTAGTGAAGTCTAACACTCTCCTAGAACTGTGGTGTTAGCGTTTTTGCCTGTATCCTCTCAAAAGAGCTTTGAAAAACTGTACTTCTTATACATTTTTAAGTTTACTTTTAAATTTTTCTTAAATTTCAAAAGATCTAAATTCCAGCTATTTTAAATATTAAAATAAATACTCTTGAAATAAAATGAATACATTCTCGAATATCCAGTAGACTCTAAATATCAAAATAATTTGATGCCCAGTGTTGATTTTTTAAAAAATATACAAACAAGTTCTTTAGTTACAAATTATATTTTCCTTATTTCCCTGAATTTATATATTTATCCCTTGCTTTCATATATAGAATTATATACTAATGTTATATTTTTAGTAATTTGGTCTTTAACTGGTCATCTTGTCATACACATCTGAAATAGTACATAAATGTATCTTTAATTCTATTTTGTATGATCTGGGTTAAAAAAATTTGTAAGATATTACTTGTCACAGTTGACTAGCTATTAATCTATTATTAATCAAATAAATAAAAAATTATAAAATTTTACTTTTTGTATTTTTTTAAAATTAGTTTATGTGTAATTGAGACTAGCACTAATTCTTTTTTTTAATATTTATTAGTTGTTGATGGACCTTTATTTACTCATTTATTTATATGTGGTACTAAGGATCGAACCCAGTGCCTCACACATGTGAGGCAAGTGCTCTACCACTGAGCCACAATCCCAGCCCCTAATTCTCCTTTTTATTTTTATAAATGTATAACTTGAACCTCGTTCACATAAATCAGTCTACAGGAATGGGAATAGTTTTTATTACAACACAGTCACTTAATTCTTTAAACTGCTTTCAAATGGTATACCAAAAATCAGAGTGATGTCTCATTAAAAATGATTTTTAGTGCTCCAGCCATGACAACTTTGATTAGGAACCCTGTTCATTAATGTTGAAAGAATTAGAAGCCAGAGACTGGCAAAAGAATGTGTTTCCTGATCCCTAGAGCCATTCACTTTCTCAGATTTTGAAAAGTTTACTGAAAAAGGTTTGCCAAGATTTATGAAATGATTCCATTATACCCCTTACTCTGCCACATTAGGGGCATTTTGTTGACCTCATGTGTTTAGAGTTGGAGGAAAAGTTGTTAATTTCATTTTGCCAACACTAGTTTTTCAGATTGTTTTTTACCACATTTAGCTATTTTATTTCTGTTTCATTAAGTCAATGTTAATATTTTAAAGTTATCTTAATATTTACAATATTATTACTATTAAACATTTAAATGTAGTTTTATAAGAACACTGGAGTGCAGGCTGAGTGCTTTGTTTCCAGATCTGTGCCACGCAACACATCAGAGAAGCTTCTCTGCCTTGTCAGCCAGTCAGCCCAGTCAGGCTTGGTTTCTGTCAGAAAAACTGACTTCATTTTTTTAATTCAAATAAAATTTGCTATGTGTTTAATGACTAATATAAAGATCACATATAAATTATGCATTTGTGGGATATATTTAGCAATAATTTACTGAAAGAAATTGAGATTAAAATAATTGATAATCTGTTTTTATAATAGATTATAAAACATGAAAATTAATATACTCAATTTAATTTATAATGTGATATATAGCTAATATTATAAATTCTTATGAATAAAGACTATGAAAGAAAGGCATCATATTCTTTCAATGAGAGTGAGCAAAGGAAACTTAGGTTCAGATTTTGATAATAACTAGTCTCTACAAAAATCATAATAATTCCATTACTTTTTGTAACATCAAAATTATATTTTCCTATTTTTTCTCTTTTTTTAAATGAAAGAAATATCCATATTGCTAAGTGTTAATCAGTCCAGCAAGTAGGATAGCTAGAAAAATGTTAAGTATTAAATAGAGATAAGAATTAGCTACAACTAGAAAAAAATAATTCAAGATATGATTTTATAAAGTTTAAATTATTCTATTGAATCATCCTCAGAGTCTGTGTTATTCCATAAAGTTTGATCTATGATCTTGAAAAATAAAACAGTCTTAAAAAATTGTCAGATTTTGTTTAAGTGTTGGAGATCCACCTCAGGGCCTCATACATACTAAGCATGAGCTCAGCCACTGAGCTATGCCCCCAGCCCTGAATTAATTTTCGAGGGAGGAAGGTGGGTAAGCAGGGATTGAACTCAAGGGCACTTGACCACTGAGCCACATGCCCATGCCTATTTTGTATTTTATTTAGAGACAGGATCTCACTGAGTTGCTTAGTGCCTCACTTTTTTTTTTTTTTTTTTTTTGGTACCAGGGACTGAACTCAGGGGTATTTGGCCACTGAGCCACATCCCCAGCCCTATTTTGTATTTTATTTTGAAAGACTGAGTTGCTTAGCACCTCACTTTAGCTGAGGCTGACTTTGAACTCATGATTCTCCTGCCTCAGCCTCCCAAGCCACTGGGATTATAGGCATGTACCACCACACCTGGCAATAGTTACTGTGTTTTTTTTAAAAAATCAGAGAGGCTAACCATAGTGTTACTATTTGAAGGTAGTCTTCTCTTTAACTAATGACACACCCCCAGGACGAAAATAAGAAATATCTAAAAGTAAATGCTTATATTTAAATATATGAGCGGGGGGGATTGTTTTCGTCCATATAGGCTTTCTTTCCTCCATTTCATTAAATTCTTTCCTAAGAGTTTTTTTATAATAATCAGGGCATGGAAAAGGTTATATTTTTTAGTGCAAATTATCACAACTCCTACTATTCTCTTTATCTGTGTATCTAAATTCTCAACACTGCATCCTGGGTCAAAATTAATATTGACTTGTTTTACCCTTCATAGAAATATGTCTAAGACAAGATGCCCTACAATGGGTTCATAATTAGTCAATGTAGGAGCCTTCTCCAAAACCAGCATTTTAGGGTTTCTCTTTATGTGGTGACCCTGAAGTTTTTATGCCACTGGACAGAGCACATGAGAAAGGGGTGAGACAGGAGAAAGGTGTGCCTTTATTTGCAAAGTGGAGAGAGGTTGCTGTGCACACAGGCCAATTTCCAAGCATTTACTTGATCAGGGAAAGCCCATATGTAAGTTTAGGAATTAAAAAATAGAGCCCTTTAATAAAGGACATATATGGGAAGGGGAGGGTGTTCTTCCCAACCTGGAGTCCCAGCTGTCCTCACATTGTTAACTCTACGCCTTCTCCAATAAAATAAGCCAATCAGGTGTGATTTAAAAAAAAAAAAAAAATAGAGGCCTTTTAACATTGCCCATACAAGTGCCTCTTGGAAAATCTTGAGTGTGAACTGAAGATTTGAAATTAAACCAGAGTTGCTTACACCAAGTGAAGTTTTAAGTAGGAAAAACAGCTTGAAACCTAGAGGGTATGTTTGGAATTCTCCAGGTTAACAGATAACACAGAACATGGCTGTAGCCAGCATATCTTCATAACAAATAGGATGTTACATTGGGGAAAATAAGCAAAGTTTTCTAAACTTTAATTAAATTTTTCAAAATAGTGCAGTTAGATAAAGAAATTTTACCCAAGTAAAGCTGGATTTTTTTCCTTTAGATAAGGGAAATTCATTTTTAAGTTGAAGTAAAACAAGTTTTCCGAATATATGAACTAAATAGTTTTACATATTTTGACAAGAAATAAATTTGGGTTTGTTGCTTGTGTTATAGGATATACACCTTGCAAAACGCTTTTATGACATGGCAGCCGAAGCCAGCCCTGATGCTCAAGTACCAGTCTTCTTAGCACTCTGCAAATTGGGCGTTGTCTATTTCTTGCAGTACATACGAGAAACAAATGTAAGTGATTTGTGCCTCTTTCAGTTAAAATACAAATGATATCTCTTTCTCGGGCCTGGAGGTTTGTTTAAAAAGTTGAGAGGCATAGGGAGGAATATTCTCTGTTGGATCTCATTCCTTCCTCTGCTTAGGTAAAGTACCACAGGACCTCATAAGGTGAGGGTCAGATGTAGACATGAAGCAGTAACAGTTTTCAGGTAGCATTTCACAGGGGTTCCTAATGTTAAAGCATTTTTCTCTGATGCAGGTGTTTTCCAGTTTAGGGAAAAGAGACTAACTCATGGCAATTTGAAACAGTATTTAAACTAAACTCAGTAAACATTAAATGAGATGACTGCCTGGGAAGGACTTGAACCAGTTCCTTAAAAGAAAAAAAAAGGCAGAGGTTGAGAGGGTGGGGAGAAGAACCTGAGAATCTCTGCAACCTCTTGCACCTCAGATTCTTCCAATAGTGAAAAATGAGCTAAAAATGCCACCAAAATTTTCCTGCCCAAAAATAACTTGAATCATTTAAGGAGACTAGCAGTAGAACCTAAACAGAAGATGGGTTACCTGTTCTCTTCAAAGACCTACTTTTGTTAATGATATTTACATGTACTTGCTTTTGGGTTCTGTCAGTTTTAAATTTTGCTCATACTACCAATAGTTCCTAATAGGAAATTACAGAATTTAACTCTGAAAACCCAAAAAATGTTCAGTCTTTGTTAAAATCAAGGGCCATTTAACTTTAGTTCATTGAGAACCATAAAAGGATGATGTTTTAAGCTTCTGTTAATGTCTTTCAGAATAGTTTGGTATAACACTTTGGCCTCAGATTCAAGATCAGCTTTCCCTCCATGTTACACAGAGTCCGTGCTGCTCTAGCAGCTATAAAGAGAAATGAACTTCCTCTCTTTTGCAACCGTTAGCCATGCTGCTGAGGTCCTCCACACGCAGGGCTCCAGAGCACTGGACATGTTAGATTCTGTCCTCAAGGGTGTTTATACATGTGATATCAGTTGCTATAATTGCTTTGATGAGCCAGGGTATGTCATATATTCTGCCAGTTGAAATTATCTTTTTCCTTTAGTTAAAAAGCACACGGATTCTCTCAGGACTAATTTAGACTCTTGTCTCCCACAGTTCTCATCACTAAGTATGGTCTAAGATTTGATATTGCAGTATGCCATGAGTATATTGTATCTGCTGTTTTTAATATAGAAATATGAAGACAATGAAATATCCCATAATTCTACCACCGAGATACCCCAACTTAAAAAAAAAGTACAAGAGTAATAAGTATTAAAGGACAAGTCAAAAAGAAAAGCACAAAATCTCCATTTCAGACCCCTCTTCAGTTGTTTCTTATAATTTTTTTCCAGAAAAATTTAGCACCTATACCTACAAATATGCATTATGGAGATCTTGTAATATTGTTTAAATAAACAATAAGCCCCATATTTACTCATTTGGGGATAATTAGTAAATATCAGGAATAACTTCTCAAAAGTGACAATGAAATCTCAGACTAAGAACATAAATTAGTTCAAATTCATTTATTAATATAGTGTGAGTTTTAGTTAAAGCCTAACCAGAAAGCATTATCCATTCAGCTATTAGGCATTGAATTCTTATAGTCTTCAGTTACCTGAAATGTATTGGGAACAACTCAGCTGTCACCGGAACAGCTCTTCAGTCAGGTTGCCAGCATCACAGACAGGTTATAGGCAACCAAGATGCTCCTGTTTCCCCCTGTTCCTTTATTGTGTTAGTGTCTCTTTCCAACTTTTTTTGTGGAAGATGATTGAAAATTGGTACATTAAATTACGAGGGTGGGGTGGTATCTTAGATATTTTATATATTCATCTCTTAAAATAGCCCAATTCCTGAGACACATTATTGTGAGCTTCAGTTGAAGGCTTTTAAAACCTTTTTTTGTTAAACACATTGAAAAAGCAGTTAATTTAATTCAGTATTTATCTCTAATTTGTGATGTAACTTTCGTAGTTCCTTGCCTGACATTGGAGTGATAATGATGTTTACATTATTTGCATTAAGATTCGTGACATGTTCACCCAACTTGATATGGACCAGCTCTTGGGACCCGAGTGGGATCTTTACCTCATGACCATCATTGCATTGCTGTTGGGAACAGTTATAGCTTACAGGCAGAGACAGCACCAAGACATGCCTGTGCCCAGGGCTCCAGGGCCACGGCCAGCTCCACCCCAGCAAGAGGGGCCACAAGAGCAACAGCCACCACAGTAACAGCCACCACATCCAGCCTTGACCAGTGGAAACTAAGGAACTTGTTTGCTGAGAACACTTGGATTTGATACAGGACTTGAGATCAGTGGCCACCTCCTGGAAGAGGCACAAGGAAGCATTGAATTCCTAAAGCTGCTTAGAAATCCGATGCCTTTATTTTCAGGGATAAGTAACTTAACTAAGTTGAATGTTTGTTTCAGTGCCATATGGAATAACAACTCTCAGTGGCTTTTCACTTTTTTTCTTTTCTTTTCTTTTCTTTTTCTTTCTTTTTTTTTTTCTGAAACATGTGAGACAGAGTAATTTCTGCTTCATCCAGCTATCTTTTTTTAATCCTTTTGGTCATTCTTTCAGTGTACATAAGTTATTATATCAAACACCTTTGAGGTCTTGTGCATTGACACTAAAAACTGATCAGTGTAAAAAGGAAAACCCTTGTTTAAAAGTCTGAAAGTAAACTTGCCTTTTAAGTATAAAAAAAAAAAGAAACCAAAAACAAAAAAAATACGTCTTCAAAGTATTTTGGAACTGCAATAACTGAGAAATTTTTACCAGACCCCATGCAAGTATACACATGCGTCATATTTTTTATTTTGAAAGGGAAAGTTGGAAAGTTTCTTATAGGTGATTGTCACACTTCATACCACGCTTTTGTCGTTCAAAGACTAAAAGGCTTTGTTAAAGAGTTCTTGTGAACGTCACCTCTTTGTAATAGAATATATGTAAAACTCTGAACTGACTCCTTGCACTAACGTGAATTTTTCCAACCTACTCAGTGTAATTTGCTTGTTTGTTTTGAGTGTACAGAACCTTGACCCAGAAGCCAGAGGTTGGACTAGCTGGGAGAAATTAGAAAGCAACATTAAAGAACTTTGGATCAGTACCAAGATCATAGACATGCTTTCCCAAAAGTTGGAAGTATTTGTTCCCAGGTTTTATTTTAAAATACTTTGCATTTCTTACTGCTCAAAGAAGATGTCAACATCCTGAATTCTTCAAATATGAAATACCATTGTCAGGATATGGCATACAGTAATTACCATCATAATACTACACTCAGAGAACTGAAGATGGATTAAGCTCGGTGATTGATAAAACCAAGACCTATTTGGACTACTTTGTATGTTCAGGTGGCTTTTTATTTCTGATAGTTTTATGTTACAGTAAAAAGTTAACCATTTGCTTAGCTGTTGTGTTCACCATCCTCCCACTGTTAACGTTAGGAAATTCAAGGCTACTACACTTCATGGTTACCTGGTTAAATAGATGGGGAAAAACAAAAATAACAAAAAAGAAAATTGAGAATTTCATATAATCTCTCAAATGAAAGCATTAAACCAAATTGTATTTCTTTTTATGGTTAAGTGGTGGTATTCGCCATCCAGTGTCTATTCTGAGCCTGCATTAGTAAGTGAGCAGTCCACTGATGTCAGTCTTTGTATGTTAATCTTCAGACTGTTTTTCCATAGTTTCTCATGTGCCAGAAACCTGAAGTTTATTTCATGTAGAGTTGTAATGCTTTGGTTTTTGAAGTTGGGATTGTATTTAGAATTAGATTTAATTAGTCTATAATGAACATGAAGGATTTAAATGTGAAGCTATATACTTTTTTGTGTGCTTAGAATATTAAGAGAAACCTAATAAGCAAACTTTTCTCCCTGATATTTGCTTCCAAATTTGAAGAGGTGGTCACAGAGAGGACCATACATATAAAAGCATATCTGTAAGAAGTATGAAATGTTTCCCTCAAAAGTGTAATGTTGCTTTGGGCAGCTCTTACAAATATAGGGACCCGTACTTAAAAATTTGAGTGCAGGTGTTATAATTTGTCAGGGTCTTCATTGCTGCCTCTGCCTATACCCTTCAGAATAAGTATAATCTATGTAGCAGCCACACATACTTCTTTAAAAGGCACTGTTTTAATTTAGAAACTAAAGGAGCTGGCATGATGGCACATTCCTGTAGTCTCAGCTACTCTGAAGGCTGAAGCAACAGCCTGGGCAACATAGTAAGACCTCGGCTCAAAAGAAAAGAATTGTTGAAAAACCCTGTAAGATGACTTACCAACTTCCAGTTTTTTCCTACATCATCCACCTAATTTCTTCTTGGGTAGCATTTTTTTAAATCTATCTTTATTTCCCTCCATTAGTACTTGGGGAAAACGTTTCTTAAACAGCATGCACTTGGGCTGGATGGGAAAGTATAGTCTTATTGTTTCATGTAATAACAGATTTCCTGTTAGTTTAGTCCTTGCTGTGTCCTTTTTTATTATTAATACTGCAAATATCCTTTCCTTGGTTTGCTTCTACCTCCTGTTTTACCCTGGGCCACTTGCTTTCAGAAATTTGAATAGTAAAATAACTCAGTTCTTATGGCTTCTTTTAAAGACTGTCTCAAAATACTTGGCTCCCTTTTTCTTTTTGTTCATGGGACATGATACCTAAGCAAATAGGAATTGGGTTTGGTTTTTTTCCTAAAAATAATGCACAATACTTATGTAATCAAATGGCATCCATTTGAATAAAGTGACAATAACTAAAGCTAGTTAATGTCAGTGACATTAAACTAACTCCAGGATTCAGGAGTTTTAATGTTAGAATTTAGATTTACCAGATAGAGTGTGGCTTCATTTCTCCATGGTAGCCCACCTCTCCTGATACCTTTTATAGTCTGTCTTTGGGCCTTCAAAGGTGGTGACAGCGTTCTATTCAGCTTCGCTTCTCTTTGTGCATTAGCTTTGTTGGTTAGCCAATAGTTTCAAAGTCCATCCATTTTGCTTCTATTTTATTTTTGCAAAGGTGGCACTGGTGGGGGTTTTTTCCAAATTTTTTTCTTCTTTTTGTGTTTGAAGTTTTTTCTGTTTTCTGCATAAGGGTTACTTTAGTTTTGATTAGTAGTCAATGGCACAGAAAAAGGACATCAGAATTCATTATTTAGGACTTAAATCAGATTAACTTTATGAGTCATTAATCTTGATGTTCTTGAGGATTTGTTACCCTTTTTCATATAAGGTTGATTTCTGGGACTTTTACCACTAAACTGTTTTGTTTCTGTACCATTGGGAAGCTTCATAAACTTCCACCAGTGATCTGGTGATGATTTGATGGTTGATTTGATTAAGGAGCCTCCAGGAAACCTGATTATTTTATGTATAGAATTTTGTTCATTTTTCCCTCTCTTCTCTGCTCTTCACATTTGTTCTTAAAACCATCGTTTTAGAAGTATGCATGCTGGCCAGTAGATGAAAACCACAATTCTTCATGTGTGTGGCATGTGTACTAATGTCTAACTACATCTGCAAAAACTTCCTCTACAGAGGTTTGGACTAACATTTCACATACACATTTCAAAAACTATGCTCCAGGTAAATAGCCCCTTTACCTGCCAAGAAGAGCAGGGCTATTTTTGCTCCAGTGACAGCTGGTATTTGTTTTGAAAGTGAACCTAATATGCATTACACAGTATTTGGACCAGAAGTATGCAAAAAATAACCAGAGCAAAAAAAAATTCTGTTTTTATGCAAACTTTTTCATTAGTCATTGCTCAAATATGAGTGAAAATATGCAATTAGTGAATGCCATATTTTCTGAGGTACTACCTGGTTTTTAAATGTGTAGTATTCATTGAAAAGAAGCTAAATTTATCCATCCACTTGATATTTTAAGAAAATTTAAAATGACCCCAAGTAACAATATTTGTATCTTAAGATGACTATTTGCACAAGTATAAAGTGTGATTTTGTACACAAGAAGGATCCCTTGGTTATGTGCAGGGAGCCATCTCACATGTACCGTTTTTACTAATTTGGATTGACATATAAGATGACACTATTTCTCTTTCATTTAAAAAAAGAAGAAATGTTGATACGATCCAAATAACCACTATAAATATTCAGAAGAGGAAGTTTAAAAAGACCATGCTGGCATTGTGAAGGAATACCATGGTAGACTTTTTTGTGTGTGAATTTATTTTGTATTTAATGAAATGCAGTATAAAAGCTGGTGACGTGTAATATAATTGTGTAAACAGACAAACCCTGTTAATAGAGAGATGTACAGATTCGTTTTATACTGTATCTTGAAACTTGTGAAATAAAGATTCCGCCTCTGGTTTTCCTGTATCCTGTAGTGTACCACCACAAAGCACCTTTCTACCCACTCCTATTTTAACCTGAATGATCCAGCTTTTTAAGGAAACTTTTCTAGACATTTAGAAGCTTTTGGAAAACATTTGGGGGGGGACATTGTGAATCCATCTTTCATTTTCAACTCCTGAAATTCAGGTTCCTGTAAGTCGAGTGTTGTCTAGGGAGAATATGAATTTGCCATTTGTTAAATCTCTGATATGTTTGTCCTAAATCAGCTTGTGATAACAAGATTCACCTTAACCCAGTTATAGCAACATTTATGTAAAGTATGTTTGTTCATTCTCTTGTCCCAGGAAGTTTTTAAAGTTTGCAGAAATGCAGACTTACAACACAATAAAATCTATTTAGAATAAGTAAGAAAGATCTGAGTAAAAAGGAAATGAAAAATAAAGCAATATTAAACTGGGAGTGAGCTTTGTACACAAAATGCAAGTCTCAGGGACTGGGATGTAGCTCAGTAGTGGAGTGTTTGCCCAGCATACATGAGGACCTGGCTTCAAACCCCAGCAGTATCCCCAAAAAAGCAAATTAGAAATGGATTACAATTTTGGCCCTTGGCTTTGTAGCAGCCAACTCAGAGGTGATCAAGGCAAAATGTTCCAGCTTAGAAGGCTCAGATCTTGGGATAAAAAGTCTAGATAATGCAAATTGTGGCAAGTTGGATCTCAATTTTCACTTTAAGGAGCGCAGCCAGCTACCTCAGATGACCTTGGGTAAAATGGAAGTTGGGATGCTGGACATGACTCAGCCTGGAATTGGGTATGATGCCTACTTACCACTTAGCCCCTTTCTGAGGAGTTGTTAAAATGCAGTGGTCAGTCTTCATTGAATCAAACTTGATGAGAAACGGCCTCTTTAACTCCCTTTGTGGGACTGCCTATACCAGCTTTGAGATTTGCTTACACTAAATTAACGGCATATACTTGAATGACGTAAAAGTAAAGATTTAGAAGATAATTTCTGTAGTAGAAACTATGAAAAACAGGAGAAGGAAATTTTTTAGTTTCTGGATATTTTCCATGAATAAGCAAATAAAAATAAAGCTTAGATTCTGCCAGTTTAAAAGGAAGTGCCGCAGTATCAGGAATCTTTCATACTTGTGTGACTTCTGTCACTGCCTAAAAGCCATCAGATTGAACAAGTTTATAATTAGATCCTGAAAATTCTATGAGCCTAGGGTATTGTTAGTGTTCCATTTTGAGCAAATGATTTTTCTTAGAGGCCAAATACTTTCTTGGATTAACTTCTTTTAAAACTGACCTAGTGTTAATTCTTAATTGTATAGTAAATCCCATTTCTAAAAGCCCCACATATTTTTTTCTCATGTAAATTGAATAGATCATCCTACCTTAGCTAACTTTCAGAACATTCATGTAAATATTTGTTGCCCAATCCAGTCTCCTTTTGCCTTCTCTTTACCTCCCCATAGAACTTTGTTGAAGTTAGCCTCTCAGTATTGAAAACGGTTTCTCATGTGCCTTGTAAGTATTAGGAGATTCAAATCTCCTAAGTAAGGGTTCTGACTTTGAAGATTTCGTTGAGTTTTACATAATTCAAGATTTAAATATGAACAGAAACCTCCTTTCTTGGAAACAGATTTATTTCAGAATGTGAAAAGCACAGCTGTGGCTTTCAGAGTTTGTCCATCTGGGTTTCCCCACTCTTCCCCTATGGTCTTGCCCATAGTATGCTCTTCTAAGGAAATTTTGATTAATTGAAATTTTTTTTTCTCCTAAATCTGAAACTAACAGATGAATCCTGATTGTGTATGTGCATGCATCCATGGTGGTGGGGAGTGGAGGGAACCTTCTAGCTGGTTTTGTTTCCTTTATGCTCTAGTATAAAATTTACTTGAATTTTTCCAACCTACACGTATATGTTCTACATTCTATTTGGTCAATGTTGTTTGACCAGTACTATCTTCAGCCATGCATGGAAATTTATTGACAGGACTGAGAGACGTAAGAACAGTACAATATTTCCCTGTAGTACGTTTTCTTCCAGTATTAGGTAGGGATTGAATCCATGGCCTCGCAGAAGCTAGGCAGTCACTCTACTGTTGAGCTAAACCCCTAGCTAGTTTACTAGCCCCATTTTTACTGAAACTGAAGTATGTACTATAAGTGGAACTGTCCACACCAGAACTGTTAAGAGCAGCCTTTATTTTTTCAAAAGCAAAAAAAAAGTAATTGAAGATTTAAGTTTGTATAATTCGTATCTACATTTGATCACTCATTTCAGACTTAAAAGCAATTAAATTCTCATAACAAAATTGATATTTTGTGGACTGAGGTTAGTTAAAGCACAGAAGAATCAAATAGTTCTCACCAAATACAATATGAGAGGTTATGAGAGCCGGGTGTGGTGGCACACGCCTGTAATCCCAGCACTTTGGGAGGCTGAGACAGGAGAATCGAGAGTTCAAAGCCAGCCTCAGCAATGGCGAGGCACTAAGCAACTCAGTGAGACCCTGTCTCTACATAAAACACAAAATAGGGCTGGGGATGTGGCTCAGTGGTAAATGCCCCTGAGTTCAATCCCCGGTACCAAAAAAAAAAAAGAGGTTATGAACCAGGCATTATGTCTTAGAGGGTGAAATAGAAGAAAGGCCTAGGACAGACTAGAAACCCTAACTTTAACTGCAGAAAAAGTAATTGCAATTCCTTTGTCCTATTACTAAAAAGGGCTTTTTAGCCAGGCACAGTGGCACACACCTGTAATCCCAGCACTTAGGGAGGCTGAGACAGGAGAATGAGTTCAAAACCACCAGTGATGGTGAGGCGCTAAGCAACTCAGTGAGACCCTGTCTCTAAGTAAATCACAAAATAGGGCTGGGGATGTGGCTCAGTGGTCAAGTGCCCCTGAGTTCAATCCCCGGTACCAAAAAAAAAAAAGACGAGGGAGACTTTTAATTGCGTTACCATGCCAGGACAAGAGTCATGATAAATGGGACAGATGGATAAGGCGCAGATCCAGATACAACCTCCACAGGCTACAGTGGGTTCCTGCATTCCCAGCTGCTGCTCCTCTGATGTTTGATCCCAAGAGATTAGTGATCAGTCCTAACCCCACTGAATAGCCCCAAAAAGTAAAGAAGGGAATAGTAAGGGGGGAAAAGTTCTGGGCTGAGTGGGTAGCCTTAGGTAAACTGCTCACTTCATATGGTTCTCATGGCAGCATGAGCCTGGGGGCACAGGATGACCATTAAAGCCGTAGTGAACCACAGAAGGTCTTAAATGCTGAAGAAATTGAATTGACTTTTTTCACTAACACCAGACTCTTACAGGCCTTTATGGTGGAAATAACTTACTCGTCCTAAAATCGTTAACTCCAGATAATTAACAGGCCAAGTTGCCCTTCGTGTTAAAAAGGTTGATCTTAAATTTATAACCTAAGGTTTCATTTTGTCCTTTATCAGCCTTTATTATACTCCAGGCACTATGTTCCAGGCACTGAAATGTAAAGTGAATTTAAAGATGAGCATGAATGAAAGAATACATTGAAAGAGGCTCTTGTCCTCTAGGATCATCTTCACCACTGACTAAACACAACATCGAATGGACACTAAGTGCTTTACATGGATTATTGAATTGAAAAATATTCCTTGATGTTGGCACAGTTCATGTTATTCCCACAATAGATGAAGAAGCAAGTTCAGAGAGGCTAAGCAACTAGCACAAGATCACACAGCTAGTGTTAGTCATAACATTGGAATTCAAATAAGACTGTCTTGGGTATAAATCCCAAGTTTTTAACCTACAATGCTATTCCATTGTCCTTAATGCAGTGTGGTAAGGTTTGTAACAGAGGTGCAAACATAATGCCATGGGGAAAGAGAAACAGCAAAATGTGTAAAATCTGCCTCGTTTACATGTCAACTTGACCATGCTGGCAGGCGGTTCTATTTTTACCATGCACGTCTAAAGCAGTGTTTGCAGGTATTCTGTGCAACTTCACAATTTTAAAGATAAAATTCATTTGGAGCAAATGAGAGTTGGTTCCTCTCTGATCCACCATGTCTAGTGTGGGGTGGGGAACCATGTAACTAGAACCTAAACCTTTTTCCCATTAGTATCTGTCAGGGCCAGAATATCCCAAACAGCTCCCCCACTGAGGTGCCTGGGATGGGATGGGATGGGATGGGATAGCTACAACAGCAGCAGACTGGCTCTCTGCTTCATGTGCGTCTGTCTCAAGGCTGGCAAAATTGCCTCCAAACTAGCATCCCAAGAGTCCAGGTGAAGAACCCAGCCTCGGAAATCCCAAATATCATTTCCACTGCATCAATCTGTCACTTAGGCCAGCTCAGAATCAAAGCATGCTGTGTGGGAGAGCAACAGACCATCTCCCTGTGGACAATCAGCAGGGGAGGACAAGGAGGAAGAATCTTAGAGACGAGACTGCCACCATCGCCAGTTCATTTTTCTCTGTGGCACCGGCAACCTTTGTAGTTCATGACTTGGTAATGGAGATCATCAGTGTTTCACTTGCTTCAGGGTAACTTCTCTGTAGGTAACTGGTGCTATGAATTGTGGGAAGACAAGGGTGACACAGTGAATCAGATGTCAGCCCCATTCTCAAGGACTTCCTGAACAGTGGCCTGGAAGAGCTTTTCCAGACCAAGGCTTTTCCCCTGATTTCACCTTTTAGGAGCTTCTAATGTAACTTACCAACCCAGTTTGTCTACAGATTTAGAACTAGACCTCCCACGTCCATTTTTCTGAAATAGCTGAGCTAGTGAAAAATAAATAATGGAGTTAATGGAGGTGTGTGTTATGCAATGTTAACCATACCTGTTTCGATTCTTCCAACTGCTCCTGCCTTAGTGCTTTGCCTTGCCTCTTTGCCCTACATCTGCCCTCTGGCCTGGTTTACTCTCCTCCCCCAGGTCTCTGTTCAGACTTGCCTGTGCCTACATTAAATCAGATCCATCTGTTATTCACCCCTCTGTTTTTCTTTATAGCCCTTCTTATCATTGTTTACAATATTTGTTTAATCTTGGTCTCCCTGTTGGTAAATCCCAAGAGGACAGGCAGCAATCTGTCCTATTTAGCGATGTGTGTCCAGAGTTTGGCATAATGCCCAGCACACAAATTAATTTGATTAATGTTTGAATTAGTAGATGGACTTTCCAGTAGAAATAACATTATAAAAGATGGTGAAGCTCCAGAGTCAGCTGTTAATAAATCCTGCTAAACACAAATGGACTTCAAGGGTTTATGTAGTATTGTGTGACTTGGCCATTTTATGTAGGATCTTCCCGTTCCCTGCCCGGTTCTCCCTAATGCAAGCAAGAAAGGAGAAATCCTTTCTCAGAAAACAGCTCAAAGGAGGGAGAGGAAACCCAGTGCATCTGGCAGGTGCTTTCACCACTTCTAGGAGAAGGAGGAGCCATGCTCCAGAAATAGGGGCAGAGGGCTACATTGAATTTGGCCCATTGAAGTGACAAAGACCTTTGCAAACTGAAAAGCAAAAAAACACTGAGTACTTAAACCACCGCTGAAAAGAAACCAAGACAACCTCTGCCCTCCTAGCTACATGTGGCAATCTCCCTCAATCCTGCCTGAATGCTTATTCTCCCCAAAGCTTTGTGCCAGAAAGAAGGCCCTGGGGGTGCTGCTGTGTCAGCCCTGGGTGTGCACAAACTTACACAGGATGTGGGCCTTTCCACACATGTCTTCCTTCACTCACTAAGTGGATACTGCCAAGAGATCATACTAAGGAGAAACTCGGAAGAAATAAATGGGAAGATTTGCTTAGGTTTTCTCAAGTCTTAGGCAGTAATGATATTCTGTCTAAAATACCATTAAAAACTGAAAACTAACAAGTGTTCAGTATCTTTTCATTACTGAAAGCGTCTCACTCCTATCTTAGGATTTTGTGATTGGAGGAACTACCCAGATCTTTTTATTCTATTTTGTTCCCTCCACTGGTTTTGTTTATGTAAAGAGAAAGGGCAGAACAGAGAACTGAATCCATGATGCAAGCAGTCTCCTCTTACTCTGCCTAGCATTGTTTCACTCAAGGGTAAATGATAAATTGCACTGGGTTTAGTATAGATGCTCTATACTCTTGTGTGTGTCTGTGTGTGTCTGTGTGTGTGTGTGTGTGTGTGTGTGTGTTGACTTTCAGTCTCTGGGCTCACAGGGCTACTCAATGTAAACACAAATGCTGGCTCCTCTGAAAACTGTGGCTGTAGTTACCAGAATATCCTCAAGAGGGCACCAAAGGGCTACTGCTGAAGAAAGCTTAGCCAGAAAAACCAGAACTTTTGTAGAAGACTTTTCAGGGGATAGATGAAATCTGAGGGGCACGTGCTCCCTGGCTTCGCGCAACAAAATCATTGTAACCACTAGACACATCATCTGGGCCTCCATTAAGCATGAATGCTTCCTCATTGCATCTCCTGTGTTTAAAAAATAAAAGCAATGACATAGCAGAGGATGGATACTGGCTGAAAGCAACCTGACAAGTCATCTTGTCAGCCCAGTTGTGTGCAAGGATATGGGAAATAAAGATCCACAGGCTTTGTAGCCTCTCCCACAGGCCCTCCACAGGCGGCTTCCCAGACCCCTTCAAGGTTCTCCCACATTCCAGCAATGTTCCTTCCACACCCGTGAGAGGGAGAGAAGCAGGCTCTCAATGTGAAAAGTGTCTTCAAGAGTCTCCAGCTGAAAGAAACTGAGAGGTGAGCCCCTGGGGCAGGAGGGGTGTCTGTTATGGAAAGTGACCCCTTCCTCCCAGGAAGAGTCTCCAAAGTGCTTGTGCTGTTGTAGTTTGCATTTCCTTTACTAGTGACAGGACAATTTTCCCTGTGCGAGAAGTCATTCCTTTCTCTCTGTGTGCTATCAGTTTTGTTCATTTTTCCTATTAGATTATTGCTCCTTGTGGATTTCTGTGAACTTTTATGTTAAAGTTTTAATTTTAAAACTAAAATTAACTGCCAGTTTTTCCCAGTTTAACATTTGCTTTTTTTGGTGGGAGGAGGGGTTGGTGGGGGAGGTACTGAGAATTAAACTCAGGGGTGCTTAACCACTGAGCCACATTCCCAACCCTTTTTTTGTATTTTATTTAGAGAAAGGATTTCACTGAGTTGCTTAGTGCCTGGTTAAGTTGCTGAGGCTGGCTTTGAACTCTCAATCCTCCTGCCTCAGTCTCTGGAGCCACTGGGATTATAGGCAGGCACCACCACGCCCAGCTAACATTTGCTTTTTCACTTTGATCATGCTGAGTTTTGTCTTGCATACTTTGTTGTTGTTGTTGTTATATAGTCATATGTCCTATCCTTTTCCTTTATGGCCTCAGGGACTTTTTTCTTTTAAACGTATGTTTCCAAAAAAGGAGAAGATGGAAAATAGGAAGACAGACTGGGGCTAGACACAGTGCCCTGGGTAGGCTAGTAAGAGACATTCCAAACTAATAATCTTTATTTATTTAAATGCATTTAGAAAACAGGGAGGAGGACACAGGGTTCACCTTCCTTAGAATGCCACTGGCTCCTGAACCAAGCCCCTTAGGTAAATGAGGAGTCCTCTCTCCACCTTCCAGTCACATGCCATTCCCTGAGAGGGATCTTGTACATGCAGCTTTGTTCATCTGGTTGCATTTCAAATATCATTTTGGGCACTTTGCCCCCCAGTGCTGGAGATCTCTTAAACCCAGGGACTCACACCGGCTAGGCAAGGGATCCAGCACTGGGCCCTCCTCTGCCACTCTCTTGCCTCTCCTGCTCTGAGTCTGTCCTCCCCTCCGACCTACTCCCCTCCTGATGAACAACAGAAACAGAAACTGTCTTCAGCCAGATGCAGGAAGCTGCTTCACCCCCAGGAAGGCTGGCAAGGGTTGGCGATGGTTTTGAAGGAAGAAAACAAGTTTGATGGACTGCTAGAGGAAATGGCTGGGCGGTGAGGGCAAGAGCTTCCCCTCCTGGGAGCAGAGGACATGCAGAGCCATATGTGACCCCCACACATCTTCTGTAGATAAAATGCTTGGCGTTGGCTGGCCCTTCACTGGAGAAGGACACACGATAATTTTTAAATGACTCTGCCTTCATTGTTTCCCCTTCATTCCTATTTTTCTCAAAGGATATAAACTGCAGTTACATATGAGGGAGGAGAAGAGTTATCTTACAGTGTTATTGGTACCAAATAAGGGACGATTAAGAAATAGACTTGGGACTGGGATTGTAGCTCAGCGGTAGAGCGCTTGCCTCGCATGCGTGAGGCCCTGGGTTCGATCCTCAGCACCACATACAAAGCAATAAAATAAAGACATTGTGTCCATCTACAACTAAAAAAATATTTAAAAAAAAAAAAAAGAAATAGACTTTTAGCCGGGCATGGTAGTGCACGCGTGTAATCCCAGCACTTAGGGAGGCTGAGACAGGAGAATGGCAAGTTCAAAGCCAGCTTCAGCAATGGCGAGGCGTTAAGCAACTCAGTGAGACCCTGTCTCTGCATAAAACATAAAAAATAGGGCTGGGGATATGGCTCAGTGGTCGAGTGCCCCTGAGTTCAATCCCTGGTACCAAAAAAAAAGAAGAAAGAAATAGACTTTTACTAAGGGACAACATTCATGAGAATGTTTTTAAATCTAAAAACTATTAAGAGAACACAATTCAAATGTTCCTGAGTAAGTTAAGAAATGAGAGAGAGTATCCTTGGAGCCATTCCTCAGAGAGCTGCGGAGAGCTATTCATTCCATGTCCTGCTCCATACACATACGGCAGATTCTCAGAGCAGCTCCCAGTCACCATGCTTCTGGGAAGATGGCCCTCCCTGGTACAGATGCCAGCAATCTCAAGACCAGAAAATTCCCAGGAGATCCCCAACAGTCACTCCAATTTTTCCCTGTTCCAAGTCTCCCAGCTTTGCTTCTGCATCCACGCGCACAGTTCTAGGAGACGTGGCATGCCAGTTCTAATCTACTCATTGCTAGCAATCCACCCCTTGGACATTGGGTTTTGGGCTGACGGTGTGTTTTGTTACTCTTTTTTCCATTGTTCACATCCTGAGGGAATATGTTACATGCTTTTCCCCTAATCCAACTCCCTCCCCAGGTAATTTTAATACCACAGACATATCTGTTCATGCCCTCTATGCATATCTGTGCGTTACGAATAAAAAGATTTCTTTGGTCCCGCCAAGAACTCATTTTCACCTCTGGGGGACAATATGGCCCTTGTTGAGTATTGTGCAAGAGATGGTGCAGCACTATTTGTAATACCAAAGATTAGAAAATAACTTAAATGTCCATCAAAGGGACCAGTTCTATAAAGCATGCTATACCCAAGGAATACAATGACATGTAGACACAAAAAGGAAGAACTCCTTCTGTGTACTAATACGATAAGGTCCAAATGTGCAAGGAAAAGAACAACGTTTACAAAATGGTGCCCTTTTATAAAAGGGAGAGGGAGAATGGTTACACTCATTTGCATGTGCAAAATCATCACAGAAAAGATACATGTGGGGGGCTGGGACTGTGGCTCACTGGTAGAGCGCTTGCCTAGCATGCGTGAGGCACTGGGTTCGATCCTCAGCACCACATAAAATAAATAAAATAAAGATCCATTGACAACTAAAAAATATTTTAAAAAAAAGAAAAGAAAAGAAAAGACACATGTGGAAAGAGTGACCTTGGTGTGCTTAGAGGAAAGAAAACTGGATAACATTGGGGCAGAGACAGGAAGATAAAATTCTAACTGTATCCTCTGAACCAGGGGGTTGTGTTAAAAGTTCAACGTCTAAATTTAAAGATAGCATGGATGCCTTTGGGTATGTTTTATTAAAATGTTAGCCTTGCAAAATTAGTAGTGTTCCCTCTTGATACTGCCAATCAAAGGATTCTCTTGTTGGTTGGATTTAAGGACCTGATAGCACATGCCTTTTTGCCTCTGTTATCCATTTCTATAACCTTGGAGTACGGGCTTTGCACCTTGGGAATTTCCATAACACCTCCAAAACTAGCTGAGCTTGAAAATGGAATTTCCCTAATGCCCCATTATTATCTCTCTGCTCAAACACACAGTTAATTCCTACATAGCCACATGTTGATTATCCACACTGTACATTAGACAATTTTTCCACACCTGCCACAGTAACTATCTTTGGGCAAGGAGTCATTGCCTGATTTGTTGAACATTCTGAGGCCAAAATTTCCTCCAAATATTCCTGCCATTTCTGACTTGTTTTCTAGACATGCAGAATTATAAGCCAGTGAGGAGCTCTTTACACAGGGAATTTCTGTCATTAATGTCACCCAATTGGATGGTACTCTGCATTCTGCTGAAGGTTCAGGTAAGCTCCTATCTGAACTTACTCATCAGGTTACCATCCAGTATTAAGCAAGTGCTGACGGTGGACTCATGGACTGGGATCTGGTACTACCATCAGCGGCAAAACAGGGCTTAGTCTCAAAGCCATAGTCAGGACTTTTTGGGTAATGATTAAATTGTAAATAATCATGGGCAAAAAAAGAAGGTCACTGACATTTTCTTCATAGGGTGAAGATTCGCTGTGGATATGCTGTGCTGTAGCCATTGTTAATAGCCAAGTGGCCAAAATGCAGGAGGAGGGGTTTCTAGTCTTCTGGTTTGAATAGATGCCAGTTTAAGGCTATTTCACTTCCTCTACAGGGTTTTTATCTAATAGCTTTTGCCAAAATTCTTAGAGATGATCAAATTGTAGTCTAAGGAGTTTTATTGGGGGGGAAGGGGATTGGTGATTGAACCTAGTACAATGGTCTATCACTGAACTATACCCCCAGTCTCACAAAAACTGTGTGCATTGGAGGAGGAAAAGAGAATTAGGGAGCTGCAGCCCAAAGAAAGAGAATTCAAAGTAGTTAAAATCTATAGGTTCCATTACAAACACCATATTTATTTTGTGCTCTTTCTTATACCCTTTTGTTCCATGAAGAACACTCATTCGAGAACCCAGAATGTACAGAGCTATAAATGAGGGGGTTCAAGTATTTTCCTAGAGGAGCTGACAGTTTAGATGAAGACCAGATACACTCACACACCAGCCTCTAAACTTAGAGACTGAGATCTAACCAAGTACAATCGAAAACACTTAGCAAAGCCGGGCACAGTGGTGATGCCTGTAATCCTAGCGGCTTGGGAGGCTGAGGCAAGAGGATCGCAAGTTCAAAGCCAGCCGCAGCAAAAGTGAGGCGCAAAGCAACTCAGTGAGACACTGTCTCTAAATAAAATACAAAAATAGGGCTGGTGATGTAACTCAGTAGCTGAGTACCCCTGAGTTAAATCTCCAGTAACCTTCTCCCCCAAAAAACAGAAAAACAAAGAAAACACTTGGCAAAAAACGACATAACTGAATTCAAACCTGTGGATCTCTTCATGACTTCTCTGACAGTCTGATAGAAGAATGTGTTGCATTTATTCTCAACTTTCCCAGTAGGAGAATACTTTTTTAAATTTCAGGAACCTCCATGTTATAGTTGTCATTTGTTTTGTTTTGTTTGGTACTGGGGATTGAGCTCAGGGGCACTCGACCACTGAGCCACATCCCCAACCCTATTTTGTGTTTTATTTAGAGACAGGGTTTCACTGAGTTGCTTAGCGCCTCGCCATTGCTGAGGGTGGCTTTGAACTCGCAATTCTCCTGTCTCAGCTTCCCAAAGTGCTGGGATTACAGGCGTGTGCCATGGCACCCGGCTTGTCATATTTTAATATATTCAGTTAATGAACAAGGAAGGACCACGAAGACATTTGCCAGCACTTGATGTCCACCAGGGGGCATCAGTGCACATATTTTTAACCTCTATTCTACCAGTTTGTGTATGGGACTGTTAATAATTCACATAACTTGTTGATAGTTCTCCCTGCACCACTAATGAAGGGATAGAATCTGAATAGCCATCTTGGTGGTATCTATGGGCTCAAAGAGAAGTCCTAACTTTGGAATCTGAAGATCTGGTTCCGGTTCTGCTTCTGTGTTTGTTGGCTGGGTGAAGGTGGTGATCACTGAGTTCAAGTTGTGATAATGGGCACGATAATCACCATGGTCTGCCTTCCTTATGCTACAACTGCCAAGCTCCCATGAGTGTCCACAAAGAAGCCACTTCCTCCTCCCTGAGTCTCTGTCCAGAACTCCCCTCTCTATACCCTCCTCTACCTCGCAACTCACTCCTGTAGTGCCCCAGCTCTGCAGGCAGTGGTCAGAGCCCCAATCTGGAGCCATGGGAGGGACTCAGGGCACAATTCAAGGTGGGTAAAGAAGTTTCTTAGTGAGCAATTAACAACAAAGGATAAGTGCTCCTTCAACAAGTAGATCATAGATGTCCCACAATTGTTTGTTCTTTATTTCCTATAAATATACTCCAAGTAAAATAAAAGGTCCATATCTTCACTGTCCATGTGGCTACTAAACACTTAAAATGCCATCAGTCCAAGTTGATCCTGCTGCAAGTGTAAAATTTTTGCCCATTCTCAAGACTTAACATGAAAAATAGGTGTAGAATATTGCTTTAGTGTGTTCTGGCTGCTATAACGAAGTACCATAAATTGAGTAGCTTATAAACAACAGAAATTGATTTGTCCAATTCTGGAGGCTGAGAAGGACAAAATTGAGGCTCCAACAGATTCTGAGCCTGGTGAAGGCCCACTTTTTGGTTCACGGGGGGTGGCTCATCTCTGTATCCTCATGTGATAAAAGGGAAGAGGGGATCTGTCTCAGGCTTCTGTTACAACAGCACTAATCCTGTTCATGAGGACTCACTGCCCCCTTCCAATACCAACTGTGTCCTTGGTGATTGGATTTCAACCTATGACTTGGAGCTAGTGCACATGCCTGCAATCCCAGCAACTCAGGAGGCAGAGGTCAGGAGATCACAAATTTGAAGCCAGCCTCAACAATTTAGTGAGATCTCATCTCAAAATTTTAGAAATTCTTAAAAGGAGCAGTTGGGGATGGAGCTCAGTGCTACAGCACCCCTGGGTTCAATCTCTAATATGGAAAAATACAAAAACAAACACATATGACTTTGGCAAGGTACAAATATTGAGACAATAGTAAATTCTGTTTGGTATGCATGCTACTGGGAATTTAATTCGGGGGTGCTCAACCACTCTGCTATACCCCAGTCCTTTTTAATCTTTATCTTGAGACAGGGTCTCACTGAGTTGCTAAGGCTAGCCTCAAATTTTTAGCCTCGATCCTCCTGCTCAGCATCCCAAGTTGCTGGAATTATAGGCTTTGGCCACTAGATGCTAGGCAATATTTTTATTAATAATTCTTATTTGATTATGTTAGAATGATATTTTTGATATCAGATGAAGTAAAAACATTATTAAAATTAATGTGGCTGCTGAACATTTCAAATGATATATGTAACTCATATTTTTATTGGATATTACTGATCTTAACTACATAGGTTTTAAGTTTCTGCCCTGGAGACTGTAACTCAGTGATAGAGCATGAGCTTAGCATGCTCAAGTTCCTGAGTTCAATCTCCAGCATTACTACCACACACAAGTTTGTGTCCTGCTATGACATTCTCTCTCTCTCTCTCTCTCTCTCTCTCTCTCTCATGAGAGATGAACAACCATTGAAAAGGCAAGGAATTTTCCCTAAGGATCACCTAAGAAGCATACTTATAAAAGTTAAAAGATTTCTAACACCCCCCGTCCCCATCCCCCACTCCACACACCTTGAGAAATTCTCATTCAGCAGATCTGAGGTGAGACTTGCCAATCTCCATGTTTACAAAATGCCCCCAAGATTCTGGTTTCCCGAGAAGTTGGAGAGATACTAAAATAATTGGAAAATATATGTAACTACATGGAAATGATATCCAAGATAGCAACTGAAATAATATCCCATGATGTGTTTTCGTTGATAAGACATGATTACATATGTATGTGTGTGTAGAAATACACAAATGCGTATTTGTGCAGAAAAAGTTCTGGGAGGATGCTAGCCCAGCTGCTCTTGCCTCTGGGAAGTCTGAGGAGAAGAAGAGATGCGCTTTCCATTTTTACTTGCTGTACTTCAGGGTTTGTTTACACATCATTTAAAGGAGGAGGAGAGCCCTTTGTGATTTCATCAGTTCAGAAATATTTTGGGGAGGATGAGCAGAGGCTGTCATTTTCACTCACAGTCAAGGCCACCAGCCTAGGGGCAGCACCTCGTCGGGTACCCGGGCTGGAACTGTGGTCCCTCCCAGGAGCCCCAGCCAGCCTCAGCCTTTAGCTCCTCCCTCCTCAGCCCCTGATGCAGAGGGAGCCCCGACTTAGGAAGAAAGCTTTCCAGATCGCGGCTTGGCCCGCAGCGGAGCCAGAGCTATGAGGTCACCCAGCACAGCTGCGAACTATTTCAAGGAAACAGGTGGCGTCTCTGACCTCTTCCAGGCTGGGAGTTTGCTGGGAGAGGCCTCTTTCAAGGGCGTCCTCGAAGGCCAGCCATAGAGCCTCTGGGGCTGGGAAAGGGAAGCATAGGGTAACAGGGTGTCCTCAGGGGGTTGTAGATGGTACTTCCTCCAAAATCCAAGTCTCAACCCTGGCTGCATTTTTTTTTTTTTTGATACCTGGTATTGAGCCCAGGTGCACTTAACCACTGAACCACATCTCCAGCCTTTTTTATTTTTTTATTTCTATTTTTTAAATTAATTAATTAATTTAAATGCATTTCAAGTCATAGTACATATATAGAGCTCAATTTTTCCATCTCTCTGGTTGCAAACCAGATAGAGTCACACCATTTGTGTCTTCATACATGCACCTAGGGTAGTGATGTCCATCTCATTCAACCATCTTTGCTACACCCATTCCCCCTTCCCTCCCCCCACCTGTCCCCACCTCCCCCCTGCCCCATCCAAAGTTCCTCCATTTCTCCTATGTTCCCCATTCCCATCCCCCTTATGTATCATCATCCACTAATCAGAGAGAACATTTGGCATTTGGTTTTTTGGGATTGGCTCACTTCACTTAGCATAATGTTCTCCAATTCCATCCATTTACCTACAAATGCCATAATTTTATTCTCTTTTATTGCTGAATAATATTCCATTGTGTATATGTACCACAGTTTCTTTATCCATTCATCTACTTAAGGGCATCTGGGTTGCTTCCACAGTTTAGCAATTATGGATTGTGCTGCTATAAACATTGAAGTGGTTGTGTTGCTGTAATATGCTGTTTTTAAGTCTTTAGGGTATAGGCCGAGGAGTGGGATAGCTCCTCAGCCCGAGTGGGATAGCTCCTCAGCCCTTTTTAATATTTTATTTAGAGACAGAGTCTCGCTGAGTTGCTTAGGGCCTCAGTAAGTTGCAGAGGCTGGCTTTGAACTTGCAATCTTTCTGCCTTAGCCTCCTGAGCTGCTGGGATTATAGGTGTGAGCCACAGCCCTGGCTCCTAGCTGCATATTCATTCACTGGGAAAGCCTCAGAAATGCTGAGCTGGAGCTGCAACACCAGACCAACAGGATCCCTCTCTGAGCCCAGGCCCAGACATCAGCATTTTTTTTTTTTTTGGTACCAGGGATTGAACTCAGGGGCACTTGACCACAGAGCCACATCACAGCCCTACTTTGTGTTTTATTTAGAGACAGGGTCTCACTGAGTTGCTTAGTGCCTCGCCATTGCTGAGGCTGGCTTTGAACCCCCGATTCTCCTGTCTCAGCCTCCCAAAGTGCTGGGATTACAGGAGTGCGCCACCGCGCTGGCTTGGCATCAGCATTTTTGACAGCTCCCAAGAGATTGAAATGTGAAGTCATAGTTGAGCCCTCTCATCTAACCTCTGCAACTGAAATCCTAGGACCAGTAAGCTTCCCTAGAAGCTTATTGGAAATGCAAAATCTCAGGCTCCACCCTATCCCTAGAGAATCAAGATCTACATTCCAACAAGATCCCCAGATTTTCCTAGCACTTTGGGATTTGGAAGAACTGCTGCTGTGGGGATGGGGGTGATTTAGCAACTGGAGGGTGAGGATGAGCACACCGGCTCTGTGCTGGGGGGCTTGCAGACCCGGTGAAATGCTAGCTAAATCTCTCACTTCTCTGAGGTGCATTTGCCTTATTGATATAATGAAATAATAAAACATTCCTCTTAAAATGTTATGTGATGATGTACCTAGAGCACCTGGTACTTAGCACTCAGTGAGTATGAGCTCCTATTTTGTGAGGATCATTACTGTTTGTAACCCTGAAACACAACCTGTTCATTTGGCCAGCATGGTGTGAGCCTGTTTTGGCCACATTTCTCATGTGGCTCGCCCCCAGACCCATCTTGCCAGCGTCAAATGTCCTCTCTCTCCAGGGGCTCAGATACAGGGACCAGAAAGTCCATGGCTGGATCCACACTCCCATTCAAGAGCTGTTTTTCCTGTTGAAATCATGTGATTACTCCATCGTTAGGAAAAGAAAAACAATAAAAGGGTGTAGGTTCTCGTAATTGCTGTGGAAGCTGCAAATGTGGAGTGTTTCTGTGCCAGCTGGAGAGAAGGGCTTGCGGTCGCCGTGTGCCAAGTCCCTGCCTCCCAGGCTTCTTGGTTGCAGTTCAATTCTGGATTGAGAGTCAGAGAAGCTGTGTGTAGGCGGCTTCGTGACAATTTGGGGATGGTCCACTGATAACGATGAGTAGTGGATAACAGTTTTCTCCAACGATAATACTTTTATAAAAGCTCTTTTTATTTGCTTAGCAAACATTAACCATTTTCCAAGTGCTAAGCATTGCACTACTATCTCGTGTCATCATCAAAGTAACCCTTTGAGGCTAGAATGACCTCATTTTGTAGGCAAGAAACAGGCTCAGAGATGTTTGAGTCCAAGGTTAAACAGCTGTGGAGTGACAGAACTGGGATTCAAGCAGAGTTCACAGTCCATTCTGGACCATTGTATTGTAGTGAACTGTCTCCAACCCAGGAGTACCTGACTTTGGAGGCCGGAGCCCTTACTAGTTAAAGATTGAATTGTTTGTTAAATGTTGTGCTTTTTCCTCTTAGTGTTGAGAGAAGCACTAAGTTACTCTCTCAGCTCTTCTGTCATCTGAGAGAGAAGATATTAATCCACTATGAACTATGGTTTTGTATTTTGTAAACTATAATAGCTTGAAACCATCTCCGTTACTTTCTTCCACCTTTCCATTCAAGAATCATTTATTGAGGTTGTCAGAAAATACATGGATGAGTAAAAAGGAGAGATGTATCTTGTTTTGAGAGACAGGAGTGTGACAGAACGAATTCTGGCTGCTGGAGGAGTGGAAAAAACTTTGTGGTTTTATGGAGCATGAAGGAATTTCAGGCAAAGGCATAAAGCTGGCTTTTATCTCCCTGCTCTTTTTTGTTTATTTATTTTCAATCACTAAAATACAGACCCCTTGAAATAAAAGTTAATTGGGATTTTTAAGAATGGACTTGATCTTAATATTATTATTATGGTTGTTGTTATTATGGTGGTGCTGGGAATTGAATCCAGAGCTTTGCCCATGCTGGCAAGTGCTCTACACTGAACTACATCTGCAGCCCCTAAACTTGATTTTGAATTTTAAATGAGTTCAAAATAATGATTTTATAGCATCTCACAATTCCAATCGCCACACACCAAACACTGTCCTAAAGACTTGATGAATATTAACTCACTCAATGTTATTTTTGTTCTCTTTACCATGCTTTAAATTGCCCGGTGACTGTCTTCATTCTTTCTATCCACAGAACCCAGGACTGTTGTGGCACTAAGTAAGCAAGAGCTCAAACAGAATTTATGTAACAAATGAATCCTGCTACAGGGATACCATGTTATGAAGTACATCTAGAAAATCATTGTATTCTCTATTGCTGATGTAAAGTTTAACAAAAGTTCACAGAAGGGAAAGACCAACATGGACCAGAAGATATACTGAAAGACTTAAGGATGTTACAAGTCTTGACTTGGAAATAAGAAATCTAAATATAGATTCTTCAACACTACTTCAACATCTTAGTAGCAAGATTTCCCACTTGGAAGAGTAATGGGTGGTGGGTGTTAGAGGGAAGGAATCAGGTCCTTGTAAGGGACTTTTTCTGTCCCATCTACCTCTTAACCTCAAGACCCACCATTTTGATTTTGGCTGACATTGTCTATAATCTTAGCATGTTCCACAGACTGACTATGCCATAAATATTTGTGGAGTGGGAGAACTTTGCCATAAAGACAAAGCTAATCCTTGAATTATAGACTGATGGTCATTAGGAATTCATAGAAAGGAGGGGATGGGACATGGGGGCAGGAAAGATGGTAGAATGAGATGGACAACAATACCCTAGGCACATATGGTGTAACTCTATATTGTGTACAACCAGAGAAATGGAAAGTTGTGCTCCCTTTGTGTACAATGAAGCAAAATGCACTCTGCTGTCATGTATACCTAATTAGAATAAATAAATTTAAAATAAAGAATTCATAGAAAGGAGAAGGATGGGAGCGGTGAGCTCTTACTGAAGGATTTTTAGTGGACACAGATTTCGGCTGGTCTATGGGACATAAAAACACAGATTCCCCCCTTCCCATGCCCCCTAATGTTTTTCCAAATTGCTGGTTAAAATGGTCCTAGTCCTCTATACCAGCTAACACTACACTGTTATTACTGGTGGCCATTAACCACATGCGGCTATTCAAATTTTAGAACAACTTAAAATTCAGTTTTTAAAGTTGCAACTAACCACATTTCAATGTCTAATAGCCACACATGTCTAGTGGCTTCCATACAGAATAGCTTAGGTAAAGAACATTCACATCACCATAGACTGTTCAGTCCGACAACACAGACTAGGGAGTAAATCCACCCTTAACTGCTGACGGTGCAAGTATGGGGAGTAAATGAGCCATATTTAACTGCTTTTCACAGGCTAAGCAAAATTCTTCCACACTTTTATAATTTTAGCTACTACACTTAAATACTTAATTAGCACTTCCCCATTAACAGTTCCTACACTCTCAGGTTGTAGGCTGTGTACATTTTTTTTTCCAATCCAGTGGTTTTTAGTATATTCACAAATTTATGTAACCATAACCACTATCTCTACTTACAGAACATTTTCATCACCCTAAAAGGAAATCTAATTTCCATTAAGCAGTTACTCCCCATTTTGCCTTTCCCTACCCGTAGAAAATCACTAATTTTCTTTCTGTCTTTCTGGCTTTATTCTAGACATTTCAGATAAATGGAATTATATATTATTATATATCATGTGTTCTTTTGTTTCTGGCTTCTTTCACTTCGCATAATGCTTTTAAGATTCATCTACATTGTAGCGTGTATCAATCAGAACTTTATTAGTTTTTATGACTATTATGGTTTGGATGTGAGGTCTCCTCCCAAAGCTCACATGTGAGACAATGCAAGAAGGTTCAGAGAAGAAATGACTGGGTTGTGAGAGCCTTAACCCAATCAGTGATTTAATCCCTTGACAGGCATTAACTGAGTGGTAACTGAAGGGGTAGGGTGTGGCTGGAGCAGGTGGGAATTAGGGTGTGGCTTTGGTGTATATATTTATATTTGCAGAGTAGAATCTCTCTTTCTGCTTCTTAATCACCACGATGTGAGCTGCTTCCCTCTGCCACATACTCCACCATGATGTTCACTCAGTCTCATCTTGAGCCCCAAGAAATGGAACCAGACTTCTATGGACTAAGACCTTTGAAACTGTGAGCTCTCAAATAAACTCTTCCTCCTCCACAGTTGTGCTGGTTGGGTCCTTTAGTCACAGCAGTGAAAAAGCTGACTAAAACAATGACTAAGTAATATTCCATTATATACTACATCTTGTTTTATCATCAGTTAATGGCTTTTTTTCCCACTTTTCAGCTATTATGAGTAATGATGCCATGAATATTAACGTACAAGTTTTTGAGTGGGCATATGTTTCCACTTCTCTTGGATATATACTTAGGAGTCAGAATTTCTGGGTCATATGGTAACTCAAAGTTGAGCTTTTTGAGGAATTGCCAAACAGTTTTTTAAATCAGCTATACCATCTCATCTTGTGTACATATAAGAAATATCTCATTTTTCTCTTTTCTTGAATGTGCTTTACATACAGGAACTACCTACTCAGTATTCATAGTTGGATTGAATGGATGATCCCCTATATCAAACGTCCATCCAGTCTAGAACTGGTGGATGCCCTGTTGAAGACCAGGATACGGGTGTGGGCATAGTCTCTTCAATGCCTGTCAGGTCACCTTATTAGCCTGCCAGGAATTTTAGCCTGCCAATTCATGTTTATTAAGTGCCTGCTATGTTCTACTTACTAGGCTATGTATTGGGGATTCATTGCTAAGTAATGAACAGTCCTGTAGTTGAAAAGATGGTCATATAAGCATATCTCTAGAATGCCGTTGCTCAGTGCCTGAGAGAGTTAGTGAAGTCTTGAGTGCTAAATAGGAGTTGTCAAAGAAGAAATGTGATGCAGGAGGCAGGACTAAGCAAAGCATTTTTCTACATAAGGCAGGAGACAGATGTAAACACAAGCAGTTACTACCCATATGAAGATTCCAGAGGTTTGTGGTGGGATCCAGATTTTTCTTTCACTCATCATCTTTGGACTGAGCTTAGTGCAATGCAACTGAATTGAGCAGTGTACCACATCATTATGGGGCAGCTTCGTTCTCTGGCTGAAACAAGATGTCTGTTCTCCTTTGGAATGATGGTATGATCAATTCAAATGGAACTTCTGCTTTGACAAAAACCACAGCAATGAGTCTGGGAGCAATGGCACATACCTGTAATCCCAGCTACTTGGGAGGCTGAGGAAGGAGGATCTCAAGTCCAGGGCAGTCTGGACAACTTAGTAAGACCCTGTCTCTAATAAGAAAAAAAAAAAAAAAAAAGCCTGGGGATATAGACGTAGAGTGACCCCAGGTTCAATCCCCAGTACTGTAAAGAAAGAAAGAAAAAAAGAAAACCTTACAGCTATGAAAAGTCAGCAGCTAGAATTACATATTCATGGGTTGATATCTTCATGTGCTTCTGACACTTGAAGAGGGATGCCTGTGGAAGAATTATCCTCATATGGTCTCCATTTTGTTATGCTCTGGTGTTCCAACTAGGTGAGGTCCAACTCATTGCCTAGTTAGTTCATCTTTTCAATACAAATGAATCAACTGTTTGTGCACTGATATAAACTAGAGAAAATGGAGCTTGAGGGTCTTGGGCTGCTCAAAGTACATGACTTTTAAGCTCATTCTAAGGTAAAAACCAAGACTTTGGGCAAGCTAGTTTTCACTTGAGTCTTTAAGTACTTGTCTACCAATCCAAATTTTCCTCTCCCAACATCTATCAGCATAGAATAGGAGTAGGAAGAAATACCTGCAGAAAAAAATGATTTCATATGCTGTGCTATTTACTTCTACTTATTGCCTATAGGTGTACAGAAGGGGTGTCTTTTAGAGTGGCAAAACAAAAGCCTGGTGACATCCAGATTTATAGCAGTTGTATTTATTTTTTAGAAGGATTCAGTTCAAGTGAGTAGAATTCTTGGGCTAAAGAATTATAGGGGAAGAGACTGGAAGATGGGAACAATGATAATCCCCCATACTCCCTCTTTGGTCCAATTGTGCCTCTCCATACAGTATGGAGTGACTGCTGCTGTGTCTTTCAGTTGAAAATCTCTCTATACTCATAACTAGAGACACTTGTCTACATGTCTCAGAGTACATAAGGAAGTCCTTATGAAAGTCTTTTTCTGTATTTTTGATTTAATATATATAAAACATTTGGAACAGTTCCTACCAAATAATATGCACCACAAAAATGTTACGGGTAATTATTATTAATCAGCTTCATTTCCCTTGCTATTAAGTTCCTTGCAAATGAAAATCTCACCATCTTGCTTTTTTACTTCTCCCCACAGCACCTACTGGTGTTCTTAATAATTTGTCGACATGGTTAGGATCTTGGACAAGTCGCTTATATTTTCTGAGCTCCAGTAGGACTACAAAGAGTGTGTGTAGATTCCAATCCAAGTCCACAAACACTATTCGGCACCCACTGTTTACAAGCTACTGCCCTGAAACCTACGCCCTATGCATAGTAAAAAGTATCAAAAATGAACATGCAGTCAAAGTATCCTGTTAGGAATGAGGCCAGGGGACCAATACCTGTGCCTTGGAAGTCCCCAACCTCCAGCCTCCAGCAGGTGTGGGTGGTAGTCCCAGGCTATTCATTTGGCCCCCACTCCCGTTCTATTCGAAGCGACACTTTTCTCTTCTCCGGGTATTTAGTCGTCCCATTCGGCCCAAGGAGAACAGGATCCGATTTTCAGCGTCCCGATCCGGGCCCCCGGGTGCGGTAGGAACGCGAGGCAACACCGCAGGAGGTTTGGGGAGCAGATCCCGGCGGTGCCTGGTGCGTCCCACCGCCCAGCTCCCGAACCGCCCAATCAGGACGCAGCTTGGGCGCGCGCCTCAGCCAATCAGGAGCGGCGGGAGCGGCGCCGTGAGCCGGCGGGCGCCCAGCGAGCCCGAGTGTCGGGAGCCGGCGGCTGCGCTGCGGCGAGCAGGGACAGTGGCGAGATCCTCGCGGCCAGCGGGATTCCCTAGACCCGACTAGACGGCTCTGCGGCGGCTGCCTGCCAGTCGACTTCTGAGACCCTGCGGACGGCGTCTCAGGTAACTGCCCCGCCCCGCGGCGGGGGCACCAGTGCTCTGGAGAAAGGGGCCCCGCAGGTGGAGCGGGCGGGGGGCGGCCGGCCGCTAGGTCCTAGCGCCGTGGCGCTGGTCCGCACAACCCGAGTGCCTCTCGAGCCCCGCGAGGCGCGACACTTCCACAAGCCGCGGGCGTCCGGGAGTGGGAGAGGATTAGGTGAGTCAGCCCGACTGGTCGGGGGTGGGCGTAGGGGGAAGACACCTGCGACCCCCGCACCCTACACAGCACTTCTTGCCAAGGTGTCTTCCCCGGAGATCCAGGTCGTCCCGGACAGCTTCACTGGCCAGAGTGGGGAGGCGACAACAGGTGTCCCTGGGAACGGTGCCTCCCCCTCCACCCTACCCCTCACGCCTGAAATCCCAGCCTTGGCGTTCCACCTCACCTTCGGGGTGTCGGGAGACAGGACCCCAGCCTGGCCCCTCAGGCGCGCTGCCCGCTGGACAGCGCCCAGAGGCCGCTTGGACCCGGAGCTTTGGATGGAGTTTCCTGCGCGCGTTGCCAAGCATTTTGCCGGACACCGCCTCTGGCTGGGATGAAGAGTTGGAGATGAGACTGTGTGTGTGTGTGTGTGTGTGTGTGTGTGTGTGTGTGTGTGCGCGCGCGCGCGCGCGCGCGCGCCAGCGCGCCCTAATGCAGCCCCTACTAAAAGGAGCTGCCTGAGGGCTATGAGTGAATCATTAACTACAGTGTTATGCAGCTACTGGCTCCTGCCTACCTCTCTTTCTTCTCTTCTCCTCGCTCTTTCCCTCTCTCCTTCATGCCCTGTGCTTCGCGCTCCTAATTTATAAAGTGGCGATACTGATAATGCTTACTTTGAGGAGTATAGGAGTCAATGTCTGAAAAACAGCATAGCGCCAAGCACTCATTAAATGCTGACTCTTCTTTATTGTATCAAGTGGATGTACGTTTAAGGAGTAAATCAGGTGTGTCCAAACTGGTCCAACAACGATTTATATCTCTGAACAGCTTTCTACACTTGAAAGGAAAAAAATGCTATTATTAGTGTTACTGATGATTTCATTTAAAGGTAATATATCCTTTGGAGGAGGGTAAAAAAACCTCCTCCATTGTGATGCTGAGACAAATGGCCTCCAACTAGATACCAAAGCTTTGTAACCTTTGAAAAAATCAGTATGAACATTATGTGAAAAAAAAAATCACAGTAGTTTGTTGAGTGCTTATATTTCATTGTATGGCTGATAAGGGGTGGGATATTTTGAGGTTTTTGTACTTCTGTACTGTTCCCATGAACAAATAAGTAGAATTTAAAAGAAAGAAAGAAAAACAAAGGAAAAGCACCACACAACAGAATGCCAGCATCTCATGGAAACCTGAAATTGCAGTTGTTACTTTCAAGCATTTGATCCTGCATCTGACCTGGGTGGTCTAGTCTTATCTTTTGCCACTGTTTCATTTTCCTTTCCTTGTTTAATCTGAAGAATCAAATAAACATTTGACCCCATTCATTTTGTAAAACCTAAAATATCAATATGTAGCAGACTTCCTTGGAGTTCTGAATCCTCAGCTACTTGCCTTCTACCCTGTGACAAACCCATAAGGACCATCCATCCTAAAGATTCTTAAGGGTGATGTCAGTTGCATCTGCCTGTCTTATCACACTTCCCTAACCATGCAGCCTGGGACCTGGGTGTGGACAAAATGCCCCAGTTCTTGTACAGTGTCTTTTAAATGTGTCTTAGAACATATACATCCACTTAGAGAAAGCAAGTACCTTTGCGGGGCTCAGAAACTCACTTCCAGAGAGATGCAAATCTTATAAGTCTCAAATTAATGTGACAGCTTTTTCAGTTGTTTACTAGAAGACTTTGACTCTTTTCATTGGAATGGGAGGATCTGAAAACTCGCGGCTAGGGATGGAGAGAGGTGTGTGGCATAGGACAAGGCTGCTGAGTTCAGAGCCGGACCCCACCTGTGAAAGCCTGGGAAACTTGGACAAGCTGCTTTACTTCTTTGAGCCCAAATCTCGTTGCTCTGTCAAGTGAAGACTCACATTTATTCTTACTTTAGTGGATCCTAAGAATAGTGTTAATGAATGGGAAGCCCAGTTCTGAGGACATAGTTACTGATCTGTAGCATCTAAAGGAGGTCTTAAAGGTGAGAGTGGCCTGGCATGGTGGCCCACGCCTGTAATCCCAGCACTTTGGGAGGCTGAGACAGGAGAATCACGAGTTCAAAGCCAGCCTCAGCAATGACTTAACTCAGTGAGACCCTGTCTCTACATAAAACATAAACAATAGGGCTGGGGACACGGCTCAGTGGTCGAGTACCTCTGAGTTCAATCCCTGGTAAAAACAAAAAAAAGGTGAGAGTGATATGTTACACCTAGGCAAGCTAAAGTCCTGATTGAGAGGTACTGAGTGTCAAATGATGAGCAAGTCTCTTGTGAAAGGAGGACTGCAGTGGGATTGGAAAGAAGGATAGAATAGAAGGGAGAAGACATCCAGACAGAGAAGAATGACCAAAATATACATAGTCAGCTTAGGCTAAAGAACAAATAATCCCTAATGATGCTGCATGTCCAGAGTTGGTCAGTTGTAGTTCTGTCCTCATCTGTCTTTTTTAAAAAATATTTTTAGTTATACATGGACACAGTGTCTTTATTTTGTTTACTTATTTTTATATGATGCTGAGGATCGAACCCAGTGCCTCACATGTGCGAGGCAAGCGCTCTGCCACTGAGCCACAACCTCAGCCCCCCTCATCTGTCTTTATTTGGAGACCCACTGAACTTATAAAACACCTCTCTCTGGGACAATGCTAATCTTATTATGGCAAAGGGAAAGAGAAAAAGTGACAAAACAAAACTATGACACTTAAAGTCTGCTCAGAAGTGGCAGCTATCCCTTTAGCTCTCATGTTGTTGGCCAAGGTCAATCACATGGCCAAGCCAAAAACATGTCAGAGGTATGGGGAAGTGTAAGCTTCCTGCAGATAGCAAGATGTGACAGAGTATGTGGGAAGGTACAGAAGGAAACAAGGTCAGGGAAGTGGCCGAGCAGGAGAAAGTGAAGGACTTTGGGTTGTGTGCCAGGGGCTTAGGCAGGGAGCAGCACCTAAAGGGTTTTAAGTTGGGATTTGATAGGATCAGGTTTTCCCACTGAGCACACATCTCTAGTGGCAATGTGGAGAGGAGATTGAAATAGGTGAGATAAAAGGCAAGGGATGGTGAGGGCCTGAATAAATAGAGTGGCATTGAATCTGTCACTGTCTTTCTTTCACGTGACATGAAATTACTAGAAAATTTTTCATTTAGCACTTGAGTAGCTTATCTTCTTTACAAGTTCTCTCCTAAAAAGTGCATGCTCTCTCAGCTTAAAGTTTTCTTGCAGATCATTTAAAGCAGCAGTTCTCAGACTGTAGTGTGCATCAGAATGACGGAATACTTGAGAAAAATAGATTGCTGGCCTCATCCCATCCCAGAGTTTCTGAAGCAGTCAATTTGGGTGGAGTCTGAGAATTTAGCATTTCTGATCAATGCCCAGGTGGTACTGATGCTGCTGGTTCAATGACTACACTTTGAAAACCACTGAAGATAGAAATTAAGATGTGGTTGAGAGAAAGACCCAAATGGAAGGGTCTCAATGGAAGAAGGAAAAAGGCTGGAAGGTCTAAGCATTCACCATGTAGCAATTTTGCTGAGCATTGGCTCTGGCCATGAGCAATGGAGTTTGTAAAAGTGACTTGAGTCTTTAGGTTTATATTAAATTGCACATGCAATTCTTCTAGTGAGGAAACAAATGGTGGCAACAACAACAACAAAAAAGCTCAGATTCAGAGAAGTAAGCAGTATCCAAGTGTTTCTTTGTCCTCGCCCTTTGTAATTTTGCCCAACCTCTCCATCCTGTCATTGAGCACACACCCTGTAGTCTGGCTCCAGACCTCTCAGTCAAGGCTGTCCACATATTCCAATCCTGGTCCCTAATGCTTCTTGTCATTCCACTCACAATTTCTTCTGGAACTGAGCTTGCCCACTGGGTGGACACTTGGCTGAATTTTAATACAGTCCGACCAAGAAATTGCTTGTTTCACTTGAGGTAACCTTTGTGAATAAACATCTATCCAGTGTGGTCATGCAAATTGTAGTCCATCCCCTCCACTCCCTAAACAAGTAACTCTCTGAGAACCCAAGATCAACCCATCCAAAATCATTTGGCTTATTCTAATAGGTGGAGCAAGACACAACAATTCTTCTAACTCTGATTTATCACTCCTACAATGACAGCATTTAAAAAATGGTCAGTTAAGGAGGAAATATGTTAAGGGGTGTGTATGATGCAGGAAATAAAATACAACAAGGGTTTCTTTTGTTGTTGTTACATTTTTTTCAATTATAAAAGTAGCAAAAGTTCGAATTCTACCTAGGAACCAAAAGACAGCATGTGAAGGCATTAAATTCTTCCAGGGTCAACACTTAGAGTGCTTGCTAGCAGATTAGAATATTTGTTTCAAGGTGCGATGAGTACGAAATGGCCCCTTAGAGTGTAGATAGAAAAATCTAGACTCTGTGCATATTCATTTTGTCTAAAATAACAAATATCATGGTAGATTCAAACTGTAAAATGAAATGAGATTTGAAAAGACCTTTGCTCTAATTGAGATTTAACAGATAAATCACACCTTGAAAGTGTTTTTTGAGACAGGAGATTTTCCTGTTTCTGAAGAGTTCTGGGTATCTCCAGAGGTGGATGAGAAAACTTAGAACCAGACTTCTGTCCAGGAGACCTGAGGCCAACTGTTTGCCTCTCCAGATAATTCTCAAAAGCCATTTCTTTTCTTCCGTCAGGCTTGGCCTCTGTCCTGCCTTCCCTTTGTCAGCTCTATCAAGAATTATAGCAGTTCCTTCAATCTCAGGTTTCCAGAATACTTGGCTTAAAGTTTCAAAAGATGCAGCAAATAAAACCCTAGACCTAAAAAAGAGTGAGAGCCATAAGAGAGACTGTCCAAGCTGGGCATAGTGGTGCACGCCTATAATCCCATTGATTCAGGAGGCCGAGAAAGGAGGATTGCAAGTTTGAAGCCAGCCTCAGCAAATTAGAGAGGACTTCAGCAAGATCAGCAAGATCCTGTCTCAGCAAGATCCTGTCTTAAAAAAGAAAATTTAAAAAAGGACTGGGGATGTAGCTCAGTGGTAAAGTGCTCCTGGGTTAAATCCCTAGTACCAAAGAGAGAGAGAGAGAGAGAGACTAGCCAGAAGCACAGGAGGGTTCCAAGTTTGAGGCCAGCCATAGCAACTTAACGAGTCCCTAAGTAACTTAGTGAGAGTCTGTCTCAAAATAAAAAATAAAACAACAACAAAAAGGGCTGGTGATGTAGCTCAGTGTTAAGACCACCCCTGGATTTAATCCCAGTTTAAAAACAAAAATGAAGAAAGAAAAAAGAAATTGTCACTGTCTCTAATTCATTAGAAAATCTCACTGTCCCCATGGTATAACACTTATTCAGCAGTTTAAGAAATATAAAAATAAGATCACTAGATAAATACTATCCTCTCTTTATGCTGTCTCTAGCAGTATCTGTGTGCTACTGGCCTGGCAAAACCTTTGGAAGGTAGTTTATGTGAATGGGCATTGACCATCTTCTGAGTATGGGACGCTGAGGAACAAGTTCTGAGGAACTCAGAGAAGTGTAATGCTTAGTCTTCTGACATAGCCTCTGTTCTGAGAGTGAAACAACATAATGTTTGGGCAAAACCACTAATAGTTAAACAACAACAGTAGGCAAGTAATCAAAGAGAGTACCAAGTGCTGTAAATTCAGACAGGGAATCATTTTGAAGTTGTGCTGAGCTGGGAAGGTCTATGAAAGTTGCACTGTGCTGGATGCAGAAATAGGATTTAGCTAGGTGGAAGCACTAGTTTTGTAGGGACTGGATCTAAGTGAACTGAGATTCTGCATTGGTGGGCACTCCTGTTTCAGGTTCACTGACAAGATGGCTATATCTGGAGTAAAAGAATCAAGTAGAATAGGAGAAGGGAAATTTGAGCTAGTCACTTCTTAAAGTCTTCTCTTGATTGCCACGTGGCCATGGAATCTGGATGTTCTTGCATATGATAGTTTGTATAACCTCCTAACATATTAAGATTATTCATTAGTAGATGAGTGATTCTGGACTCTGATTTTTTCTTAACATGTTCATTTTATTAATAGGAAAGCACTTTGAAGCTAAGCATGGCAAACCTGTTTATAAATAAAATCTAATCCTACCATAACTATGTCACACTGGCAGATGATCAGTCTCTCTACATTTTCCAAGTAACCCAGAAAGGTCAAGTGACTTGTTTAAAGTCTTGCAGGAATCCCCTGGCATTTCCATGTTAACTGATGCCATCTCCTTTGACATGTGGTGGTGTCTAGTTGAAGTTGTTTTACAGATCTCCATAAGAATGGTGGCAGGAAGAACTTAGGACCCCATCATCTAGTTGGGATCTTTTCAGGTAGCATTATATTCCATGGAAGAACTATAACCCCAAAAGTCTTCATTAATTTTAAATTGAAAGTGAGATCATTACACTTTCTCTTTCAAAGACTCAATCCTGGTGCTCACTGAAACAAGGTAGAATTTTAGTGCTGTGGGTCTGTGTGCACACACCATCTGAATGAAATGACATGAAGTATTTTTCAGACCAAATGCCAACCAGTACAGCAGGCGGGCCTAACGGTTGCTTTCAATCTGCCTGAATTTTGAAATGAGACACCAGTTTGGTAGACTCCTTTACCGGTTTGATAGAATCCTCTATTGGCTGCCTTTTGAAGTTAGCTAATTGCTTTTTTAAAAATTAGATGCTTTAAATAAAAATAGATTTTATTTCACTGTTTGCTGTAGAAACTGAGTATGTTTGTCTTTTTTTTTGACTTAAGCTTTTTTTCCGGGGGGTACTAGGGATTGAACTCAGGGGCACTCAATCACTGAGCCACATCCTCAGCCCTATTTTGTATTTTTTTAGAGACAAGGTCTCAGTTGCTTAGTGCCTCACTGTTGCTAAGGCTGGCTTTGAACTTGTGATCCTTCTGCCTCAGCCTGCCAAGCCACCACACCTGGCTCTGACTTAAGCTTTTGTAAGACATTGATTGACCTTTATTTTATTCACTTATATATACGTGGTGCTGAGAAGCAAACCCAGTGCCTCACACATGCTAGGCAAGCATACTACCCCTGAGCCACAATCCCAGCCCGACTTAAGCTTTTTTTTTTTTTAAATACTTTTAGTTATAGATGGACATAATATCTTTATTTTGTTTATTTTTTTTATGTGGTGCTGAGGATCAAACCCAAGTACCTCACATGTGTAAGGCAAGCACTCTGCCACTGAGCCACAACCCTAGCCCCCGACTTAAACTTTTAAAAGAGAAGAATTATAATGCTATGTCTAAGTGGATAAGGCTGTGGTGATCCATAGACAGTGAATTTATTAGCATATATATTGTTTAAATGTTAAATGTGAACCCAGAGCTGTCAGAACTATAGCTTATTTGTGAATATCTTTACTGTTGCCAAACATAAAATATTAATTTTTTCCACATCATTCCTTATTGCTGCATTTCCCTCCACTTCAGACTTTGAGCACTTGAAGGGCATGAAACACTTGTATTGTTATTGAAATTATCAAAATCACTATCAGTTGCTGTCATTCATTGAGTATTACTAAATGGTTAGATTCTCTGCCACATAATCTCATGTTTTTTGCACCTCAGCTCACTAAAGGCAGGAATGGTGGTATCTCCTTTTGCAGATGAGACTCTATCTGGGATTAAGTAATTTGTCAGAGGTTGGGATGGAGATGTGCTTTGAATCCACCTCCATTAATCTCTTAGATCTGATTTTAGTCACTACAATATCTGGAAACAAAAGGAACAGTACTCTAAAGTTAATGGGGCTGGGCACGGTGGCTCATGCCTGTAATTCCAGCACTTTGGAAGGCTGAGACAGGAGAATTGTGAGTTCAAAGCCAGCCTCAGCAACAGCGAGGCGCTAAGCAACTCAGTGAGACTGTGTCTAAATAAAACCCAAAATAGGGCTGGGAATGTGGCTCAGTGGTTGAGTACCCCTGAGTTCAATCTCCAGTACCAAAAAAAAAAAAAAAATAGAGTTAATGGGGGCTGGGTTTGTGGCTCAGTGGTAGAGTACTCGCCTAGCATGTGTGAGGCACTGGGTTTGATCCTCAGCACCACATAAAAAATAAATAAATAAAATAAAGATATTGTGTCCATGTATAATTTTTAAAAATTTAAAAAAGAAACAGTTCATGGTCCCAGCAGTTCTGGAGGCCAAGGCAGGAGGATTAAGAGTTCAAAGCCAGCCTCAACAACAGCATGGTGCTAAGCAACTCTGTAAGACTTTGTCTCTAAATAAAATAAAATACACAATAGGGCTAAGGATGTGGCTCAGTGGTTGAGTGCCCTGAGTTCAGTCCCCAGTACCAAAAAATAAATAAAAGTTAATGGGGGGCTACCTGTCCACTCTGTCCACACCCTTGGAGATTCTCTTGGAAGGAAACTGCCCTTAGTTTTGGGCTGTTGGTTCACACTCAGCAGGGCAGTTGAAACATACTTCTTTCTCTTATTTCCTCTTCCTTAATGTTTTTTTTCATAGAGCAACCTTTAAAAAGAGGGACAGGGGAGCAGTGATCTGTTTGAATAAATACGGCATGACCCTCAGTCACTCACCAACCTAACTGACTTAGACTCTGGTGCTGTCTGCAACAGCCAGTCCCAGTATTTGCTGACTCCTCCAGCTATGCCATCTATCACAGTCAGGGGTCGTGGAGCTCACATACTCTGCTGTTAGTTGGTTTTAAGTTCCTGATCCCTGAGCAGCCCTTGGGGATGCAGTTCTGAAGAGTCAGAGTTGTTTGCTGTCATATATTAGCTGTGTCTGGATGACTTGGATGGTCACAGCACAGTGCTCATGGGAACAGAGATTTTTATTTTTTCAAAATTTTTGTAGTTGTAGATTGACAGAATGACTTTGTTTTATTTGTTTATTTTTATGCTGGGTTTGTGGCTCAGTGGTAGAGCACTGGATTGAACCCAGTGCCTCACACATGCTAGGCAAGTGCTCTGCTACTGAGCTACAGCCTTAGCCCAGGAGCAGGGATTTTGATCCCCTGTCATTTGGTTACCTTTTTCCTATGAAGAAAAAGACTAGGCACTTTGCAGGTATGGGCCCTAGCCATCAAAAAGTGAGATAAAAGTGTAGGTTCATTTATGTATATATATCTCTACTTACAGGAAAAAAAAAAAACAGGGAAAAAATGTGTGTCTCATGAGTAGAGCATGGTGAAGTGGTTAAGAGGATAGACTTGGAAACCAGCTGTCCAAGTTTCAAGGATGAGGTCTTAGGTAAGTTATTTAACCTCCCTCTCAGTTTTTTCTCTCTCTCTAAAAAAAAAATAATAGAACATGCTTCATAGACTTATATTATTATAAGGACTTCAGGAGTTATTTAACTAAACGAGTTGTGAAGAATTTTGACATCAGCATCTGGGAGCTAGAGAGTGTTACATAAATGTACATCAAATAATACATAAAAATAAAGTGGTAAGTGAATATCACTGTGTAGGTTAGACAACACCATGATAGATGCAGCCCATGTGACTGCTTCAGTAAGGGTACTCATGATGAGTTTTGTGCAAAGGAAATCCACACGTACCAGGGCAATTAGCCTATTTAAAGAATCACATTAGACATAATGTAAACTGCCTTTTTGTAAAATAAACTTGGGGGAAACCCTGTAGAAAGAAGGCAAGAATGGGTGACTTGATGTTTTGGGTCAGGGCTACTGGAATGATAGAGCTGTCATCATCTTGGATAGGGAAGGCTTCTGCTGCAGTCATTTTGGGAGAGATAGTAGTTGGTTGATTTTGGATATGTTAAGTTTGGCGGGCTTCTTAGACATTGGCATGAAGATGGGCATCAGGCAGAGACAGGTAAAAATTCAAGGCAAGAATTCATCTTTGGGGTAGACCCAAGCTTACACATGGGATCTGTAGCTGTGAAGGAATGCAAATAATTGAGGAGTGGTCCTAGGGCTGAACCAGGGGACATTGGAGCTTCAGTGGAAAAGTCACGCTGGCTCTAGTTTGCCCTTCCTTTCACTTTGCTAGGATAAAGTGAAGTGTGGCCATTTGGGATGTTGGCATTTTCTTTGTATGGTTTGTTATCATTTGATCCCTATGCTGCTGTGGTTAAATACATGGACTTTAAAGTTAATAGAATAAGAGCAGCTACCATTTGATGTCTTACTAGCTTTGTGCCTTTGGGCAGGTTAGTCTTTGAAACTTGGTTTCCTTACCAGTGAGACGGGAACTCATAGGAAAAAAACTTAGTTCATGGGTCTGAGGGCTCCTAAGTACTGCATTAATGCTACGAAGCTGTTCTTCCTTTATTCATAAAAATTATCACTGTTCATGCCAATGTGTTGGAAGTGAGAAACAGTGACAGCTTACACATTTTTAAAGCCCTTTGAATTTTCCCAGAGATGAAAAACATTTTAATTTAACTCATACTGCTACCATTTTTCTTTCTTTCTTTTTTTATTCAAATAAAAAGGGAGGTCAGGGAGATAGTGTATGCAAGTCAGGCACTTAGGTTTCCTTCATATTTGAAACACTACATCCAGCGATCAAGTCTGGCCCATGTATGTGACAGTTGCTACATGAATCACAGCTGCACAAAGCATTCAGAGGTCTGTAAGCTGAAAGGGGGAAAAAATTATATCCCTGGTAATGACAATGTTTTAATATAATACACATTAACCTCATACCTGCTCTTTGCCACCATGAGCCATGTAAGAAATTACTTACACTCTTCTAATTAATAGACTAGCTGATCTGCCCTATGGTTTTAAATTTGAGTTTTGTGATTGGAAAATGCATTTTGGAAGTGAGGAACAGTGACAGCTTACACATTTTAATATTGGAAAATGCACTTTGTTTCAAAATAATAATAATAATAATCAGAGTCTATTTTTTAAAAAAGTCTTCTCTACTATGCTAAATAAGAATTCAAAGATAGGGAGAATCACATTCTGAAGTCTTGTCTCTCCATTCCCTAATTAGTGTATCTGTTGTGTTTGCACTTATAGTTGATATGCTTTGAATTTGTGGCTTTTCTGTTTTGCAAGAGTTACTGTTGGTGAGATGGCCAACAAAAGATAAACTACTATTAGTGGTGACAGGACCAAATACATGTAATGGCATGGTTTGTTTCTAAATCCAAACAGTTTTGGAGAAACCTTTTCCAGATGGGCATGGATGATGTGAGAACTGAAAGAAGAAAACATTAGAAACATCAAGGCAGAAAAAAAATTAATAGGAAAGACCTTCCAGTGATTAAATTTTTCCTTCTGGTCTTTCAGGTTGAGGAAGTAAAGAGAATAGGCATCAATGGTGGGAAATTTCTATCAACTTGGAAAGAACAATAGAATAAATAATTCTTAGCCACTAAGGTGCAAACCTAGTAGTCACAAGGTCACCGGATCCTGTCTCATTTGTCTGTGGTGACAGCCTCTTCTGCCCCCACCAGGAACACTTTACCTTAAACAATGGAAGTGTCCCTGGGAAGTTGAAGTGCATACAAATGGAATTTTTACAAATCATATCATTTTAGAAGTATACCAGTGGTTGTGCTTTTCTGTGTTTTCCGGATTTTCTTTAGTGAAAATGTATTCTTTTTATAATAAAACTGTATAGAAATTAGAAAAATGAATAGAAAAGAAGGAAAAAATTAAGAGTGTGGGAATGGGTGACTCGTCATTATTTAAAGGTGCCCATTTGCTCACATTTCATAATGTGAGAGCTCTTTTGTTCTACCATTGGGGCATTTCCTAACATATCTGCTCTCTAATTTACAATTTACTTTTAAAAAGGTGAATATTAATAGTGCATTTTATATATTAAAACCCAGACCCTGCTCTTCTAGAGCCAGCCCTTCAGCTCTCACATTGTGCCAAGCCCACCCAGTGTGTCCCAGTTCATCGCGTCTGTCCTTGGCAGTTGGAGACACCCACGTGCCCCTGCCTTCAGTCAGCAGACAAGAACTTGGGATGTGTGTTGTTTGTGAGAGGCCTGGTTCACAAGGATAACGTTGCAATCAGCCCGGCCCATGCACAGCTGCAGCCCAGAAGGCCAACTGCCGCAGCCTGAGCTTTAGTGTTCAGATGGGTTGTTTTGGTTCTATGCCTGTGTCTGGTTTGTTGGGGGAAGAGGGAGGGGAAGGATTCTCAGAAAAGGAAAGGCGATATCCTCCACATTAATGAAAACGGAAATAAGGAATTATCAGTTCAGGGTCAGTAGAAGCCACAGTGCCTGGCTTCCTTCTGTTCTCCTCTTGAATGTGATCTCGTTTTGTTTTGAAGAGCCTGAAAGTGAGTTGAACTAGATAAATTGTCCTGGGGTAGGATCTTTTAACAAGTAGTTCACAGATCCCTGGGAGATTTTTAGATGGACTTCGGGAAGCCTGTCTGTAAAGCACCTTAAATTGCAAATGATATTACATGTATATACATTTTTCCAGAGATAAGAGGCTGTGGCTGGGCTGGGGTTGTGGCTCAGTGGTAGAGCACTTGCCTCACATGTGTTTGGCACTGGGTTCTATCCTCAGACCACATAAGATAAATAAACAAAATAAAAGTATTTGTCCATCTACAACTAAAAAAATATTTTAAAAGAGTCTTTGACTTAAATTAAAACTCAAAGAGATACAGATAGCCATTAAAAAAAAAAAACGAGAAAGGAAGGAAAGGAGGAAAAGAACCAGTTTCAGGGAGAGTCCTTGAAGTTTGCGTTATTCATCTTGGTCTTGGCCTTAACTAGATTGCTCTTCTTCATGGGGGACACATGCATGTAGTGGAAGTAGCAGTGCAGGTGGGTGAAGCACCTTGGCAACACTCATAGAAAACTGTCCTTTAGAAGGTGAAGGAAGTGTACTTCTTCAAATGCTGGAAAGGTGGAAACCAGAAATCTCCAACTCCTGTAGCATGATCTTCATGCCTCCTGCTTGCTCCTCTCTTGGTTGTTCTTGTGCTCCCTTAATTCAGTATTACCTGAAGCTGGAGTAAACACAGATATCTCTTTTACCTGGTCTTCCTCTGAGTTGTAAGAGAACCATGTTGGTTTTCCCCATAATGGGAAGTTGAATTTGATCCAGGCCTCTAAGAAGGAGATAAGAGAACTCCCAAGTGGTTGCTTATCCTGTGCCTGACACACAAATGTTAACCTTCCCCAAGATCCCAACCTTGATTTTTATTCTACTCATATTATTCTCTGAGTGACTTAATTGAAACTCCCTTTTCTCAGTGACCTCTCACATTGAATTAGCAGCACTCATCTTTCTTCTGAGCTCTAGACCTGCCTGTTTAACAGGACTCATAGACACCTCAATGATTGTTATACAGGCCCACCAAACTCTCTGGATTTAATACTGAACTCATCCCATCACTACAACCCTTGAACTGGTCTTCCTTCTGAGTCCTTGTCTTGATGAATAGCACAAAATTGGTCCAGTTTTCCAAGGGTCTTTTTCATCCACCTACCATGTAATTCTTCAGTCTAAATGAGCCCCAAAGAGACTTTATCCTCATGTCTTGCTGATCTTACATCCTAAATAGCTGTAAAAACACTGTTCTATCCCTCATCTTGCCATGCCCAATCACTATAATTACTAGCTCATCTTCCCATTTTCTACTCCATCTTCTTCATTGCTTCCAGAATGATCTCTAAATGTAAAGAGAATCATGTTTAGTTGATCTCAATTGCCACTTAAATTGTTTAGTTGAACTCCATTGCCACTGTGATGAAACAACCTTCTTTATAATATTGTTTAGTTGACAATTGACCTTTATTGTTTTATACATGGTGCTGAGAATCAAACTCAGTGCCTCACACATGCTAGGCAAATGCTCTACCACTGAGCGCTCTACCCCAGCCCCTGAAACAACCTTCTTAGCCCAGCCTGTCAGGCTCTGCTTGACCTGTCTCCTTCTGGTCTTCCTGGCTCTTGTTCTCGCTCATTGCTTCATCACACTGAATTACTTGTGATTCAGACAAATGACATGCTTTCATTTGTCTCCTAGGCTCTGAGAGCATATTACATTTTAATGCAGCTGTTTCGAGTGGGGGCCTTATAAGAAACTATTATACTTCAGATTTCTAAGACATGTACAAAACACACCTTAGGCCATCTCTGTTCACCCTATTCCTAACATTAAGGCTGAATCTTAAGGCTTCTGTGAACTTCATCTCCTTTCTGAGCCTCAGCATCCCTTCATACCATGTCTCACTCTTATCTACAGATCTTTATCCTATTTCTGATACATACTTCAGGGGTTGGGGTCAATAGATGATGTTTGAGGGCTGAGGTTATGGCGCAGTGGTAACGTGCTCGCCTAGCACGCGTGAGGAACTGGGTTCGATCCTCAGCACCACATAAAAATAAAATAAAGATATTCTGTCCACCTACAACTAAAAAAAATGCTTTAAAAAAATAGATGATGTTCGAGTAAGGGATTAGACAGGAGTTCTAGAGATGGACCTAAGTATCAGGGATATCTGTTGTACATGTTTGCATAGCAAATAGTGATTTTGCCTGCTATCATGACTGTTTAAACATGGCTAAGTAAAATTATACCCTCTAATTGACCATATTGTATTGTTATGTTTGTTCTTATGGATACCATACTGCCAGTTCGGAATGTTGGATCTTAGACCCCTCTATCCCTAGAATTTCACTAGATAATATCTAGCAACAAGAGATGCTAAATGAATGCTTATTGAGTGAATGAAGAAATGAATGGGTGGCATTCGGTCACAATCAGAATTCTAATAACCTGCAGAAGCTCTGGGAGCACAAATAATGGCAAGTCCAACAAGACCTATTAGGTCATCTCATCTGTCTTCTGTGCATGTGAGATTGCATGCCTATATGGATTTCTATTTGTATATAAGCCTTCTATATTGGCTGCCCCTTAGGCACTCTATCTCCAATCCTCTTAGCCCTACTAACTCTGGGTTGACATGGTGACTGACTTTGTTGGTCTGAACCATTCAGTCACCTGAGGCTACTGCTAAGGGACCTCCTACCATTTCTGGGTTCAGATGAAGCAGCACACTGAAGGGTGTGGAACTTGTTCTCCCTACCTAATGCAGCAGGAATCAGAAGATGTACCCCAACATTGAGGAAGTTGGGTCACCATTTGGTGAACTCTGACCAAAGGAGAACAAGAAAGATGGGAGCTGGTAGATATATTTCCTCTCCTAGCACCACCCCTCCAATGGAAGATTTTGAGATGCCGAAGTCCCTAATAGCTTCTCTGAGGTGACCAGGCAACAAGCTATGTTTCATGTGAAGCCATGGCTGGCTAGTCCCACTCCATCTTGTATTTGCTTCCCCTGCTTTGTTTCTCTTTTCCCCCCAACTCTGGCTTCCCTGGAATTGCTATAAGGTACTAGCATAGAAGCCTGGCCTCAAGCTGTATTCTAGGGAGTCTAGCCTAAGACATATTAACCCTGCCACCATTTTCCTGAAAAAACAGGCCAGTGAAGGTAGAAGAAGAGGAAGGTTCAGGAAGTCTCTAGTGCTTGAATCCAGCAGGACTTAGTTAGGAATCTGAGATTTTGCTCATTCATCCCCTGTCCTTCCTTGTTTGTGGAGCAGTAAGTGGCATTGGCCATCCTCATTTAAGGGAACTGGCAGGTGGGTTCATTAGTATAAAAAGATACATCTTCAGGAATCTGTGAACTGCTCCCTGTGTGGGTTGGCTACCTACTTCATGATTTCCTGTTTTAAAAAATCTAATTTTAAAGAAGTCAAATATATTTAATTTTAAATGGGAGCAATCCAATGGAATATCATACATTCACAAAAATGGATCATTATGAGATCTATGATATTCTATAAATCTTAGCTCTTCTGCTTACTCTTTGTGTGAGCTTGAGAAAATTGGCCCATCCAAGCTTTAGTATCTCACATGTAAAATGAACATTAATTAGCATTTTATCTCATGGAGCTGTAATGAAGATTAGATAATACATGTAAAGCCCTCAGCACTCAAAAGATATTAGTTGTAGTTATTAATATCCTCTTTTTAAAGTACAGTTTGAGAATGAAGTGTTAATCCCTATATGTATAGAAAACAGATTTAGGATGATTATTTTGTAGTCCTTAGAGGTTTTATTGGGATTTCAAAAAATATTTTCTTGGCTTGAAAATTTTTTCTAGGTAATGAAATCCATAGACCCACTTTTAATCTTGCCAAAACAGGTGGGAAAGCATGATAAAAAAAAGCTTCTATGGAAGCAGCGTTTGCCTAGTAGGTATTTTAAGTTTATTTTCCATCTTCTAGATATTTTCAAGACCTTTGCAAACAATTTTATGTCAACCTGATAAATCTATAGAAACAAACAGTTTTGCTATGGTCATTCAGAGAAGTGTGGCCTAGAAGATTCCAGGAATAGCCTCTTGCCCCTGGCCTCAGGCGAGTTTCAGTTATCTGAGGTAAATAGAAAAGTGCTTCCTCTGTAGAAGCATGTAATCAGGTTAATAGTGTGTACACTGGTAGTTTTTTTTTAACCTTCTTTTACAAAGTTGCATTGAGTCATTAAACTTTAAACTGTAATCATGGTTTATTATTAACTCCTTGCGATCAAGCTTCCAGGTCAGCTGTTCTGCTTTATTCCACCAATACTTGTTGCTCTCCTCTGTGTCTCCAGCACTGAGCATTGAAACATGACCTGGGAGGGCATGTCCCATCCCTTATGGAGCCAACACTCCTGTGAATCTTTTCAAGAGTCACTAATGACCATCCGAGCCCCTTTGTGTTTCTCAGCAGTATATACTAGAGAAATCTACCTTCTGCAAAACACTCTCTTGCCTGTATGACTTTGGGAGCCTCTGGTTTTTCTATTTCTCAGACTGTCTGGCTCTCACTTGAGGCTCTCTTTTTTCCAAGTCCCCTTCCATGTGTAGGCATGCTCTGAAAATGAGTCAGCTTCTTTGTCTATCTTTTTACTTCCCATAATGATACCTTGTTTATTCCCTTGGTTTCATATACCATCTTTCTTGGATGACTTTTAATAAAAATCTAACTTTTTACCTTTTTCTGTAGATGCCAAAGCTACATTTTCTCTAACCACCTTTTGGTTTCACAAACCTTGAATCTCAACATGTCCTAGATAAAACTCTTCCCTTCCTCACTTCCATTTAATTGTCTTTATAGGGCCACTACTAATTTCCTTAGAATATGCACTGGTACATTCTCTGCCCTCAATTCAGCTGCTAATGGCACTACATTCTTCTAATCATCCGAGCTTAATTGCAACTTCTTATTGCTGTTGTTCCTTTTGTTCTGTTGAATGTAGAATAACCTGAGGATTCCTATAGGCAATTTGTGTATTTTCATATTGTGCCCAAAGTTTTCTCCACACATTTATCATTTTCTTGCTTTTTCCAACATGTGGATGTGGTGTGGAGGGTATATGCTGGCTTGTTCTCCAGGGCATCTCCAGGGCAGAGTTCAGGTAAAGGGGTGCAGTTAACATTACATCTGTCTGAATGGTGCCACTTGGAGTTCTGCAATGAGGGATGGAGTGTTGGAGACAGCCTCTGTGATGTTGGAGGCCTGAGTGGCAGGGAAAGTATTGAGGGTAGCTGGCAGATCAACCCAGGAGGAAAGTTTCATATCTACAGAAGCAGGAAGGATACAGAAATAGTTTTTCTCTCTGTCATCTACCTGGGGGAATAAAGCTCTATTTTTCTAGATGAGTTCATGTTGAGCTAACTTCACTGGAGAAGAAGCCACTACACTTGGGATTTGTGGCCTGGAGCTATTTTCCTCTAATCTTTGATATTCTTGGTATAGAGAATATTTACAGGAGTTTCTAAAATGAACATGTGTGATCTTGCAGCTGGCTGTATGATAAATTAAGATAATCTCACACTGTCGTGTCACAACTGGACTTCTTTGGACATGATTTCCATATGTCCCAAAGAAGTTGGTGATGCCCCTGGTCACACTGCTGTTCGTTGTTGACTGAAATGGGTGATTTGGGCACACTAGCAGTAAGGCACTTTGAGCACAATAGCACTGCCTGACGTTTAGGTCCCGGGGAGAACCCTGTAGGCAGGCTGTCCTCTTAACTGCACAGGTTGTGTAGTACCTACCCGATGGCACTGCTCACAGAGATGACCCTGTGAATGGGGCCTCAGTATTGTCCAGCATGGTGGCACTGCCTCCCACACCTTCTCTCCCAGCTCATTTCCAGGCCAACGAGTGCCTTGCATCGGGCTGGCCTGTTTCCTGTCTCACTACTGTCTCACACCACTACTTCCTTTTTCACCCAAATTTCTAAGGTCTCCCCTTTCCTTCCACTTTCACTTCCTAATGCCATCACCACAGGAATGAAATCATCAAGTTCTTTACCAAGCTAACTCCTGCTCATCCCTTTCTAGTAGAAATAGCAGTGGTAGTGGATACTATTGATTGAGCACTTGGTATTCACTATACCAAAGCCTTACATTGCAGCATTTTTTTTCACCCTACAGGAATCTCTGAGATAGATACTATCATATAAAATTCAGGCTTAGAGAACTTCAAAATTATCACCAAGAATATTTTCTCCTGTATTTACTGAGTTCTTTGGCAGCACTTTTATTTTTTTTATTTTTATTTTTTTTAAATATCTTTATTTATTTATTTTTATGTGGTGCTGAGGATTGAACCCAGTGCCTCACACATGCGAGGCAAGAGCTCTACCACTGAGCCACAACCTCAGCCCAGCACTTTTATTTTTTTCAAGTCTGGGATTCAAAGCATCTTGTGGAGAAAAGCCCCATTTCAAATGCTTCTGTTTCCATGTGGCCACTTATAGAGTGGTCTGAGACCTCACCTGGATAATCTTCCTTGTTAAGGTCAACTGAATAATACCCATGGTTACAGTTAACAGCCAGAGGATTTGACCTGCCTGCCTGAAGAGCTTGTGTTTTGAATCAATGTGCTATGCATCTCCTCAGATCCAGTTAGATACAGAGTCTTCCATGAGGCTTCCTTGAGCTCCTCACGGCTTAGACCTGAGACCTTTGGTCCTCCTCTGAAATAGACTACCTTGTCCTTCAAGCTTAGGGCCTCTCAGAGGTGCTGGGGAGAACCCAATGTTCATTGCTTTTTCTGAGGTTTGCAGCATATTAAAAACTGAAGTGTCAAGATAAGATTAGAAAAATATTATAATTTTTTGTATGTTTCCATTTAACCCAATTGAGACTTTTAATGTATATTCAAACATAGCAAAACCCACAATGTAGTGTAATTTTGTTAGATACAAAGTAACTTACAAGAATTACAAAAGATATACATTGAACTCTATGCAGAGTTGTCTGGTATTGGGACATGAATTAAGGTTGTAGGAGGCATATCTTCTTTCATTCCTTCCAGTGTGATATTTGAAATCCTTCATGGTGTGAGGCTATTGGCTAATCAACCTTCCTGGAGTCTATTTATTTCTGGATCCCTAACATCTAGGATAGGGTCAGAGCTCGGCACATTGGAGGCTTTTAATCTGTGTTGGATGAATGAATGAGGAATTGGTCTGTAAGTAGCCTTAGAAGTCAGGAAGATTTGGATTGGAATTCCAGAACTATCACTTAACTACTTTCTGAACTTGAAAGTTTTGTATGTGTCCATTTAAACCAATTGAGACTTTTGGGTCAAACTTGAACCCAACTTGAAAGTTCAGAGCAAGTTACTTAACCTCTCTGACCTCAGCTTGTCATCTCTAAAATGCTGATAATATTAGTAATAGTTCTACCTCCTAAAGTTCATGAGAGAAACAAAAGAGATAACGTATGTTATTTTATGGGATTGCAAAAGTGAGCCTGCATATACATAGTGCTTGGGCCCAGGGTGGGGATGGTGGGAGACAGGTCATGGGCATCTTGTCAACAAAGCTTCCCTTCCTTGTGCCTCTGCCTACCTGAAAACAACAAAGAAGAAGGGATGGTGACCCCATCTTCTTTGGGGTCTTTTATAAGTCTTACCTATAAGACTTCAGGTAAGTCTCTGAAGCATTTGACTGTTCTCAGGCACAAAGCCCCTTTCCACATTCTGTCGCTTGGTAGACAACAATATGCAGACCTTTTTGAATAATGTGTTGCATTCTGCCAAGCATTCTTACCCACATTATGTCATTTAATAATTACTCAGAATTTTAAAATTGCCTGTAGTTTCAGGAAATTCCTGCTCTTGTTGTAGCATGCCTGGCATCTGCCCCTCTCCTAATGGCAGGGTTATCACCAAGGATATTTTCTCCTGTATTTACTGAGTTTTTTGGCAACACATTTTCAACTCTGGGATTAAAGACATCTCATGGAGAAAAGCTTCATTTCAAATGTTTCTCTTTCCAAGTGGCCAGATTCAGAGTGGTCTGGAATTTCACCTGGATAACCCCCCTTCTTAAATCAACTGAGTGATAACCTTGATTACGTCTGTAGAATCCTTTTGCCATATAATATTCATAGGAGTAATACCAAAGTGTGAAGATCATGGATCATCTTGGAATCTGCTTGCCATAATTTATCTTTCCTATTTTTTTCTATTAGAGTTGTATCTGATTGCAATTGCTTAAACAGACAAAAATGTACACACACACACACACACACACAGACACACACACACATATTCAGATAACAAGAAATAGGAAAATGATTACTGATACTATTAAGTGGCTCAATGATATCACAGCCAGTGATTATGGTTCTCCTAGCCTGTCCTTCATATGATTATTATAGCTCCAGCTATTGTAACCATATTCAGGACAAGAAAAGAGAAAGTGAGGGCTGCATTAGCTACATCTGTTTTCTTCACTGGGAAAACAAAACAAAGACCCACCCCCCCAAATTTCTCCAAACTATATTTCTTTTTTTTTTAGTTGTTGATGGGCCTTTTTATTTATTTATTTATTTATTTTTATGTGGTACTGAGAATCGAACCCAGGGCCTCACACATGCTAGGCTAGCACTCCACCACTGAGCCACAACCCCAGCCCCCAAACTATATTTCTTACCACATCTCCAGTAATGTCTAATTAGCTAAAACTTGGTGAAGTAGCTACTCTTAGGTACAAAGAGGGAGGTACAAAGAGGGCTGGGAAAGCAGGAATACAAATTGTGATTGACCCTTACCAATAATGATTTATCCTCAGTGCTTGATGGTGGGAGGAAATGGATGTTGGGGACACAGCTAATACTGCTGTACTAATTTTGTGGAAGGCAGAATGTGGTATAGTGGAAAGAGTACAGGATTTAAAAATAGATTTGTGATCTTGTTACAATTCTGTCATGGTTAGCCAGGTAGCCTTGAATTAGTCATATAATTTCTATGAGTCAGTTCCTTTATGTATCAGGTGAAGGAAATATGTGTTTCAGTTATCTCAGGCTTATTATAAAAATAAATAAAAATGATTCATGAAGTTCTTTGCATTCTGGGACTGTATACTAGTTGTGCTTTTTGTCAACATTTGGTATAAAAATAAGACTATATTTCTTTCATTTTCAGAAATACTGCATATTTAAATATTGTTTATCTCCAAAATTAGATGCATTTTTACAATTTATGACATTTAACTTCCATGAAATACAGTAGTAGTATAATACTAAGCCTGATGTGGTGGCATATGCCTGTAATCCCTGAGATTGAGGAGGCTGAAGTAGGAGAATCCTAAGTTCAATACCGGCGTCATCAACTTAATGAGACCCTCAGCAACTTAGTAAGACTCTGTCTCAAAATTAAAATATAGCCAGGCATGGTGGCCCATGCCTATAATCCCAGCAATTTAGAAGGCTGAGATAGGAGGATCACAAGTTCAAAGCCAGCCTCAGCAATGATGAGGTGCGAAGCAACTCAGGGAGACCCTGTCTCTACATGAAATAGAAAATACGGCTGGAGATATGGCTCAGAGTTTGAGTGCACCTGAGTTCAATCCCCAGTAACACCCCCACCAAAAAAAATTAAAATATAAAAAAAGTACTGGGAAAGAGGCTCCGTGGTAAAGTACTCCTGGGTTCAGTCACCAGTACCAAATACATAAATAAATAAATAAGTAAATAGCAATACTTTGCTAAGGTTCTTGTAAAGCCACATGGTTATGTGCAGGAAATATGGCTACCAAGAGAGCCCCAAAGACTCCTGTAGACTCATAGGAAACTGATAGCCTAATATTAGAACATCCACTGTGGTAGACTTATGGTTTTAAAATCTAGATGAGAAGAAAGTATCCACATCAACTTATTGTCTTCATACAAATGAAATCTAGTATCATCATTACAAAAATATGAAACTGAGGTAAACTAAGAGGAATTTGCCAAGATAGAGTAAGCCAGTACCTTCTAAGAGTTCAAGAGACTAGAAAGTGTTTTGTACACTTTAAAGTCTGACCTCCTATCAGGGTCATTCACTGATGTGACACACTATTCAGGTGCCTGAGGATGTCACTCAAGGTCACTTTGTCAGGAATGCATCAAAGACCAGAGGCTATGCCTAACCTGTTTTTCAAGCCAAGTGTGACTTTGTTCTGGGACTTGGAATGTGGGGCAGTGGAATTGTTGGATAGCACAGCCATAAGGGTTGATTATTTGAGGAAAAATTGCACAATAGTATATTTTGTAACTATAACATTGGAATGTACATGCACTTATTTATATATGTGTTATGCATATGTACACACATTCATGCACACACATAATATGAATTTAGAAATAGAAAAGACATCTGTGGGTAAGGGACTATGATATATATGATTGAAAAAAGTAGTGGGGACTTATTTTATAGAATCATGTGTAGTTACTACCTACAGTTGATACATGCCATTTGTTCCTTTTGGAGTTCTTTCTCAGATGCATTTAATTTGAAGCTGAGATGTTCATTTCTTTCTGCAGTTTCTGTTGAAAATTGGAAGGAGAGTGGTCAATCTCCTTATTTTGCCCCCAAGAATGAAAGATTTAAATGAAAGAATGAAAGAAAAAAAAGGTTAAAATATGAAAAGTAAACAATCAGGGTCAGCAAATTCTACATATCTCTTAAGAGCATTGAGGTACCTGTCAATGAAAATGTGTGTGTGTGTTCTCCAGGGAACTTTGTTCAGATTCCATTAATGAAAACTGTTCTCTCGTAAAGGAAGATCATAGGGTCATGGGACCTTCTAGCTTTCTGTTTATTCTAAGAATTTATGAAGCAAGCAGTATGGTTACTTTAATTTCCTGATTAAACTTTTGTGGTTTTTGTAGCCCGTTATGACAGAGATCTCCAAGTATAAAACCATGACTGATATGATTTTGTATTGTACTATTTATAATTCTGGTACATAGTAGATGCTCAATGAGTTAATAGAATGTCTTGCTTTAGATAAATACACAGAATCCATATGGTCTTATTTTCCCATTTTCCCTTCCTTTCTGGTTTACCTTTGGACCTTTGGATGTTTGTTCTTTTTTTTTTTTGTACCAGGGATTGAACTCAGGGGCATTCGACCACTGAGCCACATTCCCAGCCCTATTTTGTGTTTTTATTCAGAGACAGAGTCTCAGTGAGTTGTTTAGCACCTCGCTGGTGCTGAGGCTGGCTTTGAACTTGCGATTGTCCTGTCTCAGCCTCCCAAAGTACTGGGGTTATAGGCGTGTGCCACCATGCCTGGTTTAAATGTTTGTTCTTTTTTTTTTTTTTTTTTTTAAATATTTTTTAGTTCTAGGTGGACACAATATCTTTATTGATTTATTTTTATGTGGTGCTGAGGATCGAACCCAGTGCCTCACGCATGCGAGGCAAGCGCTCTACCACTGAGCCACAATCCCAGCCCCTAAATGTTTGTTCTTGATGAGGAAAAAAGCTGAAGCCTGACTTGGGAGTTTAGAATTGATACCAAGATCTATTTTAAAATGTTTCTTCATAAACCTACATAGATGACTGGGTAGTGTTTGCCAGTAGCTTCAAATCCTACAAGTGAATACCAAGATTTTCAAAGAAGCTGTCTAGGTGATTACATATGAAAGAGGGAAAGGGGAAGATGGCCAGAGATTTATATAACTTCTTTTGGGTCATGAGCCAAGCATGGATGTTTGTATTACATAGTGTAGCATTGTTCCAACTCTGGAGGGATAGTTAATCCACATGGCTGTATGAAACTCTCCTGTTATTCTCATGATTTATAAGAGTTTTGTAAAATTTCTAATTAATTTCTAAAACATTGATATAAATTTATCTTTATTTAGATTATCAGGACTGGTCTCTTTTAAAAAGTGAGCACAAATCAAATTAATGTTTTAGCCAGGCGCGGTGGCGCACACCTATAATCCTAGTGGCTTGGCAGGCTGAGGCAGGAGGATCATGAGTTCAAAGCCAGTTTCAGCAAAAGTGAGGTGATAAGCAACTCAGTGAGACCCTGTCTCTAAATAAAATACAAAATAGGGCTGGAGATGTGGCTTAGTGGTCGAGTGCCCGAGTTAAATCCCTGGCACCTCTGCCCCCCCCACAAAAAAGGAAATTAATATTTTATGGGAGGACTTTCAATTCTGGTTATAACTGGCAACTAACTGGCCCTTTGCTATCAATAACCACAAAATGTTAGCATGTATGAGGCAACTGTTTTTAGGCATTGGTCAACAGGTAGTACAAGATTTCCATCCTGAGGGAAGGAAAACTCATAAGGTGAGCCCCACCAACCATTACCTTGGCTCCCTTCCGGGGGAGAGTTTCCTGACTATAGTGTAGTTAGCTGGAGTCTAAAAATGGGCACAGCAGTCCTGTTTAAGGAAATAGAGATTCAGGTTTGGGGCCATTGAAGCAACTAGAATCTGCAAGATAGGGCATGTGTTATTCTGTTTGGTGTTGCTCTAACAAAATGCCTGATGTTAGGTAATGTATAAAGAAGAGTTTTTTTGGCTTATGATTCTGGTGCTGGAGCTTTTAAAAAGTATGGCACTGGTGTCCTGGCAAGGGCCCATGGCTGTGTTAAAACATGGCCTAGAAGAGGAAAATAAACCATCGTGGCCAGACGGGGTAATGGAATGTGGTAACCTTACTTTGTAACAACCTGCTTTTGTGAGATGGCATTAATCCATTCATGAGGGTGGAGCCCTGGGACCTAATTACCGTCCACTAGGTTCCACCTCCTAAAGGTACCACCACCTCAGCACTGCCACTCTGGGGACCAAGCTTCTAGCACATGGGGAACAAACTATTTTCAATCATAGCAGGGTACTAGACAGGAGAGAGATGCTTGGGGAAGGACAGAGGGGAGGAGAGTGTGTCTGTGTGTACTGGGAGAATCCTTGGCAGTGCTGGAGTGTACATCTACAGACTGAACCCATATAAAGCTTACTAAAGGTGGTGGCTCCAGGACTGAGAAGGTGACAAGGTCTATTGGTGGACCAACAGCCACAGTAGAAAGACCTTGTTAACACTTTATTAACATCCTGTGCATCCAGCCAAGATACAGAAAGTCTGTGTCTTAGGGTAAACATGAAAAAAAGGGAAAGAACCATGCTTTCAAGCAGGGCTTGTAAATTTTTTAAATATAAAAAGCCAGTACTACTACTAATAATAAGTATTATTAATTATTCAGTAATTGTCCTAGGCTCTATGAGCCATACAGTATTTGTCATAATTACTCAGCCATGGAAAGCAAAAACAGCCACAAACAATATTTAATGTGTGTGACAGTGTGCCAATATAACTTTATTTACAAAAAACGTAGAGGGCCAGACCTAGGCAGTGGCTGTAGTTTGTCAAACACTGCTCTAGAGTAAGACTTGGATTCAATCCATATAACAAAGCCTAGAACTAAATCCTGCAGGGGATCTGGTTGAGTTTGGAGGTTGAATCTTCTAGCAGTTAGAGGTGCCTAGGAAACATTCATCCAACAAAGTGAAAGACCAAAACTGTACAAGCTCAAGGTGAGAGCCAGTAGTCAAATTACATGCTAAAACAAAAATCAACAGTCTGACCTGGGCATGCGCGCCGACTGTAATCCCAGCACTTTGGAAGGCTGAGATAAGAGAATTGCGAGTTCAGTGCCAGCCTCAGCAACAGTGAGGTGCTAAGCAACTCAGTGAAACTCTGTCTCTAAATAAAAACAAAATAGGGCTGGGAATGTGGCTCAGTGGTCGAGTACCCCTGAGTTCAATCCCTAGTACCAAAAAAAAAAAAAAAAAAAAAATCAACAGTCTGCATCTGCAGAGGAAAAATAAAATCTAGAATGTCTTCAGTGTATCATCAACAATTACTAGGTATACAAAGAAATAGGAAAATATTATCTTTAGTTAAGAAAAAAAATAATTTAGTAGAAACTCATTCTAAATGGCCTAGATGTTGGATTTAGCAAAGCTTTTACAGCAGATATTTTGAATATGTTAAAAGAACTAAAAGAAAATGTTGTCACAGTAAATGAATTTCTAAGGCATCTCAGCACAGAAATAGAAACTGTAAGTGAATTAAATGAAAATTCTGAAACGGAAAAGTTGAATAAGATGAAAAATTCACAGATTGAATTTATGAGAAAAAGGAAATTACGGAAGAGTCAGTGAATTTGAGCCCAGATTAACATAAGTGATTGAGATTTTCTGAATATCTGCTGTACTTCAGTGAAAAGTTTAAAAATATTACAAAGCCCAGTGCGGTAGTGCTGGCCTGTAATCCCAGCTGCTCGGGAGGCTGAGACAGGAGAATTGTGAGTTCAAAGCCAGCTTCAGCAATGGCGAGGCACTAAGCAACTCAGTGAGATCCTGTCTCTACATAAAACAAAAAATAGGGCTGGGGAATGTGGCTCAGGGGTTGAGTGCCCCTGAGTTCAATCCCCTGTACCAAAAAAAAAATACTGGAAGAAATGGAGAAAGGGGAAGAAAATCATGTTTGAAGTAGTGATACTTTTTTTTCAAATGTAATACAAAAATTTGACATAATCCAAGAAACTCTACAGATGTATGAATTGTAAGAAAGCCACATCTAAACACACCATAGTCTATTGCTAAAAACTAAAGATAAAGAGAAAAATTTGAGAGCAATTAGAGAATAAAGATTCATTATATGCATGGAGAATTACAACCAGCTCCTCATTGGAAACATTCAAACTGAAAGATAAATCACTGAGGGAAAAATTCTGTCTAGTGAGGCATAGCTTCAAAAGCAGCTGTGAAATAAAGAATGGATTGCTTTAGAACAATGCTTTCCAACAAAATATAGTATAAGCCATAAACACTTTATTTTAAAAGTTTTAGTCATTTTATTTTTAAATAAAATTAATTTTAACAATATTTTATATAACTCAATACATCCAATATGTCATTTTGACATGTAATCAATACAAAAATTAGATATTCTACACATTTTTATATTTCTTGGAATCTGATGTGCATTTTACCCTTTAAGAACAACTTAGTTTGGACCAGCCACATTTCAGTAGTCCCTGTGTTTAGTGGCTACTAAATTGGAATTGAATAGCATAATTTTAGATCAGAAAAAAAGAAAAAAAGAAGTAAACATGTTGCCCTATATCCATATGCTCTCCCAAACTATTTTATACCTACTGTTTAAATGAATCTTCCTAAAACATTTTCCATTTCAAAATACTCAGAGATGTCTTCTTGGTAAACAAGTTAATTAATTAATTAATTCTACCATTTACTTAACAAGTATTTACTAAATGCCATATCCTCTGTTCTAGGAGTTGAAGACAGCAAGAAAAAGATTGTCTCTCTCTTCAGGAAGCTCACAGGCTAGTTAACATGTTAATCACATTAGAAAACAATTTTGTTTTAATTTGATATGTGAGTATAAGTTAAGGTACTATCAGTATACAGAGTAAATGGTGGATTAGTGCAAGTTGAAGGCATTGTATATCACAGTTCTTGGTTCTAAACAACAGAAATCACTTGGGCTACTATAAGAAGGAAGGAAATCTATTGAAGGTATTGGAGAGCTAATTGGATTAGCAGATGACTATGAAACTTGGCTTGAAAAATAGGAACCACAAATCTTTCCAGCAGTGGACAGAGTCAGTCACACGCCCAGGTCTGGTTAGGATGCTGCACATGGTACCATCATCACCAAATTGGATTGTGACTGCCTCTGGGTTTGCACCGAACATCCATTGCCTGCACATTGCTCTTAAATGCATGCGAGGCCCTTGCACCATTTAGTATTCCTGCAAGATTCTAATAGCCATTGACAATGAATCATTTGTCATGAAGGATGGGAGATATCATTTTTTTCCTCTCAAAAAAAAAAGTTTTTTGGATTTTGAATGGCCAAAAAATAGCAAACATATCCACTATAAAGTTTTCACAGCAAAAGAATCTGTCTTCTTCATTGAATTCAGCGATTTCCACTTGGTGTCAAAGCTTGTTGAACTAAACCCGATGCAATAAGTGAGTTAAGACTTGAAGGTAAGTAGGAGCTCATGAAATAAAAGTGGAAAGAACATTTAATGACATTTAATTAATAAATATAAGAACACATAGTTGAAAAGGATAAAGTATATGAAATAACAGTCTTTTGGAAAAAAATTGTTTTTCAAAAATATAGGGTTACTAATCCCAGCACTTTGGGAGGCTGAGACAGGAGAATCGCGAGTTCAAAGCCAGCCTCAGCAATAGCAAGGCGCTAAGCAACTCAATGAGACCCTGTCTCTACATAAAACACAAAATAAGCCTGGGGATGTGGCTCAGTGGTTGAGTACCCCTGAGTTTAATCTCTGGTACAAAAAAAATGTGTGTATATATATATATATATATATATATACACACATATATATGTATACACACACATATGGTTTACATGGGGAGGTAATGGCAGGAGATTAGAGATATAGATGGGAAAGAATCACAGAGTGCCTACATCAAAGCAGCATTATATTTATTGAGCCCCTAACATGTCCCAGATACTCTGTTGAGTGCTAAGGGTATATCCACAGACAAAGCTGGTGCCCTTCTCCTGTCAAGGGCCTTTGTTCATTTCTTATATCACTTTATCCTGTGAGGAGCCATCAAGGAGTTTTTTTTTTTAAATATTTATTTTTTAGTTGTAGGTGGACACAATATCTTTATTTTATTTTTATGTGGTGCTGAGGATCGAACCCAGTGCCTCCCGCGTGCTAGGCGAGCACGCTACCACTGCGCCATAACCCCAGCCCCCATCAAGGAGTTTTTAAGTAGAACCATGGCATGGCTGTTTTTCAGGTGTTAGGAAGACCCACTCTCACATAACAGGTGGATAACAGGCTAGTGGGATGACACTGAAGGTAGGGAGATAAGTAAGAGACTGGTAACTGGATGAGAGACCAAGGCGGGCTGAACCAAGGCATCGGCAGTGGTAATGGAAAGGGTAGTTTCTAGAATTCCTCAAAGTCATTCTGAAATCTAGAGCTGTCACCATTCTAAGCCTCATTCCACACACCTAAAACTACTCCCAGCTCTTCAGATAAACAGGGCATAACTCAGTTGGCTAGCCATGCCCTTCCTGTGCACCCATCCTAAATGACTTTTTCCCTCTGCTCCTGCTCAAAGCCCTCCTTTCCAGTTTAAGGTGCAGCTTAAGACCATTCACTGCTGAAGCCCTCAGAACTCTCCGAATGCCCTTCCTCTCTGCTGTTCCTGTTTAATGGATAACCCATTTGAATAGGTTAAAAAGCAGGGGTTATTACTTTATGTCACTGTCATACTTCCCTACAGTTGACTATTAGCTAACTAAAGGTGTTGATGCTGTCATGCTCTTCCTTGCACCATTAGAATCTAGAACAGGCCCAGAACAGAGTGCCTAGTACATCTTCCTGATACCAGCCCCTAATTTTGTGGAACACACCAGAGGGACCTTCCCAGCTGATAACTTCCATCTCCAGGCTCCTGCCCATCAGCAATTTGAGCAATGTTAATCTCCCTTAGTCACGCTTCACCTTTTTTTTTTTTCAGTTGTGCACAGACCTTTATTTTATTTATATGTAGTACTGAGAATCGAACTCAGGGCTTCACACATGCTAGGCAAATACTCCACCACTGAGCCACAATCCCTGCCCCCTGGTCATGCTTCTTAAATCACTCTCTACTCCTAAACCTTGAGCAGCTCCTCATTTCCCATTGAATCTGCACCCCTGTTCTCATCATACTGACCCAGAAACAATCTTTATTGAGATCTAATGGTTAACTTTCACTCATACTGATTCTCTTCCCCAAAGACATCTTTGCTTATCCTTTCTGGTGGTCCAAAACTAAGGACAGTCTTCAAATCCAAGAAACCTGCTCAGCCCCTTACAGTTCCTCAAAGATTCCCCATGGCTAACCTGTCACAGTGCTTGCAGTGTCCTTCAGCAGGCAGTTATTCCCAGACTTGGGTTTGCCATTCTGTTTCTTCATCTCTCCAACTGGCTTGTGAGCTACTCAAGGGTCACCATTCTTCAAGGGCTTCTGGTGCATGCCCAGACACATAGGGGTCATGAATGTGTTTTATAGGGTTCATATAACACAAATCTACTTTGATGACTTCAATTTTATCAGAAAATTTCATTGTCCACCCCGAATTTTCAGAGGTAAGGAATGCTGAGAAAGAAGTATCTCTTTGGAGTGGCAACCCTAAAACTTCAGTGAAATTTCTAGTGTCTCCTTGATGGTATTGCTGCTGATTCTGAGTCACTGTTCATTTGTGGTGACTCTAAGCCTCACTTTATGATTCACATTCTAAAAATGGGGTGAGGTTTTTACTGAGGAACTAATCCTAGTCTGAATTTAGCCTCACAATTATTGGGTTCCTTTGTGGATTTTGAGCTGTAAGCATAGCACTTCTCAAGGTTTAATGTCTTAGGGTGTATTAAATGTTCCATGGCAAATGCCTAGAATCCATTTCATGAGGTTATGAGCAGGATCTTGTAATAAATGTTCCACCAAACCTTCTTGAGACTACTTATTATTTGTAACTGGCCCATGTCTGACCTGTGACAACAAGTTAAGTAAGGGTAGGTAGATCTTTGGGGCTATTTTTCATTCATACTTTCTGAGTGATGTTCCTCACCCAGAATATGTCTATAGCAATAAAGAGGAAGTTTCAGAACTGGCCTTCGGGGCTCTGTAACTAAGCACTTGACTCTACTTGGCATCTAGGGGAACTGAACAGGGAAATCACTAAAAGCTGAATGTGACAGAAATGGCATAGTTTCCTTACATCTGCATTGTAGTCCTAAGACTTCCACTAAGAAGCTGTGCAGCCTTGGGTGAGACATTTAACAACAGCAGTGATGGTGATGGCTAACATTTACAAAGGTTTGGAATAGGGCCTGGTGCAGAGTCTGCCCTCTGTAAGGACACCTGCTGTTACTGTCATTGTTAGAGAGGGTTTATTATACCCAGTACCAAGTACTTGGTATACATGATCTCACTTAATCTTTAGAATTATGAAGTGAGTTTTGTTATTCTTGCTGTACAGGGATTAACTGAAGCTTAAAGAGGTTGAATTATGAGTTCAAGACTGTACAGGTCTCAAATCCAGACAGGCGCTTTTCTTACTCCATGTTCTCACAATCTTTGTGGTTACACCTGATTTCCTTGAATCTCAGTTTTCTCATCAGTAAAATTTAGGAGCTGCTTTATTGATCTTTAAGACTCCTGATTCTAAAATTTCTAGGTATTTTCCCAGTACCTTTACCTTTTCCTTCTTTCTCCCCATCCCTCCCCCTCCTCACTCATCCATGGATTTCACTGGGTTCATCATCACGGGATCAGCAGGATGTTTTCCCCACTGAGTTATGATGCTGCATGTGTCAGCACATGAGCTTGTTTTGTGGCTTTCTTTTAGAGAGGGCAGGGTGGGGGATGTGCTGCTGCTGCTGTGGGAAGAGGAATCTGACTCTTCATATTTGCTGTCTTATCTTGGCCTATAGCCATAACCACATTGAGTGACACTAATGTTTGACAGGGCTTGAGAAAACCTTCATAGGCAGAAGCTCTTGGGAATCAGCTCTTTGAGTGTGGGCTCTCCGTTGCTCTCTGGTAAGATCTGGTTTAGGAGATATACACTCCCAAGGTGGTTTGAGTCCTGTGACTCGTAAGGATCTCAGGAAAGGATTTGGACTAGAGATTTCTGGGTGTTTCATCTTCTGTATGCCTTGGATATTCTGGCAGATTTCCACATGGGGAGTGTCCCAGGCTATTCATTGTTTTTGGTGTTTGTAAAGTATTTTAGTTGAGTGATAGTCTCTATATATTCTGTAGTGCTTTTTTTGTGGCTATAACCCAAAAGTTCAAGTGTTTTGGCATTCAAAGACTTGCGTTAAAGGGTTGTACCCATCCCCTCCTAGCTTGATGTGTCTAACACATCTGCTTGTTGTGGCTTCTACTTGATCATTCTTTATGTGGTATCTTATTATGGAGAAAAAGAGTTACTTAATCACTCTCCTGAGGTTCATGACTTCTTCCACTTAGAAAAAGCATTTTAGGAATTTTAGGGCACCAAATAAGTGTTTGAGAACACTAAAAGTGTTGAATAAATAACTTAATTTCTATGGCCAGATTTCTTCTTCTGTACAAGAATTGTAATACCACCTGTCCTCAGCTGAAATGGCTCTTAAATCAAATGAAGGATGGCCTGAAAATGTGTTTTTGAAAGTTACAAATTTTATAGAAAATTAGTTATTTTAGGATGTACAAAACAAAACTGCATTAATCATAAAAGGCAAAAGCTATTAAATGTTTCTATTCTGATTTTGCCCAGTGTAGATTATTTGCTGAAGATAGTAATGTAAAATTTCCTCAGCTTTTCTTGTTATTGTATGCTAGTGGGAAGGCTATGAGTTAAGTCATTCTAGAAACTATCTGATTATTATGAGTGTTCAGTTAGTAAGAACTGATATTGCTCAAGACAGTAGCTCTTTTGTGGAAGCACATTAATTTTGTATTAATTCCAATTTTATTAATTCATCATTAGATCAAGAGCGAGGTTCAAGTTGTTAAAAGACATTAACAGCATAAACAAAATTATAAGCCAATTAACTGTGCTTCTGTATACATAGAACATAATTGCAATGTAAATAAAGACTTGATATTTATATGCTAATTCAAATTGGCCTAGCTTGAAACCGTGTTTCTTTAACTCATTTTTCACTAAAGCAAATGTTCCCTATCCTCTTACTCCAAATGAATGAGATGATTCCATTTCTATTTTTCTTGATTGGTAAACCATGCTTGGAGATACCATCTGGAGGTTGTTGGGTTTCTGCCAAAGATTTAAATCAGGCTTGCAAAAAGTTACCTGCCTAAGGCAAGAAACTATAATAGATAGTATTTAATAGAAAATAGTGATTTAATAGAAAAGAACATGCTTTTATTTTACCATCTGGTAAAACAAAATGAAAACACTTTGAAAAGTTTTAATATTTGCTTTACAAAGAGAGCACTATATTATAGATAACAGTATTTCTGAAATATAAAGATTGGGGAAATTAGGGACTCTAGTTATCAAAATTTGGCTGATGATCAGAAGTCTGATATGAAGGTTTATCCAGAGATCTTGATGCTAATGGCAGATGTTTCAGCATAATAAAGGAAAGGCAAGACAGGAGTAGAGAGAAATATGGTAAGTTATAAACTACCTCAGAATTTTTCATGGGCAGTGCTGAAAGTCCTAGACCTGTGTGGATTTGGTAAAATGTGTGTGATGGTTATCCTTTATAATATTTTTATAATTTTCTTTTTTCTTTTTTTTTTTTTTACAGATATCTGCTTGGCATATTAATTGAAGGCAAGAAAGGCTAATCTATGTTCTGAGTACTTCCCTTGGCAAGACCCCTGTTACAGACCGTAGGCCAAGTTGACCGTGCTGCCATTACACCCCTCTACCCAGATATTATTCTAGGGTCTACCCAAGGTCAGCAGTGTGAAGATGACCAGTGCCTTTCTAGCATGACGACCTTGGACCACATAATTGCAACGCATCAGTCAGAGTGGGTCTCCTTCAATGAAGAGCCACTCTTTCCTGTCCCTTCTGAGGGTAAGGAATACTTTCATTTCCTAAAATGACAAAATTGGCAAGGAACCATGCCCTCTTGTTATGGCTTCTACTTATTCTTTTCTTTGAAAAGAATCTTAACAAAGAAGAAAGAGCTACTTTAGTCACCTTCCCAAGATGTGTGAATTTTTCCACTTATAAGTCTAGAGATGCATCTAAGTAATCTTAGAGCCCTAGAAAAGGGCCTGGGAATACCAAAGGTATTTGTTGTTAAGGAACGTAAATTTTATCTGTACAAAGACTCTCAGCCTTTTTGGTGCTTACTCCCACCAGCAATTTGGGTTTTCTGAGTTTTTAAAGTGAACCTGTTAAAAGTGACAGGCTAAGCTGCGTGTGGTGGCTCACGCCTGTAATCCCAGCACTTTGGGAGGCTGAGATAGGAGAATCACAAGTTCAAAGCCAGCTTCAGCAATGGCAAGGTGCTAAGCAACTCAGTGAGACCCTGTCTCTATATAAAACACAAAATAGGGCTGGGGATGTGGCTCAGTGATCGAGTGCCCCTGCGTTCAATCCCCGGTACCAAAAAAAAAAAAAAAAAGTTACAGGCTCCAGAGCTATATTGCTTGAGCTTAAATCCTGGCTTCATCATAGATGAGTGGTGTGCCCCTAGGAAATTTATTTATTTAACCTCTTTGTTCAGTTTCATTATCTGCACAAGAGGGATAATCCTGATATCTTCTTGGGAAGATTTTCTGAGAATCAAGTGAATTAATGTACTTACAGTGCTTAGAACAGTGCCTGGCATGTAGAAAGAGCTCAGCATGATCATCTCTAGTCACGATGAAGGTGATTATAGTGTCTTTTAGGGAACTAATGCTCAGGGATGAAGGCCAAGACAGGATCCAGGGAATATGTACAGAGCCATGTCAGTTGGACCTGTACCACAGCTGCCATTGCCAGCTGAAGTCATCCCACCTTCATTTACAATACATAGAAATTATGAGTGTACAGTGCCACCCAACAGGGCATTCATATGACTACTGAGTCCTTGAAATGTGGTGAATCTGAATTGAGATGTTCTGAAAGTACCTAACTTGAATTTTGAAGACCCAATTTTAGAAAATGTGAAATATCTCATCAACAGTTTTTATATTGATTACATGTTGAAATTATAAATTTCCAACATACTGGACTGAAATGCATATTATTAAAAATGGTTTCTTGCGCTGGGCATGGTGACACATGCCTGTAATCCCAGCGGCTCCAGAAGCTGAGGCAGAAGGATCGTGAGTTCAAAGCCAGCCTCAGCAATGGTGAGGTGCTAAGCAATTCAGTGAGACCCTGTTTCTAAATAAAATACAGAATATGTGTCTCAGTGGTTGAGTGCCTCTGCGTTCAATTCTCAGTACTCCCCCAACCCCATAAAAAAAGAATGGTTTCTTGGGCTGGGGATTTAGCTTAGTGGAAAAAGATGTACATTGCATGAACAAGACCTTGGGTTTAATACCCAATACCACAAAAGGAAAAAGTGTCTTTTGTTTCTTTTTACTTTTTTAAATGCAACTACTAGAAAACTTAAAATCACATATTGCTCACCTTTTATTACTATTAGGCAGTATTACTTTAAAGGCTTTGGTTATATGCAGGTTGTTAATTTGTTTGGCTAGTGATACGAAAAAGGGCTTGTTTTTGGTGTTTTTTTTGGTACCAGGGATTGAACTCAGGGGCACTCGACCACTGAGCCACATCCCCAGCCCTATATTGTGTTTTTATTTAGAGACAGGGTCTCACTCAGTTGCTTAGTGCCTCACCATTGCTGAGGCTGGCTTTGAACTCGCGATTCTCCTGTCTCAGCCTCCCAAAGTGCTGGGATTACAGGCATGCGCCACCATGTCTGGCTCGTAAAAGGATTTTCATGTTAGTTCTCTGCTTTTTAAAAATGTTCACATAAGTAGCTGGGTATGGTGGTGCATACGTGTAATCCTAGTGATCCAAGATACTGAGGCAATAAGATCGCAGGTTCAAGGCCAGCCTCAGCCAGTTAAAAGGCCCTAAGCAACTTAGTAAGACCCTGTCTTAAAATTTAACAATTTCGAAAAGGTCTGAGGATGTAGCTCAGGGGTAAAACACACCTGGGATCAATTACAAAAAAAAAATTTATGTAGTAAAATTGGTAGTTTGGGGCATAAATTTGATGAATTTAGCACATGTATAGGTTTGTATATGCACCACCATAATCAGTATATGGTTCTTTTATTTAAAAAAAATTCTTTCAAGTGTATTAAATGTTTCAGGACCAATTAAACGATGCAAAGCTATAGGAAGAGCTTCTGTGTCACATTCACATAGTCATTAGTGCAGAGTTTGCACCTGTTGCCTGCAAACATGCATGGTTTAGATTACACAGTTTGTAATTTGAATTTAAATGTCTTTGGTCTAAAGAAAAGCACTACTGTTTAGCCACAGTCTCCAGAAGTCCCTATTGCCTTTCATTTGTTCCATTCAGCTCAGTTATATTTCTTTCTTTCTTTTTCTTTTTTTGTTTTTTGTTTTTGGTACTAGGGATTGAACTCAAGGGTGCTTGACCAGTGAGCCACATCCCCAGACCTATTTTGTATTTTATGTAGAGGCAGCGTCTCACTGAGTTGCTTAGCACCTTGCCGTTGCTGAGGATGGCTTTGAACTCGCGATTCTCATGTCTCAGCCTCCCAAAGTGCTAGAATTATAGGCATGTGCCACTGTGCCCGGCTTCAGTTATATTTCTTTCTTTTTTTTTTTTTAATATTTATTTTTTAGTTGTAGGTGGACACAATATCTTTATTTTTTATTTTTATGTGGTGCTGAGGATCAAACCCAGTACCTCCTGCGTGCTAGGTGAGCACGCTACCACTGCGCCATAACCCCAGCCCCTTCAGTTATATTTCTTATTTGACTTCTCTAAGTATATTAATTTGTAATCTTCTAGCCCTGAAGTAGGTACTGAGATAAAAATAGTGAATAAGACTCCTCTTAACCTGTATAGATACTGACTGGGGACATGCTAATTTAGTTTTTACACATTATTGGAGAAATAGTTATTTAGCATAGGGATGGATTAGCATCACTGTTTCATCTCCCCACCCACTATAATGGTAAGTCCTGTGGTCATCCCTTGCCCATCCTTAGTGTTTGCCTCTTTAAGACAATTGTGATGAGTGTCCTTCCTCACTCGGCAGTATCTGGTATCTGTTTCAGGGGCCACTGAAGAACACCTCCCAGTATTGTCATCTTCTTCAGATCAGTCTGAGAGCTCCTCTGGGGAGAACCATGTGGTGGATGGAGCCTCTCAGGACCTTTCCCACTCAGAGCAGGATGATTCCTCTGAAAAGATGGGTCTCATCTCTGAAGTGGCCTCTCCTCCTGAGAGCCCTGAGCAGCCCTCACATGACCTGGCCTCAGCCATCAGCAACTGGGTTCAATTTGAAGACGACACACCCTGGGCCAGCATCTCACCATCTCCTAAGGAAACAGGTGGGACAGGCAGGAGGAAAAATTCTGCCTTGGTATTTGCTCAATAGGATGCTTTTCTGTGAGAAGTATGGAGGGCTGCCAGAATTCTATTTTACTTGCTGCAGAATCCTAAATCACCTGCCACATTGGAGAAAGCAGACAGAGATCTAATCTGATTTAATTATATAATTTTTGTTGAGACATGCACACAAAAGAATTTACATGTTCTGGGCATTTTAAGCCCTTTACCCTTGTCCTTGGTTATTGACTTGTTTTTGGAAGAATACACATATTTTGGGGCTGGGGTTATGGCGCAGTGGTAGCGTGCTCGCCCGGTATGTGTGAGGCACTGGGTTCGATCCTCAGCACCACATAAAAATAAAGGAAATATATTCTGTTCGCCTACAACTAAAAAATAAATGTTTTTAAAAAAAGAATATACATGGGGCTGGGATTGTAGCTCAGTGGTAGAGCGCTTGCCTTGCATATGTGAGGCACTGGGTTCGATCCTCAGCACCACATAAAAATAAATAAAGATATTGTGTCCATCTACAACTAAAAAAAATTTAAAAAAAGAATATACATATTTTTTAAACTATTAGGAATTGGAATTATTTACTCAGCACCTAAATTGTAAATTCCTTATGCATACAAATGCATATCTCTCAAAGAGTGGATTACTAACCATATCTTGTAGAGTCCCCAATGAGACAGTTGAACATGGAGATTCTCATATCTCAGACTTATGGATTCCAAATCTTCAGGAGTGAAGATGGTTGTAAATAGTAAAGTACTGATTTTGTGGCATTTAAATGGCTAGAAACCGTACTGAGAAACTCAGAGAAGCCAGTTGTTAGTTCCCTTTCTGGCAGTCTGGGTATTTATTGTTGTGTCATGCGCTGAAGCATCAGAGGTGATTGGATAACTTTTGGATCTGTGTTAGTTTGTACTTGCTCCTATAACGATGTACTACAAACTTAGTGGCTTAAACAACATGAGATTATGATCTTACAATTCCGTGTCCTGGGTGTCCTGGGGCTAAGATAAAGGTGTTATCAGGACTGCATTCCTTTCTGGAAGCTCTAAGGGCAAATCTATAACCTTTACAGCTTCTAGAGGCTGCCTACATTCTTTGACATGTGACCATCCTCTTTTGTGCCTCCAAAGCCAGGAATGTAGCATTTCTTTGTGTCTGTCTTCCAAAATGACATCTTTTTGCCAAAATCTTGGAGCAGCCTAGGGTGTGCTGTGCAATTTATGCCTTTCTCTTCCTTTTGTGCTGTTCTAGAGCCTTCTGCTCCTTTATTACAGGAGAGGTGAGGGATGAGAGGCCAGGCATAGGAGGTGAAAGGTAGGTGGGATTGTGTTTCTCCACTTGCCCTAAAATAGCCATGCCTTTAGGTCACTGATTATATTCATAGCATTCAGATTTTTACATCTTTTTTATATCTTATCTTTAGCCTCATAAAAGATTTTATGGTTGCTCAAAACTGTTTATATTTCAAATGGGTCAGTTTGCTTCAACTCTTCCCCATTTATTATTATAAAACTAATTTTGGGGTAAGTCTTAATTATGTTGACCCCATCTTACTAAGGATTCTATTTTATTTACAGTGGTTCTAATGTATTATTAAAACTTTATTCTTTAAGGCTAGAGTTGCCAAATTATGCCTATTGATCTCAGGGGCTTTCCAAGGGGTCCATATGGTCAAAATTATTTTCATAGTAATTCTAAGATGTTATTTGCCTTTTTTACTACCTTGACATTTGCATTGATGGTACAGAAGTAATGGTGAGTTAAATTTATGGCCATTATGTACTCATAATAAAAACCCCACAATTTCACTTAATATACTTGATGAAGTAGTACAAAATAGTAATTTTATTGAATCTTGATTCTTCAGTATATCTTTTTAAATATCCTTTGTGATATATCAGGAAATAAAACACTTTTGCTCCATATCAAAGTATAATGGTTATTTGAGGGGTGCTTATCTTGTAAAAATTGAGGTTTAAATTGTTTATTAAATTTTTAATAAATCAATTTAAAAATCAAAATTATTCAAAATTATTTTAAAAAATCAAAATAATGCAAAAATATACTCAATGAAAACAATATCCATATTTTAAAGACAAGATCCAGTTAATACTTATATCACTCTGACACACTAATCCTGGCTCATTCCAGTAAATATTTATAAAAATAGGTGATTAACCTTTTGACTATAGTTTACCACTTTGATTTTTTTAAATTATTACATTAAAGCGGCAATTTATAATTGAGTTTTTTGTACTCCCTTAAATTTTGTACCCAAGGCTAGTGCATCACTTTCTTTACTCTAATCCCAGCCCTGAATTGTTCTAAAGATATGAGATTTATTGGTATTATTAGAAAAATATCAGGAAATGACAACTTTCAAATGCATGAAAGCATAATTTTGGCTTGAAAATTGCTCAGACATTAATAATCCCATCTGTTTTCACGTGTGAAAATTTCACTCAATCCTGCCTTAGGAAGAGCCTGTAGTATAATTTACCAGCAGACTCAATTCCTGATGAGTAGGCAAACAGCAGGAATAAACTTTGTGTAGGACTATCCCTGCAAATGTACACACACACACACGCACTGTCTCTCATATAGGCAGTGTTTCTAACCTATGAGCCCCAGAACCACAGAGAACTCTGCAGCATTAGAGTGGTTAAAAAAAAAAAGTAATAAATTTAAGAGCCAAATCCTAAATCTTCTGCTAATATCCTACTTGACTCATTAGTGAACCTACTAAATAAAAGGCTGCAGGATACATTTCTGTACTCAAACTTCCTGGGTTTCTTCCCTTAGCCTGTGTTTAATAATAAGGAAGAGTGGTTGGTAGAACTGAAACCAAGTGATAAGCAGAAGCAGCTAGGCCTTTAGCCCACTCAGCATGGATAATGTGGATGTTGCTCAGGTTAGACAAATGTTCTATTCTGAAGGCTGTTAGGCAGCTCAGATTTTAATCTGAATCTAAAACATTTGGATACATGTGCGATGTCAATAACAACACATAGGTAACTATAGTCATTACCCAAAAATAACCCAGATGTGCAGCAAGTATACTCCTGGTGACAGAGACATTGAGAGACTTCTTGCACACAGCTGCATGCCCTGTACATTGGCTGTGTTTAATTTTGAGATATGAGTGGCTGAATAACAGTACCAAAAGACATTAGGTCCTAGTTCCTAGAACCTAAAAGTGCTGTCTTATTTGGAAAAAGGGTCTTTGCAGATGTGATTAAGGATTCTGAGATGGGAAGATGATCCTGGATTATCTGTGGGGTCCCTAAATACAATCATGTACATCTTTTTTTTTTTTTGGTACTGGAGATTGAACTCAGGGGCACTCGACCACTGAGCCACATCCTCAACCCTATTTTGTGTTTTATGTAGAGACAGGGTCTCACTGAATTGCTTAGTGCCTCTACCTTGCTGAGGCTGGCTTTGAACTTTTGATTCTCCTGTCTCAGCCTCCCTAAGTGCTGGGATTACAGGCTTGAGCCACCGCACCCGGCTCAATCATGTACGTCTTTATAAAAAAGTACCAGAGGGAGCTTTTGCCCACACAGAGAAGACAATGTGAAGGTATAACTTAAAGATTTGAAGATATTGGTCTTAAAGATTAGAGTGATGAAGCCATAGCCAAGGAATACCAGGAGCTATCAGAATCTGGAAGAAGCAAGGAACAAATCTTCCCCTTGAGCCTCTGGAGGGAGTATAGTCCTGCCGACATTTTGATTTGGGCAGAGGGATTCTGATTTCAGACTTTTGGCCTCCAGAACCATGATAAAATAAATTACTATTGTTGTAAGCTATTCAGTAAACTAATGCACTGTCTCTAAATTTTTTTGTTACTTTGTGTGTGCGTGTGTGTGTACACGCATGCGTGCTCATTCTGGGGTTTGAACCCACATGTACTTTACCACTGAGCTGCATCCTCTGTCCTTTTATTTCTTTATTTTGAGATAGGGTCTCACAAGTTGCTGAGGCTGGCCTCAAACTTGGAATCTTCCTGCCTCAGCATCCTGAATCGCTGGGATTACAGGCATTGGATCCCAACTCTAAATCCTTTTTTTTCCCCAACTCTAAATTCTTAAAGTGAAACCATTTGCATAAGGCTGAAAATGAATCAGTGTGGGCCAGCGGGCATCTGTAATAGCATAGGCCATTTGTTAAGCACTTCTATGTAAGCCACTATGCTTTATCTACAAGCCTTACAGCCCTTTATAATTTATTCATTGAGTCACTGCATATTAAGTACTTATTCTCTGCAGTTTTGCTAGGTGTGGCTATTTAAAGACATATTTGCTGCTCAGAATATAACATGCATTGAGCTTCTTCCTGGGTCCTCTCTTAGGAAAACAGCCAACCTGTGCCCATGTGATTTCCTCCATCTGCTTCCAGTTGATAGTCAACTGCATGCCTTTTCATGCATGTCTTTCTACTACAGCATGTCTTTTTGTTGTTGTTAATGTTTTCCATTTCATGGTAGCTAAGAATTTGGAACTAGCTCTGAGAAAGCAAAAGAAGCGGTACGTGTTGGAAGAATTGCTTGTCTGAGAGTTTCATTTTTATGGCCAGATCTCTCTCTTGTCTTTTCTTTTTTTTTCTTTTTTGGTACCAGGGATTGAACTCAGGGGCACTTGACTACAGAGTCACATCCCCAGCCCTATTTTGTGTTTTATGTAGAGGAGACAGTATCTCACTGAGTTGCTTAGTGCCTCGCCATTGCTGAGGCTGCCTTTGAACTCGCAATTCTCCTGTCTCAGCCTCCCTAATGGGATTATAGGCTTGAGCCATTGCGCCCGGCTCTCTCTTGTCTTTTCCTATGAAAGATTAAATCAGAACTCAAAGTGCCCTACCTTGCTAGTTATCATTTACTTCTGGAACTTCCTCAAAACTCCTACTCAATTTTTCCCTAGACCAGTGGTGCCTACTTAGAAAATTCACAGAGAGGCACCCAACTTACATAAAATGGGTGGCATCTACCACTGTTTATTCTAATCTAACAACAACAACAAAAAAAATGATTTATTCGGGCTGGGGTTATAGCTCAGTGGTGGAGTGCTTGCCTTGCATGTGTGAGGCACCAGGTTCGATCCTCAGTACCACATAAATAAATAAAGATATTGTGTCCATCTACAATTTAAAAAATATTTTTTTAAAAATGATTTATTCATCAATTTCTCACTTTTCAACCCCCTCCCATGCGGTTCTTGACTCACTGATTTCCATAAGTTAGGTCTTGGATCTGTTTGGTGCCATAGTTGCACCCTTGTGTATCAAGCAAACTTTTTTAGTATGGATAACTCAGAAATGAAATGGAATTGGGAAAAGAGAGATGTTAGATACTCTGTATTTAAACATAAAAGCAATTTGAAATCTTCATTGTAAGTGTGGGGTATATAGGTTTGTCTCCATGCATGCAGGAGATTAAGTTCAGCCAGAGAAAGTAATTTTTAGCCTCAGCTGCCTTCCCAGTCACATCAGTATTGCCACAGCAAACTGATTCCTATAATAGATAGTTGCAATTTTCAGTTTCTCCCATTCCCATGTCTTATTTGCTTCTGTTAAATGACCAGACTTTTAAATCAAATACTCTAGAGTCAGAAAAAAGAAGAGAATATTTTTCCTGGTTTCTGTGCCATGCAGTCTGCCTTGTGGATATCCTATGAGAAGATTGAGATCTTGTCCCGAGGGAAATGTGAGAGGGAAGAAGAGAAGTGGGACTGATAGTACTGTCCCTACCCTTAATTTATAGAAGGAAAAGTTTAACTAGCTATTTCATACCTGAATATTCCTGATTTGCAAAGAGAGCTGGGAAACACAAGGTATTACATACGCAGGAGTGGCCAGGTAGAGAAATCATATCTGGGATACGGGATACTTCTTCCCTTCCCCTAGGTTCCTTTTTTCCACTCTTTGAAGTTTGACAAATGAAGAGCAAAAAACAAAAGAATATATCTTTTAAGCTTTTCTACCTAAGAATAAAGCCAAGGGAGCATTAGATTTCAGACTGGAATGGGAATGTACTATTCTTCTAATTAAAATGCAAGGAAGCTGAAGGCACAGTGGAATTAGGGACAAAGAGACTGTCATTAGTGGTACAGCTTTTATTTTTATGCCATTTAAATGGCCAGAAGCTGCACTGAGGAGTTTAGAGAAGCCAGAGAGTTGTAGGTCCCCATCCTGGTGACCTGGCTACTTATTTGATTGTGCAATGACACATAACAAGGGTGATTGGATAACTAGGAGCAACCATTAGTGGGGAAAACAACTCCAGAAATACTTAAATCCATCAAAGGAACAACTTTCTTTTGGACTTTAACTAGGGCAGGATTTGGAGTGAATAAGTGCCATCATGATTGGTCTGAGAGAAAGGAGGTCCATGATCATCTTTAGAAATATATGATTAAAATAAAGTGAGAGCAACAAAATCTTTTTTATAACCACACATATGGGAAGGAGAGCTGGCATCAATTCTTTGGACTCTAGGATACTGGGAATAAGGGTGCAAATAAAATTATACCCTTTGAATTTGTTGTGAAAATTGTTTATTAAAATCTCAAATATGGCAGATTACAAATATGAGGTTCATCTCTTTGACTTAATAAGGCCATTTTGAGCTGGACCATGTTGGTTAATGTTCTCTTCAGAATTAGACTTTAAACATAAAATACTTAAACTTCACACTTAAATTAGCCATGAAAGCATTGTTCACATTTCAGTTTGAAGATGCCATACCATGCAGGGTTATAAAGTAACTGATAATTCCTTTGCTACACCCTGGGCTAGATGCAGAGATATTCTGCTAGATAATGAATAGAATCAAAGCATAAAACAAAAAAGCAAACAAACTTACTTCTGGCAGATCCGTTCAAATTCAATTAAATCTTCATACTATTCTCTAAAAACATATTTTTGAAAAAGTAACCTAAATTAACTGTTTTTTCCATATTGAGTCCTTTAGAAATAGTGATCCTGACTTTTCCTAGATGAAAAAAGTTTTATAAACTTACATAAGGCCTCCCCTGGCTCTAAAATGCCACCATGCATCAGGAAGAATGTTGTGGTCAGCTTACCTATAACCTAAAATGTTTAGAAAGATTCTTGCCAGGCAAAGATTTAGGATATGTTTACAAATGCCTGCAGACAAATTGAAAGAGCAAAGTTCATTCTCAGAATTAAGAAAAAAAATTAAGGCACTAAATTAAGGCTTCCTGTTCACTCATCACATTATGCACTGATCTTCCTCCACAGACATGGCAATTTTTCGGCAAGGCCAAGGCTGAATTGGACCCATTATGCAGATACTGCAGGATGTGCATAATTACAAATATAAAAAACCTTTCGTTTCCGGAGTACTTGTCCCATAGCCCAAGCAAAACACTAGTATTCCCTTGTGCTTCAAATTTCTTCCCTAAAAGCTTGGGCTAAGGCTTTCCCATTGTGTCTGGGGAAGCTAATTATCTGGGCAAGAGAAAGAACCATTTGTTTGGAGGAAGATCAGAAATGACATCAGTCATGTAAGAGGGAGGCAAGGGTGACAACTGAAAGATTTCATCCCAATGATTAGCCCAGTGGTTCATTTCTATTATGTTGTTCATTCTGGCTACTGGGGGTGGGTGGTGGGTGGGGGTGCCATAAGATCCCAACCTTTGAGTGAATATGTAGACCAGGCCTATTACATTTTACATGCATATGTATGTGTATTTCCCTCCTCAACAGAGGCAGTCTTATTTTCTTTTAATACCTTGAATTGTTCTGTGCTTCTAAATGACATTTCTAGAGGATGTACTCAGGAATAAATTTCAACAGTGCCTTTCCTCTCTGCTGGTCTCCACTCTGCTCTTACCACTCCGCCTCTCTTGTTCCAGACAAGTTCACTGCTGCTGTTGCTGTTTTTTTCTGCCCCGGGACTCTTCTTTCACATTTTGACTCAGGGTTTTATGCAAGTATGGCTTCCTCATGGAGATCCAGAACACACTCTGCCCACTCTTCAGCCTTTTTATGCTTTAAATTTCTTCATAGCCTGTGCCTCTAACTGAATTTGGTCTTGTATTAACTTTTTTGCTTATTCATTATTTCTCTGCCCCATACAGGGAGGAACTTCATTTCTCTGATTTACTCTCTGTGTTAGAATATGGTATGTGGAACTTAGTATGTGCTTACTTAATATGTGTTGAGTTAGTGAGTGAAAAGATGAAAGGTGTATATAAAATCTATTGATGAACCCCATTGATGGTACAAATGACCATTAAGGAGACCATGAGTGATGGTTCCTCTGTGATATCATTTTTTTTTTAAGAAAATAGACAAGGAAACTAGGTCAGCCTCTTCCTCATCATACCCTTTCTTATTAACTATTGTTATCAGTTTATATTTCCCATTGTTAAATACTCAATACTTATATACACATAAACACCCACATACATATGCATATTGTTTTAGTTAGCCATTTCATCACTGTGACGAAAAGACCTGACAAGACCAACGTAAGAGGAGGAAATGTTTATTTGAGACCCACACTTTCAGAGGTCTTGGTGCATAAGATGGCTGATTTCATTGCCGTAAGCCAGAGGTAAGGCATCACATCATGGTGAAAGTGTGTGGAGGAGGAAAGTGGCTGGGGACATGGCTATCAGGAAGCAGAGATAGCTCTGCTCACCAGGGACAAAACATGTGTACCCCCAGTGACCCACCTCCTCCAGCCACACAACTGCTTGCCTACAGTTACCACACAATACATTCAAGTGGAATTAATATACGATTAATTTATAGTTACCATAACCCAATCATTTCATCTCTAAACTTTTTTGCATTCTCTCACACATGAACTTTTAGAAGATACCTCACATCAAAACTATAGCACATATACATACCACATACATATACATAGATACATATACACACATACATTAACATATATGCTTAAACATATATAGCATATGCACATAACATACACATGGACATACATACACATCATAATATACACATGACATATTTTTGCCTGGGAGACTACATTTTAAAAGAGCACACTTAAAACTGTCTGCTATATTTTTGTTTTATTTAAAGGTATTATCATAGCCAGGCGCGGTGGTGCAAGCCTGTAATCCCAGCACTTAGGGAGGCTGAGACAGGAGAATCAAAAGTTCAAAGCTAGCCTCAGCAACGGCAAGGCTCTAAGCAGCTCAGTGAGACCCTGTCTCTACATAAAACACAAAATAGAGCTGGGAATGTGGCTCAGTGGTTGAGTGCCCCCGAGTTCAATCTCCAGTACCAAAAAAAAAAAAAAAAAAGGTACTATCATGCTGTGGGGGGAGCTCTCAAAGTAAAATTTTTCCAGTTCTCTAAAAAGAACCTTAAACTTTTAACTTCAGTGTTTTCCTCTTCTAGGAAATGTGTCAGCTCACCCAGGGAAGCTTTGTGGCCTATCTTAAATGCAATGTGGAACATAAAACACAATAAACTACCCAAGTGTGCATCAATTAACTAGGGCATTCATGCAAAAAATATTTAGGTGCTGGGAATACAATTACGAAGAAGCTGGACACGGTCCCTGCTCCCCCTGAGTTGAGGTTACCTAAACAGTTGTGCAATCTGTTACTGGTAAAGCCTTCTGGGACTGAACAAGAGCTTCTCTGAACCAGTACTGGGGACAGCTGCTTCATATTGCCAACTATGAAATAGCAGGAGAGCCACAAATGAAGAATGGAATTAGATCTGTTTTGTATTCACTGATAGGGACCTTCATAGCAATGGAAAAAGAAAAATCATCTAGTATAGTGATTAGACATCAAAGTAAAAACAAAGGACATGACATCAGAACATATGTAAGTATTTAGCATTTTAATCTACCCAGGATCTCAAGGGAGAAAAAGAAAAATATTGTATTAGCTGACAATTTATAACCTTATTTATTTTACCAATGTTGCTCTATGTGATAGTCACTGTTCCAGGCACTGTAGGTACAGCTGAACTTTCCTGCCTCATGAAGCACATGTTCTGCTGGGGAAGCCATACCAGAAACACCATAAAGAGGTAGATGTTGAGTAAGTGTGGTAAGTAATGTGATGAGTGGAAGGGAGGGAAAAGTGAGGCAGAGGAAGAGAATGTGGTGAGGAGGTTGTGAAAGTTTTTTTTTTTTTTTTTTTTTTTTTTTTTTTTTTTTTACACAATGTCTTTATTTTATTGCCTTGTATGTGGTGCTGAGGATCGAACCCACGGCCTCACGCATGCGAGGCAAGCGCTCTACCACTGAGCTACAATCCCAGCCCGTGAAAGTTTTTTAATAAGGCAGGGAAGTACTTTTTAATAAGAAAATAGGAGTGAAGATCTGAGGGAAAAGAAGTGAACCTAGCAGAGTTTAGGAAGCTACCTTTTATTGCAGTTCTTTTTTATGCAGGAACAGCAGGTGAAAAGCACTGAGGGTGGATTTCTTTGTGATCTGTGAATGGAGCATAGTGAATGGGGGCAGGGGAGAAAAGAGAGATAAGGCCTGAAGGTTAAGTGGCCTGAGGCACGTGGGTTCTTGGAGGGCATGGTGAGGCTTTTGACTTTTATTATGGCTAAAGTGGAAGCCATTGCAAGGTTTTCAATAAGGTATTCATGGTCCAACTTCAGTTTGTTTGTTTTTGCAATACTGGGAATTAAACTCAAGGACGTTCTACCACTGAGCTACATCCCCAGCCCTTTAAAAAAATTTTTAAAATTAATTTATTTATTTAAATGCATTTCAAGTCATAGTATATATATAAAGCTCAATTTTCCATCTCTCTGGTTGCACTATTTGTGTCTTCATACATGTACCTAGGGTAGTGATGTCTATCTCATTCAACCATTTTTGCCACTCCCATTCCCCCTCCCCTCCCCTACCTACCTGAGTCCCATCCAGAGTTCCTCCATTTCTCCCATGCTCCCCACCCCTACCTCCCTTAAGTATCAGCATTTACTAATCAGAGAGAACATTCAGCCTTTGGTTTTTTGGGATTGGCTTACTTCACTTAGCATGACGTTCTCCAGTTCCATCCATTTACCTGCAAATGCCATAATTTTACTCTCTTTTATTGCTGAGTGATATTCCATTGTGTATATATACCACAGTTTCTTTATCCATTCATCTATTGAAGGGCATCTATGTTGGTTCCACAGGTTAGCAGTTGTGAATTGTGCTGCTATAAACTTTGAAGTGACTGCGTTACTGTAGTATGCTGTTTTTAAGAATTTAGGATATAGGCTGAGGAGTGGGATATCTGTGTCAAATGGTGGTTCCATTCCAAGCTTTTTAAGGAATCTCCATACTGCTTTCCAGATAGGTTGTACCAATTTGCAGTCCCACTAGCAATGTTTGAGTACGTTTTTTCACCACATCCTCGCCAGCACTTATTGTTGCTTATATTTTGGATAACTGCCATTCTGACTTGGGTGAGAGTAGTTTTGATTTGCATTTCTCTGATTGCTAGATATGTTGAACATTGTTTATTGATTGTATATCTTCTTCTGAGAAGTGTCTGTTCAGCTCCTTAGCCCATTTATTTATTTGGTTGTTTATTTTTTTGGTATTAAGTTTTTTGAGTTCTTTATATATCCTGGAAATCAGTACTCTCTCTATCTGATGTGCATGTAGCAAAAATTTGCTCCCAGAATAAGAGACCCAGAATAGCCAAAGCAATCCTCAGTAGGAAGAGTGAAGCAGGAGGTATAACAATATCAGACCTTAAACTATATTACAAAGCTATAGTAACGAAAATGGCATGGCACTGGCACCAAAATAGACATGTAGACCAATGGTACAGAATAGAAGACACAGAGACTAATCCACATAAATATAGTTATCTCATAGTAGATAAAGGTGTCAAAAACACAAATTGGAGAAAAGATAGCCTCTTCAACTAATGGTACTAGGAAAACTGGAAATCCATATGCAGCAAAATTAAACTAAACTCCTATCTCTCACCATGCACAAAACTCAACTCAAAGTGGATCAAAGACTTAGGAATTAGACCAGAGACCCTGTATCTAATGGAGGAGAAAGTAAGCCCAAATCTTCATCATGCTGGATTAGGATCCAGCTTCCTTAACAAGACTTCTAAAGCACAAGAAATAAAAGCAGGAATCAATAAATGAGATGGATTCAAACTAAAAAGCTTTTTCTCAGCAAAAGAAATAATCAATGAGGTGAACAGACAGCCTACATTCTGGGACCAAAAAAAAATTTTTTTTGAGACAGGGTCTCTTCACTAAGTTGACAAGTCTGGATTCAAACTTGAAATCATCCTGAGTAGCTGGGATGGGCCTGAACCACTGTGCCCAGCCCAGCTTCAGTTGAATTTTATTAAAATTGTGTTCCTTGCTGTAGTATAGTAGCTGAAAGTGGCATGGTTGAGAACAGACTGAGAGGAAGATAGATGTTGAACTAAGAAGGTCAGGTGTGAGGCCAATACATTGATCCAGGCAAAGGAAGATGGTGGCTTGGTTCAGGGTGGTAGCTTAGAGATGCCTAGACATGATTTGGAAATCAAATTTTTTTAAAATATTTTTTTAGTTGTAGGCAGACAGAATACCTTTATTTTTATTTTTTTTGTGGTGCTGAGGATTGAACCCAGTGCCTCACCTGTGCTAGGCGAGTGAGTGCTCTACCGCTGAGCCACAACCCCAGCCCTGGTATTCAAATTTTGAAGGTAGAAGTAACAGAACTTATGAATCAAATATGAAAAGAATTGAGGATGACACAATGGTCATTCTGATCACTGAAAGGATAAAAGGACTGGTTTGGCAGGAATAACAGTAACTTAGTTTTGAACATGTGAAGTTAGAGATCTAAATGGAGATTTCAAATAGATGAAGACATAGGGCTGTATCTGGAAATGATAACAATCACCATTTAACCCATTTTGAACACTTCTTTTGTCCCAAGCACTTTTACCAAGTGCTTTGTTAGTATTAACTTAATCCCCCAATGAAGTTTATACTCTTAGCCCATTTTACAGATGAAAAAATGGAGGAGCAGGTGAATTAAGTAATTTGACCCCAGCTACAGGGCTGAATCCATTGTTTGAACCTGGCAATCTGGAGTTAGGGCCCTTTTCTTTAAGTTTCATAGGAAAGGGCAGAGGCAGATTTTGATCTTCCTTTTACTTTATTCTTTGCTGGGTGGATGTGGTTATAAAGCATAGTGATGGCAGCAACTCACTGATGTCTGGCTCAGGCATCAAAGGTCTGGCCCCTGGGAGAAGAGCCAGATCTGGGCTCAATAACTATGCTTTTTCTCTCATTTCAACTAAACTTGTGGCCTGAGGATGTTCAACTAAGAACCTAAAGAAAATAATTCATCCAAGATTTTGAAGCTCTCAAGAAAGTGTATTAGACCAAATGAGAACAGTTTATGAGCTACAGGAACTTTGCCTGTCCCAGTCACAGTATTCTTAATTTCTCTTTGAAGGGAGACATTGACATTTTATCTAACAAGTGTAAAGAGCCAATGTGAAAATACGAATAATTAGAATACTCTCCTTCCTGACTAATCAGTCTTTTATGATATGTGGTTTTAATGAGTTTTAGTCACTATTAAATAAATACAAAAAACATTTGAAATGCATATTCAGTTATGAAGAACAACGCCTAGTTTTTAGGATATTGTCATCGCACAGAAGCCCCCCAGGTTTGCATCCCTTCTTCGTCATACCCTTTTCCCTGCTCCCCTGTATTACTTCCTTTCTGGGCTTAGTGATAATAACTACATTGCTTTTTTGATAGCTTACTACCTACATGTACCTCAAGAATGATATAACTTAGTTGGGCATGGTGGCGCATGCCTGTAATTCCAGCACTTCGGGAGGCCAAGACAGGAGAATCGAGACTTCAAAGCCAGCCTCAGCAAGGGAGAGGCACTAAGCAACTCAGTGAGACCCTGTCTCTACCTAAAACACAAAAAAATAGGGCTGGGGGTGTGGCTCAGTGGTCAAGTACCCCTGAGTTCAATCCCCAGTACCAAAAAAAAAGAATCATATAACTTAATTTAGCCGGGTGTTGAACTTTGAATCAATGGAATAATACTGTAGTTATTATTTTGTGATTTGCTCCTTTAACACATTATTTGCAATATTTGCCCATGTCATTACCTGTAGTTGTAATTCCTTTAGTTGTTGGTGCTGTGTATCCTGCTACATTAATAAATTAATCATATGCCATTAATCATATGCCATGATTAATTTATCCATGTTCTTTTATTGATGGACATTTGAGTTGTTTCTACTTATTGACAGTTAAGAATATGCTTCTATGAGCATTTTTGTTTTGTTTAATTTTTCCCTTAGTTTTCTTAACCTACATCCTGGTAAACACGTGCAAGTGGTTTTTTCATATGAAAAAGTAGGAGGGGAATTGCTGTGTCGTGGGATGTATTCATCATCAAGTTCATCAGATAACACCAAGTCGTTTTCAAAAGCTGTTCCTATTTATTCTTCTACTGTCTGTATCTCTGGCTCCACTTCTGTGCTTATGTTTGGGACTGTGATGTTTCTTTTATTTTGTCAGAAAGAGGAATAAGGGAAGGGAAGGAGAAAGAGTCCATTTTTATGGATTTCTTTTTAGCTACTATGCTTGAGATACCTTGAGATTTCAAGTTTGACAAGTAAAATCTTTTACAAGTTCTGGGAAGCACTTTTTTTTTTTTACAAGTTCTCAGCTAGCACTTTTTCAAATTTTACCCCTCTCTCATTTTCTCTCTTTTAGGAGCTTAGATTAAATACCAGTCTGAGGAGGTCAGTCTGTCCTCCATGTTTTTATCTCTCTCTCATATTTTTATTTTTTTAAGTAATTTATTATTATTATTTTCTCTCATATTTTCATCCTTGGTCTATGTTGTCCATTCAGTTTTATGATTATGGTAGCATAGTTTTTCTTCTCCAGAGCTTCATTTAGTTCTTTTTCAATTCTCTGTGTTCCTTTTTCATATTATTAATTTCTTGTTTCCTTAAATTTATTAAACATAGTTATATTTTCTGCTTAATAATTCTTGTGTTTGAATTCTTTGCAAGTCTGATTTTATTTGTGTCCTGCTTTCAACACCTTGCTTGCCCCAGTTCATGGCAACTTTATTTCTTATTTATTTTGTGATTTATTATTTATTTTGACCATGTGCACACTCACTTAGGGACATTGTGCCTGAGAAGGCTGGTTTGAAGATATCTTCCTCCAGAAAGGATTAGTATATGCTTTTCCTGAAGGACTGAGGCCACTACTAACCTGGAAATATTTCAGCTAAAGTCCCATACTGGAGGATTTTCAGGCCACACAAGCAGTTCTAAATGCAAAACCTTTGTGGTACAGGTGATAATATTTTTTTTCTCTCTACTCTGGACCCAAACCTAAGGCAGACTGTTTTCTTTGCTATCTTCAGTAGGAGAGTACAAGTTATTCCTAATGTCCTCATTCAGTCTGTTGGGAATTCTCATTTATGCATCACATCATTTGTTAGATTTCCATCCTGTGTTGGCCCTGGGTTCTTTCTTCTTCATTGTCTTCACGTGAGACTTAAAATACTCAGACTCAAGGGTCTCTGGTTTATTCACAACCCTCAGAGTGGGTGTGAAAATCAAGTTGTATTTTCTGCTTGTGTTTCTGCTTTTTTCACTTAGCCACTGTTAATTCTTTGTTTTCTTGCTAGCCCTGTGGTATGTTTTAAATAATATCATTGCATTTTACCTAATATTTAAAATTTCCCCTTGGGTATAAGTTTTTCGGGGGGATTGTTTGTTTTTGCTTTTTTGATACTGGGGATTTAACCCAGGAGAACTATACCACTAATCTATACCTCCAGTCCTTTTTTATTTTATCTTGAGACACAGTCTTGCTAAATTGCAGTCTGGCCTCAACCTTGTAATACTCCTGCCTCAGCCTCTGGAGTTGCTGGGATTACAGACATCTACCACTACCCAGTAATATAGACTGTTATGGAATGATTTATAGTGCTTCTACTGACATGACCAACAAATATTGAGTGCCTGCCTTATGCCAGATATTATTCTAGAAGTGGGAGTATAGAAGTAAATAAAACAGACAAAAAGCCTAGTTCCCTAAGGAGCTTGAATTCTAGTGTGGGAGGCATGTTGGTCAGTAATGAGAAATAAAGCAGAGAAAGAGACCTTGCATCTTTGGAGACAACAGTTCAGGAATTATTTTCAGAGGAGGTGACATTTTTAAAGAAAGAGGGTATGAGCTATGAATCCTTCAGAGAAAAGATATAAATGTCTTATAAATGCCTAAGAAAATAAAGAATACAAATTCTATATATTATACTGTGTCACAAGTATTGCCGGTTTTTTGTTTTTCTTCTTGTAAATCTTCACTTTATCTTTGTGTTTCTTTTTTTTTTTTTTTGGTATCAGAGATTAAACTCAGGGACACTCGACCCCTGAGCCATATCCCCAGCCCTATTTTGTGTTTTATTTAGAGACAGGGTCTCACTGAGTGCTTAGCGCCTTGCTGTTGCTGAGGCTGGCTTTGAACTCTCGATCCTCCTGCCCCAGCCTCCCAAAGTGCTGGGATTATAGATGTGCGCCACCGTGCCTGGCTATCTTTGTGTTTCTTAACCTAATTGTAGTTTTGATTTTCTGGCCAGGAGAAGTGACTGCATTATCTTGGAGAGTTTTTTAACCTCTGAATTTTTTTTCTCTATATAAAATAAGACTACTGCCTACTTTTCAGAATTGATAGATGAAGCTACCTAATAATTGTGAAGTGCCTGAGCTTTGAATGGGTACTCAATAAATGATAGGTATTCAATAAATGGATACTGAATAAATGATTTCCTTCATTTTTGTTCCTTCCTGGTCCACACTCATTTCAGCACTTGATGTTAAATTAATAGTGATTATTCTTAAGCAGCACCATGGAGAAAGCATGTGGTAATTTGTTAACTGAGGACAAATTAAGAGAATTAGAAAGTTTGATATAAAGAGAAGGAAAACACACAAAACATTTTCTCAAGTGGTTTTAAAAGGCTGATTTGGTATTCTGGGCTAAGGAGATAAAGCTAAGTCCTGTGCATTTTCCCTTAAAGATATTTTTTGCTGTATCACATGCAAGTCAGCAGGCCCAATAAATCTCCATTTTAATATTTAACAGTCTGCAGAGTCTTCAGTTATTGTCACACTCAAACCAAGCAGAGGCTTATCACATCATGTATAAATATGTCTCATATCTACTCTTATCTTATCAAACTTGCTCTCATTTTCCGATGTCAATTGGTGAGTTTTTTTGAGATTATCAGTGTGCCACTAAAAGTGAAGGAAATGTAACATAAGGATGAAACTGCAGGGCTCATAAAGTTTGGGCTTGGATGAAGCTGAAATCTAAAATTAGAAAAAAAATTGGACCCTAAAGTAGCTCATACTCCTATGAGATTGTCTTTGGTTCAAAGGTCCTGAGACCTGAGTTTTAGTGCTGGTTTTGATAGTGTCTCTTTATGTTTTCCCTGTCTATCACAAGAAATTCTTCGTCTATTTCTTACCTTGTATGGCTGTTGAGATTTCATAGGATCTATGCACTAATGATAAACATAGGACAGCTATTCATACTGTATCCTCTTGGCTTTTGGTCTTTTCTCAGCCCTCCCATTGACCATGCCCTGCTGGACATGTCCTTCCTTTGACTCCTTGAGGAGATGCCCTCTGACCTCTGAGAGCAGCTGGACAACCCACTCTGAAGACACCAGCAGTCCTAGTGTTGGCCCTTCCTACACAGACCTGCAGCTCGTCAATGCTGAGGAGCAGACAAGTGGCAGAGCTTCTGGGGCTGATTCAACTGGTAAGCTAGATATCCAAACACTTTGCAAATCATTTAACATTCCCGGATCCTCTTTAAGGGCCTCTTAAATCTCTACAACCAGCTTTGTTTGCAGAATGAGTTCAGAGGGGTAGTCATCTAGTCAAAAAGCTAGCATCCAAAGTGGTTTGAAATTGCAGTAGGAAAATGTATAAACAGATTGACTGATTGGCTGGCTGATTATTCATATTGGAAAACTATTTGACAGCATATCTTACTGTGTTATTTTCTTTCTGGTTAGTACAAGCATTATTTCTGTCAACTTATTTTCTCCTTGGATTACTGAAGTATGTGTAATATGCACAAGGCCTAATCTTTCATCCTACTACCCACGCGTCTTGCTTCTTCAGCAGCAGGGAGGTGAATTTAAGTGAAGAGAAGAAGTGTTAAGTGAAGCAGAATGAAAATCAGGACTCAGCCACTGTGTTTAAGGCTACACATCATTTTGCAGTTAAATGCTTATTCACAATAGTGCCTTAATCAGGCTCTATGCTGGTCTGTGATGTCCCATGGTCTCATTTATTAAACTTTCCAGTAGGCATAGAATAAAATGCTGACTATCTTTGCATGTAGAATATGGACCTGCCAACAAGCATTGACTTGTGGGTGAGACTTGGGTTGGTATTAGAAAGATGTGTGTTCTTAGTTCTTGGTTATTTGACCCGAAGGATTGTTTTCCTCTGAAAATGATAAAGAGTTACTGCTAGTTTCTCTGTTGAAGAAATTATACTGTATGTCAACAAAATTTGTTTTTCCTTTTCAAAAATATTGTTTAGGAGTTCTCTGGATCATTTTTTAAAATTTGCATAGCATTTTCCCTAATACTGTGTTCTGTTGGGTGCTATAAATATTAAAAATGATCTTTCTTATAGACTAAAGGGTTCAGACAGGATTTGTTTGGTATTTGATAATATTGCAGAGTATCCTAGTTTATCACAGGCTGTCTTCACAAACCACAGTTCTTTACAGCATTTTGTCTTCATGGATACATCTTCAATTCTTGTAAGTCTAGCATGACTTACAAGGATTACAAGCCCACAACCTCCTTTCTACTGTGGGGACCAGCTCCTGGAGTAGAAGGCACTGGCAGCAACTGAGGCTGTTAGGAAGACGGGCTGAGCGTACCTCTTCATTCTTGTTGCTCTTGTTGCCCTCAGCCTCTTTTCCAAGGCTTCCTGGGGAGAAGTGTACATAGTGATTTAGAGTGTCTGACTCCAGAGTCAGACTCAGGTTCAAGTCCTGGTTCTGCAGTATACCAGCTGTGTGACTTGGGGCAACTTTCTTACTCTTTTTTTTTTTTTTTTTTTTTTGGTGGTACTAGGCTGCATCCCTAGCTGTAACCTCAGCCCATGATCCTTAGTATTTTTATGACTTAGCTTCCTCATCTGACAAATGGGGATAATAATAATATGTACCTTACCAAGTTGTTCTCAGCAACAAGTGAGGCAATTTATGTAGAACAACTTAAATGATGTCTGACATGGAATAAATGATGTCACTTGTCCCTTTTCTGCTTCAGGGTTCTTATTGCTTTGAAAAAGTGACAAATGGACCCCTTGCTGAGAAAAAGTGAGGACCTCTAGATTTAGTCTCTTTTTTTCCATTGTTCTCTGCACTTTCTTTGCTTTAATTCATAGAGGTTCAAGTGATGAAAATCCAAATCCTAGCCTCAAGTTAATGACCACCTCCTCCTCCTCCTCCTCATGATGATGATGATGGTGGTGGTGGTGGTCAACCTGGGATATGGGTATGTTCAACTACTGAGCTATAACCCCAAACCTTGAACTGGACATTATTAATCTGTCTCTAAAGTTTTTAATTATTTTTAGCATCTCCCTTTTCTAAAGTCATCTTAAGTGTAACAGTTAACATTAAGAAAACCTCTTGCCTGATCCCTGTTGTTTTGATCAAGGTGTTGGCAGGAAGCATATGGTGCCCTCAAAAAGGTTATTTGAAAGGGATTTAATGAAGAGAGTGCTTACAGAGGAAGAAGAGTTGGAATCAAAGAAGAGCCAACCTGGGCTCTCCCTGGCTGCACAGTGTGTGAGGATAATGGCTGGCAGATGCTTTGTGCTTCATCTCTGTGTAGAAAGGCATTATGGTGCCCCAGGTGAGCTTGTTTCCCTTGGCCTCTGTTGTTTGAGAGTGGGCTGTAGTGAGCTGAGCTGCAACTTCTTCCCTGTCGTCTGTGCAGGAGTTCTGCAGGGATTTGGCAGCTCCATAGGGCAGTCTGATGCCCAGCATAGTTGTGGAGGGAAAGACTCTGTGATCAGCCTACACTTTGTTCTCATTTTCTCACCAAGGGGATAATTAGAGGAGGAAGGCAAACAGATCCCCTTACCTTGGTTAGATTAGAGTGTGGTACGGAGCTGAAGAGTGGTATGGATGTTTGCTCTGGGGTTCTGCTGTACAGGGCAAACAAATGGCAGGAAAATAGGAATGAGTAAGATCCCCAAGAACACTCACGTCTCTCTCACCCATCTCTGCAGTTCCCCTTGGCCTAGATGAGACAGGCACACCCTGTCATCTTCATAAGGCACATTAGCTATGTAATGCCACTGGGTTTGCATGGGTTCATAAACAATAAGAGGATCAAGAGAGTAAAAACAAGCCTCTGTCTTTGAAGTCCATTCCAACCAGGGAAGAAAAAACATAAATATTTGCAATAGCACAAACTGCTCTTAAGTGCTAGGCTTTGGTTTGAATTTTCTTTTACATACAAGAAAAGTGTAGATTTAAGTGTGGGATTAGAATGTGCAGATATATGCAAACTGGAGCACGTCAAGACTGAATGAAGCATATAGCAGATGTTTTAATGATTGTCTATTGAATCCTTGAATGAATAGCAAGAGATTATAGGTAGCAAGAGTCATCTGAATCCCAGACCTTTATCTCATTCAGATTTAAAAATCTAGTATTCCCCAAAGTATGTCCCATGAAGTGGCCCGAGAAAAACCAGGATATTGGGAGCCTATGTGTTAGGTCATACTGTGCTGCCTATGCTAGAGATAACATAGATCAGCTTATTAGGGACTTTGAAAAAGTCCTGAAATGATTTTCATGAATTATTTATATAATTTACTTACATATATGTTTTTCTATATACATAGTTTTATATATACAAAAATATACATGTGTATATATATATATACATATATATATATATATTGTGTGTGTGTGTGTGTGCATTTAGTTTACCACTTGGTCAGATCTCAGTGTACAGAAACCCAAACACATAAACTGGCAAATTATATTTGGAATTACATGCCTTTGCTAAAGCGTTAGAAAACCAGGAAACTCAGAAGAAAATATTTCAATGAGCATGCTTGGACTCCGTAGCTTTATAAAGTTAGCCCCACTTTGTCCCATGCTCTGCCAAACCTCTTGGCCTTTTAATATATTTTTTTAAAATTGTAGATCCCATAGACCCAAGACTACGTTTTGCCAAACTTACTTTGTATGTAAACCCTCATGGACTTTAAAACAAATTTAGACCAGATGTTTTTGTTTCATTTGCATTTAACTGATCATGGAATTCTGCCGGAGCAGTAGGATATCCCTAGAGATTTCAGACTTTTTTTTCCTCAAATAGAAGCATTTATGTCAGATAGAGAGCCCTGGACTAAAACCCCTAAGTTTTTTGATAATGACTTGTTAGCTGCTCAAGAAAATTCTCTTTTCATTATTTGTTCACCCACCCTGAGGCAGGGCCGCCTATCTCTTTACAACATGCTTCTCTGTTGCCTGCTTTGTTCTAATCCTGGTGCAGCTGGTAGAGCTTGAACTAGAATCAGTGGCCCAAATTCACAAGTAAACAGTGCTTATCATGTTTGTGATGGAATTACAGGGAACTTCTGTTGGTCTTAAGGCAAGTCTGCATTTTCTGATTTTTTTTAAACCTTGAACATATTTTACTTGGAAAAAAAGACAAATCAACTATTTTTTAAAAATTTTCCCTCTAGCTGCAAATTTCTAAAATACTCATTCTTCTTAAACAATATGGGAGAGCAGCATATTACATTTTTAAAACAAATTAGATCTTCTTTCTCTTTCATGAACAAATACAAATTTTGGCCTCATTTCTTTTCCTGTATATTCTTGTGTTCATTAGTTGTGCATTTTGGATTTTAATCAGGATTAAAAAATAAAAACACTCCAATGATTTCTTTCTCTTTTTTTCTTGGTACTGGAGATTGAACTCAGGAGCCGCATTCTCAGTCCTATTTTATATTTCGTTTAGAGACAGAGTCTCACTGAGTTGCTTAGCACCTCGCCATTGCTGAGGCTGGCTTTGAACTCGCGATTCTCCTGTCTCAGTCTCCCAAAGTTCTGGGATTACAGGCGTGCGACACGGCGCCTGGCTGGTTTCTTTCTTTGAGAGTTTCCCCAGAGAGTTTCAGAAGTTCCTCAGAACACAAATGTTTATTGAGTTCCTATCATATCCCAGTCACTGAAAATGTGAAGAGTAAGTTATGTGGTATTTTCCTATGAAGAACTGATAGATTATTTGCCATTAAAAGGATTTTTATATAAAATTTTAAAAATTATGTCTAATCATAGAATATCTCAATGTGCCAGGAATGTACTAAACAATTTATACATACATTATCTCATTTAATCTTCACAATCTTGAAGATGACTTTCTATTTTATGGATGCAGAAATAAAAGCAAAGTCACATAACTAGAAAAGGTAGAGTTGGAATTCAGACCAAGTCTCAGCTCCCCCTGCCTTGTGCCTGGTATGTTGTGGACAGCTGGTATCCACCAATACAGGGAGTTGTGGGAAGGAGTCATTGCAGAGGCTTTCACAGGCCTGGTGCTGCTTCCTTGGCACTTCCCAGGAGCTACATGGAAACTTCCTTTTGTCCTTCACTGAACTGAGGCCTTCTTGGAAGAAGGAACCATGTCCATTTTATTATATCATCAGCACACTGCCTGGCAGAGTGAAATGACACTAGATCTTTATGGGATAAATCAACTGTTCTGACATAGGGCTGGAGAGCTTTCATTCCCAAATCTAACTTCCAGTTACCTAAGCTTAAGTCTGTTTGCACATTGAAAAGTAATTTCATGACTGAAAGAATGAAAAGAGAACAAGTAGGGACTAGTGTGTTTTCAAATGTTAGGCTGTTCCCCAGGAATCCCCATTCCTTTTGTTTTTCCTGATCTTAGTTGGAATTTAAGTTTTGTTTTGTTTTGTTTTGCCTTATAGATCAGTGTTTATGGATATGTATGGTGTGCAGTTGAAGGATTACTGCCCAAGTTTGGATTATTCACACTCTCCCTCTCCTGTACATTCTTTGACCAAAGTAGCTACATTTTACTCACCTCAGAGAATGCAAAGAAATGAGTTGAGGAAAGTTTCCATTCTTGCAGTTACTGGGACCACATGTGTGGAGGAAAATCAACAAAGAGCTGCAGAGTTTTGTGGGGGTCGCAGTCTGTCCTGAGCCAGCGGGTCGAAGGGGCACCCCCACATTTACTTAGCCACCGTGGAAGTTGGGAAGAGTTGGAGCCGACTAGCCGCCCATACCCAGCCCTGCCCTCCGAAGCCTTTCCGCTGCAAGACAATCAGAGGCTGCTAGGGGGTACAGTCAGAACAGGCACCCATTTATTTGCAGAACAAGCATTCAACTTATAGGGCCATTTGGCCAATCAGAGACAATGCACGTAGCCAACAGCTGTCCATGTGACAAGGCACGTAAGCCCCCTGAATTCTGTCCACAAGCTCACGTTCGCTGAACCAACAGTAAATGTAAACCAATCACATAGTTCCTCCTTCCTTTGTGCCTTTCCCATTTACACACAATGGCTAGTTATTAGGGTGTAGCATAGAGCTAGCCCCCCCACAGAGTTTAAGATGCTGTCTTCCAAATACATGATCTCAGATACATATTTTGGGTCCCCTTAATAAAATCCTGTGTTCCCTAACCAGAGATTTTGTAAGTCCATTTTAGAATTGCTCATGCACTAGTCTCGAAAAGGAGGTGACAATTGTAATGCCTGTTTGATTATTTCTGTGGTGGTCTTTTTGATACTGCAATCCTCTTTTATGGATGAAGACAACCATTGTTTAGAGTCATACTAGTTAAGAAACAAAATAAAGATGGACACCCAGACTCGATATTGTACAGCTCTGCCCCTCCTGGGGCTGGGCTCCCTCAAAGGACCTCTTCTCTGTCCCAGTCCTACAGGGCTGCCTTTCAGATGCTGTGTCAAGCAGTTGATCAAAACTAGATATTCAGTTACAAGCAGGTGATCAAAACTAGATATTTGGAACCACCTAGAATCCAGAGGGGCCATGAACTTGAATGATTGACATCTTCATTGTTTTTTACTCTAGATAAATTAGTGAAATCCTTCAGTTATGGATATGGGCAACACACCACAGAATTATCAGTGCCTCCCACTTAGTCACCAATAGAGACCACAGATGTATCCATAACACATTTTAGTAGTGACAAGTATCTCAAAATATTACTCATCTTTTATCATTGCTACTTAAAAATTATAGTAGTTATTGGCAATGTTAGTGGTTATATTAATAGTATTAACACACTACTACTAATGTGTTAATAAAGAAGTACAGGTATTATTATATCAAAAATTCATGAAATTGTTTTTTAATGTTGGATAAGTATTTCAATATAAACAGTTTTCTTTTTAAGTCCTATGTCCTCATTCATGCACTCAATACACTGTCCTGAGAAGGAGGTTGTGGGCCTTATTATACTGACAAAAGGTCTGTGACACAAAAATAGTTAAGAACCCTTGCTTTGGTGACCCTCTGATACTCTCACAATGAAGCACAGACTGTGACTTTACACTGATTGATTCACTCATGACACAGATGAGGATCTGCTTGGGCCAACCACTGGTCCAGGACATGACTGTAATGATGAACAAGATAGACGTGGCACTGGCCTTCAAACAGCTTGCAGTCTCATGGGGCCTCTGGGTGTATCTGAGGGTAGGTAAAGGCAACTGGAGAATGGTGACAGGTTCTTTGATAGGGCAGGTTGAGTGAGTTGTAAGGAAACAACAGAGGGAGCAGCCTCTAAACTGTGGAATGGGAAGGTTCTTTAGAGAACTGAGTTCAAAACCAAGAACTGCTGAGTTTGAGAGAATATTTGCAAAGATCTTAAAGCCAGAGAAAGCATAGTGAGTTCAGAGGACTGAAAATACTTGAATTTGACTAAAGCATGTTCTGGACAGAGTTAGATCTGTCCAGCCAGCACCACCCAGTCTTACCTTCTGTGATGATGGACATGTTTTGTATTTGTGCTGTCCAGTATGGCAGCAATTATCTGTATATGGCTAAGGGGCACTTGAAATGTGACTAGTGGGAAGAATAAATTTTTAATTTTAATTAAATTTAAATAGCCACATGGCAATAGTGGCTATGTACTGCATAGTGCAAGATCCCAGACTCTACATAGAGATGGAACATATAGGCCCTGTAGACAAAATCATATTAAACAATTAGAAATGCTTCCTAAGAGCAGCAGACAGCCATTACAGGTTTTAAGCTTGAGAATGAATGGCATGGTCAGGTGTAGAAAATAGTGTGGAGAGGGCAGGGAGAGAGATACTGGGAGAGTTCAGGCAATATAGATCATGGCCTGGACAGCAGGAGGGCCAAACTAGGTGAGAGAAAACTGAACAGATTCAAAACTATTTCAGATAAATAGAATCCCAAGCCATTTCCCCTATGATACTTCACATTTTCCATCTCTATGTCTCTACTCTTGCCCTTCACCTTGAATAGCTCCTTTTTTTTTTACCACATGACAAAGTCCTATTGATTGTTTAAAATGAAATTCAAATGATGTTTTCTCACATGGTATTTTTACTTTGTACCAAATGTGGTTCTGGATACTGGGAATTCAGTGTAGCTAGCCCATAGCAGCTTCTCGACTGAGTTTTTTCCAGATAACAACTCCTGTACCACCTATTCTGCCTTGATAGAAGGGTTCTTTGCATGGACATCATCTCTCAATCAAACAAACTCTTATGTCCTCTCCAGGACAGCAGTGTTGTTATCAGTTTTGGATTTTCCCCACAGTCTGGTCTCTAGCACAATGCTTGGAACTAAGGAGCTGTCTGATGAATGTTTGTGTAGCAGCATATTCTTTGCCACATTCTTTGCCATATTGTAGTAGCTCTATGCCATTGCCCCCTGAGGGAAAAAAAAGAAAAACTTACTTCAGAGTGCTTTGGTTTCAAGTTCTTGAGTCTAGAAAGAGAATTAAAATATAGGAATAGTTCTGGTCATAATTCTGAATATTTTATTTTTTTTTGCAGTACTGGGGATTGAGCTCAAGGCCTCACACATGCTAGGCAAGTGCTTTACAACTGAACTACATCCTCAGCCCTTTTTTTTTTTTTTAAATTTTGAGACAGGGTCTTCCTAAGTTGCCCAGGTTGGCCTTCAACTTGCCATCATCCTGCCTCAGCCTCCTGAGTAGCTTGGGATTATAGGTTTGTGTCCACTTGCCTGCCTGAATATTTTAAGTGTAGGTAGCTTTTCAAATAGTCGTCAAATTCACGTGTGAATGATGGTAGCTTGCACTTTAAGTGGCTTTCCATATGAATGGTATAGCACTGCTGATTAAAATAAGTTTAGAAAATGCTCACTAAAGCTCTTGGGCAAATCAGCACCCAGAACATTCAAGTTTTAAAGATAATTATGTGATATATATTATTTTTCAGATAATAAAACATTAACAAACTTGGCAAAATATCCATGGACATAAAATACTCAACCATAGTGAGTGGTACATAGTACCCTCTCACATGTTGTTACTTGATTAGCACCAAAGTCTCTGGAAATAGATGTCTTCTTATATGGTTTTAGGATCATAGTGATTGTCTTTTTTTTTTTTTTTTTTAGAGTTGGGATGTTGGGGATTGAATCCAGGGCCTTGCACATGCTAAGCATGTGCTGTACCACTGAGCTACACTCTTAGCCCCTGTTTGACTTCAATATCACAGAGCTTTAAAGTAGAATAAACTTGAAAGCTGTTGTTTAGTACAGTTTTCACATATCCTGGGCAAGAAAGCCAAGGCCTAGCATGTGTTAGAGCAGAACCAAGCCTGTAATCCTTGTCCTCCACCCATTCTGTGAATCATTTGAAAATCGAACAGAATGGCCAGCCACAACTGCTTATTTTTCACTTCATTTCTTTCTGAAAGTTTCTTTTTTTTTTTTTTTTTTTGGTACTGAGGATTGAACTCAGGGGCACTCGACCACTGAGCCACATCCCCAGCCCTTTTTTTGTGTTTTATGTAGAGACAGGGTCTCACTGAGTTGCTTAGCGCCTCGCCATTGCTGAGGCTGGCTTTGAACTCGCGATTCTCCTGTCTCAGCCTCCCTAACTGCTGGGATTACAGGCTTGAGCCACCGCGCCCGGCTCTGAAAGTTTCTTCCTTCCCTCATTTCTCTCTCTCTCTCTCTCTTTTTTTTTTTTTTTTTTTTTTTTGTGAATTAAACAATGGACCACCTTTCCTAAGGTTTCAGTTTATTTATGCAAAAACTGAAAAACAGCGGGTCAGGAGAAATGGAAACCCTCAGATCCCAGAAAACATTTTTTTTAAAGAGTAAATTTGACATCATAATGAGAGATAGCCACCTGGGAGTTTCACTCCCAGGCTAAATAAAGTGTTTCAGATCATTCATCTCTTCCTCTGGTGCTAGAGTCCCCTGGGACAAGGTCTGAGTCTTTGTAATTCTCTTTGGGGTCTCTTTGGTAGTGACCTACATTCCATCATCTCATTGGAGATGTGTGAAGTTCTTTACATTGGAGGCTGTTCTCACCCACCTGTATTTGCCTCAGGGGCACCTCTTCCTTCCATTCTCAAACAACTCAGATCTTAGAAAGCTCCTCATGATCATTATTTTAGTAAAAGTTTCCCCTCAAAATGGAAGTTATTTTTTCATGTTTGCTTCAAATGGAAGTATGAGTTCACAGCTTACTCTTAGTCAAGTGAGGAAACTTTACAAATAGTTCAGGAGGCTGAGCTCTAGAAAAAAGCAGCTGTCTTTGTTAGCATTCACTGCTGTTAAGGACATATGTCACAAGACTATGGAATGGATCAATGTTATCACCTTGCAGTGCATCTGGAAATGCAGACAAGTGCTCTACACAAGGTATAAATGTCAACAACATACCAGCCCTTCTTAGTGGCGGCACCAGAAACGTTCTTTGGTTGTTTTTTATGAAATCGGTGTTTGACTTTTCCTTAGTCGTATGCAGAGTGCTATGTGTAGTATTTTGCCAGGACTGCCATAGCAAAGTACTGCAGGCTGGGTGCTTAAACAATAGAAAGGCATCTTCTCACAATTCTGTGCTTAGAAATCCAAGATCAAGGTGTTGGAAGGGTTGGTTTCTTCCAAGGCCTGGCTCCTTGGCTTGCAGCTGGCCAGTCTCTCTGTGTCTTCATTTGGTCTTCCCTCTGTGTGTTTGTGACCTAATGTCCTCTCTGTAAAAGGGCAGTTATATTGGATTAGGGGCCACCACAATGACTTGATTTTAACCCTTTAAGTACTTTATCACCAGATACAGTCACATTTTGAGGTCTGTTTACTTGGAGAGGTTAGGATTTCAACAGATGAATTTGGAGGGATACAGTTCAGTCCATAACACTATTTAAACACAACTTAGAAGCCTCCTACCATCCCTGCCAAAGATAGCCAGATTGACACTATAAGCCCATTCTGTATAGTATTTCTGCAGCATCAGAAGCAATACCCCTTGCTATAGAAAATGAATTTTGGATCTGATACTCCATTTAGAGCCTACTTCCCATAGATGCAGTAAGGAGAAAAGAGTTGTTGTTGCCTAATAAATTCTTCAACCAGCCTTTTCACCCACTTATCTACAAAATGAGTTGGTGTTTCACCAAGGGGCTAGTTTATCCTGCTGGACTCCTTGGCTTACATTACAATTCAAAGCTAAATATGTCAATTCACAAAAGAAAAAATTCAAAGAAGCCATATAAAATGATTAACCCCAATAATTAGATAAGCAGATTAAACAATAATGTCTATTATCTTGGTAAAGTTGAGTGATTGAAAATATCTAGAGTTTGTCATGGAGAGATATGAATTCACATGCAAAGATAATGGAAAAACATTTCTAAAGGGCATTCTAGCAATCCGTGTAAGTGTCCTAAGGAAATAATTAGACATGTGCCTATGTGTGCAGTGTAGCACTGTTTAGATTAGCAAAGCAAAGAAAGCCCAGCTGTCAAACCAAATAGCAAATAAAGTATGATGTATTCCTACTGTGGAATGCTATATAGTCATGGAAGGTATCCCAATTATATTGTTCACTGAAAAGGAGGATTGCTGAATAGAATGTGTAATAGCTTTGCTATATTGGCCTCTCTATAGTTTTGTTGTAGAAAAAAGTTTGATAGGCTCAAAACTGCTGATAATGGTTATCTTGAGGATATAATATAGAACTGTTATTCTTAATTGCATTCATTTCTATAGGATATGAATTATAACCATAGATTCAAAATCAGAAAAATAATATGAAAATTATTCAGAAATAGAATTAAATATGTTACTAAAGTTATTTTACAATATCTTTTGTGATAAATGTGTCGATGTATTTGGAGGCTGGTCTATTTACTGGGAGGGTGAAGACTGGCCTTTTTGCTCTTGGAATATTTCTCTTTTATGTGTAAAAGAGCCATGTGCTTGTGTTTAACTTTTCATTGGCACAATACTAGTTGCTTATTCTTTGTCAGAAGCTGATATAACATAATGGAAAGCCATCATCTTCGGAGTTTGACAAACCAGGATTTAAAACCAGTTCTAAGCTGGGCACAGTGGTATATGCTTGTAATTCCAGCAACTATGGAGGCCGAGGCAGGAGGATCACAGTTCATGGCCAGCCTGGGCAACTTGGCTCAGTAATTTAGCAAGACCCTGTCTCAGAAGTGCTGAAAATGTAGCTCAGTGGCAAAGCACTTCGGGGTTCAACCTCTGGTACCAATAAATAAATAGATACACACATACATATGTATGTATCAGTTCTACCATCTTTCTGTGATATTGGGAAAGTCATTTAACCCCAGTGACCTTTAGTTTCCTCAACTGTAGAATGGAAATAACAACCACAACAATAATAATGAATATGTAGATTTTTTCTAAGTTTAGTAAGATCAGGCTCATGAAATTCCTGGAATGTAACAAGTAGTAGCTTTTATGAGGATAGCAATATAATGTACTTTTCAGAATTCTTCACATTTTGAAGCCAGGACTTAGTGGAAAGAAAATTTTTGAAAGTTGCAGGAAAACAGCTAAATCTATCTAGAAAATTTCCTTTTATGCCCTTTGCTAGTTTTTATAAATCATCTTTACCAAAGGGTGGTTTCTTTCTTTCTTTCTTTCTTTCTTTCTTTTTTGGTACTAGAGATTGAACTCAGGGGCACTTGACCACTGAGCCACATCTCCAGCCCTATTTTGTGTTTTATTTAGAGACGGAGTCTTACTGAGTTGCTTAGTACCTCGCTGTTGCTGAGGCTGGCTTTGAATTTGCAATTCTCCTGTCTCAGCCTCTCAAAGTGCTGGGATTACAGGCGTGTGCCACCACGCCCGGCTGGGTGGTTTCTTTTATTCTTTCAGTTCTCATGATTCAGGGGTGGGTTCACCCAGCATGCTTTGTGAAACAGCTGGTATCTCTGGCATTTTTCAGCAGAACTGGGATCCAGAAGCTTTTCTGAGAAGAATTGGAAGGGAGGGGAGGGCAGAGGAAGGAGGGCCAGGTGGGGAAGGGAGCACCCCAGGTCAGCTTGCTTGTGCCGCCTTTCTTCCCCTCCTCAGAACTGATTTGTTTGCATAAATTTGTTGCCTCCAGCAACATATCAGTTTGAGCTGGAATGTATCCCTGGAGACTTACTGCCTTTCCTTTTGCCTCATTATTGTCCTCTTCCCACAGGATGCTGGAATTGAGGGGCATTTTCCACCTTGGAGAATTTCACTCCAGTTCCCCCGCCTTTCACTGAGTGTCTGCCACATGCAAGGCACTGTGGCATTTCAACGCATTTCTAAAGCAATCAATTGCAGTCTTTATTTTCAACTCTTGGACATTGTCGTCCTTCTTAAAACCTCAGTCCTGGTGATTAAGCAATGAAGATTATATACTGGTGAAAATATTCCCAATCCCTCCCTGTGACATAGACCCTCCCTCTTACAATAAAATGATATTCCTGCTCCTTTGACATCAGGCCTTGCCATATGACTTGCTTTGGAGTCACTGAAATCAAAGTGGAGGTATCCATTCCAGCACAAATATCCACGTGCGTCAGAGCTATCCATTACTGCCCTGCATACCTGCCACCCTCAGAACCCAGCTGGTACTCTTCTCTGGTGCCCCTCTGGTTTCACATGTCCTCATGCCCAGTTTCTAATACTCAGACCAGGAACCGCTTCGCCTTGCACTGTGATGTTTCTGGGTGGACTCCAAGGAATCCGAGAATTCAAAATTCCATTTCAGCCTCTGGGTTGTCAAGAACATGTTAACTGAAGAGGATAGGACTTTCTTCATTTAACAGTTTTTAGCTTAGTTTCTAGTTTAAATACTTAGACATATGTTCTGTGAACCTGCATCCGAACTCTATTCAAAAGCCTCCTCCATTTGGGTGGTGGGTGGGAAGCAGGAGTATAGAAGTCAGGGCCTGGCCACTCTTCATTGCCAGAAAGGCTGGAAAATACAGTACAGCTCTGCACCCTGAAATATAATACAAGTATTCATGAAAAATCTGTTACAGAAGTTATTGAAATTTATAGTGCTAAACTCCCTGATTAAAGGGTCTTGTTTAAGATCTATAGGGGGTCTGGGGTTGTGGCTCAGTGGTAGAGCCCTTGCCTAGCATGTGTGAGGCACTGGATTTGATTCTCAGCACTGCATATAAATAAAATAAAGCTCCATCAACAACTAATAAAAATATTCTTAAAAAAAGATCTATAGAGATACTGTGTTTTTCCCCAGATATAAAACAATTTGATGATTTTTGACACATGTACACACTTTTGAACTCATCTCTCTATTCAAGATAATGAGCACATACACACACACACACTCACTCATTCAAGAGTTGCTTGTGTCTGTTTGTGATCCTTTCCTCTTTCTCTGTCCTTAATCCCTTCCCAAGTACCCACTACTTTGATTTCTGTCAATATAAATTAGTTAACATTTTCAAGAATTTTGTATAAATGGAATCATAAAGTAGATTCTCTAATTTATTTGACTTCTTTTACTCAACACAGTTATTTAGCATGTCATTGATGTTATTTGTATCAATAATCCATTCCTTTCTCTTGATGTGTAGAATTCCATCATGTTGTAATAGCACAGTGTTTTATGTTATTTAAAGACAAAGACAAAAGTGAAAGTAACTTTTCAATGTTTAAGTAACAGGTGGATCATTTCTTCTTGGTACTTTGCCCTATAATCTGAAAAAGCTAAAACTAAAAATGTTCTAACTATTGGTAGAGTGCTTGCCTCGCGTGCACAAGGCCCTGGCTTCTATCCCCAGCACCACAAAAAAAAAAAAAAGAGAGAGAGAGAGAAAGGAAGGGAAGGAAGGAAGGGAGGAAAGGACGGGAAGGGAGGGAAGGAAGGAAGGAAAGGGAAGAGAAGGAAAGAAGGAAGGAATGTTCCAACTGTGTTGGACAGGCTAGAAAGAACAGCCCAGAATATCTCCCACATAACCCTATCACAGAAAAAAAAGGGCTAGATTGAGCAGGAGCTGTGCTTTTATTGGCTGTGAACATTAAATTGGATAGAATATTAATCAAGTACTGGCCACTTAATATAGACCTAGCATCCTGTCTTGGGGCCTTGAGAATACAGAAGAAACAAGGTGATGCATTTGTGCTTGACAGGTCTTCATTGCCTTTTGCTGGTCCCGGCCCTGGAGCTGCACTCCTCACTATATGCCAGGGCTAATCCCAGCACAGCACACCTCTGGCCATGTCCCTGCTATGTTCATAAACCTACAATGATTTCCTCTGCCTAAACTCTGATCTTCTTACCTTGACATTCATGTCTCACTCTGGGGTTTAACTTTTCCTAGCCTCAGTTTGTCATCTGTAAAATGAGGTGTTTGGGAGTTGGGCGTGGTGGCACACGCCTGTAATCCCAGCACTCTGGGAGGCTGAGATAGGAGAATCATGAGTTCAAATCCAGCCTCCGCAATGGCAAGGCGCTAAGCAATTCAATGAGACCCTGTCTTTACATAAAATACAAAATAGGTCTGGAGATGTGGCTCAGTGGTCAGGTACCCCCGAGTTCAATGCCTGGTACCAAAAAAAATGGGGCATTTGGGTATGACTGCTTCTTTCTTTCTTTTCTTTCTTTCCTTCTTTCCTTCCTTTCCTTCCTTCCTTCTTTCCTTCTTTCTTTCTTTCTTTCTTTTCTTTCTTTTCTTTCTTTTCTTTCTTCTGTACCAGGGATTGAACTCAGGGGCACTCGACCACTGAGCCACATCCCCAACCTTATTTTGTGTTTTAGGTAGAAACAGGGTCTCACTGAGTTGCTTAGCGCCTCGCCGTTGCTGAGGCTGGCTTTGAACTTGCGATTCTCCTGTCTCAGCCTCCCAAAGTGCTGGGATTAAAGGTGTGTGCCACTGCACCCAGCGATGACTATTTCTTAAAAGAGATAATATAAGGTACCTAGTGTCTGGTGGATATTCAGAAATTAAAGTTTTCTTTCCTTCTGCCCTTTTTTCAACCACTTCCCATTGTCAAATGTGTTCTCCATTCAAACCAAACTCTTAGTTCCCAATGCACACAAGTTCCCTTTGGATCCTTGTGTGCAGTGTTCCTTTGCTGTGGTTCCCAATGCTGTCCCTCGGTAAGGGTTGAGCTCAAAAGCTATCACTCCAGGAAGCTGGCCTTGATTTCTTATCATGCCCCCATAAGGAGTAGGAAAGACCAAGGTACTTATATTCTTGTTGTCAGTACAGAATGCTTCACCCCTGGCCACCAAAATGTGTGGCTGTTTGTTCTCTACCTCTCTGCCTTCCTTTTTTTTTTTTCCCTCCATTGCATTTAACCTCCTTGACATGTTTCTGATTGTCTGCCTTGCCCATGTGAACATGCTATGCACAGGGACTTTCTGCTGCCATTGGCCTATCACTCGTGCCTGACACGTATGAGGTGCTCAGTAATCATTTGCAAAACTAGTAAATATTCACTACCACATCATACCATAATCTGTATGAGATATTCCTGGAGAAGAAAAACAGTAGCAGTGTCTGATTTATTGTTAAATGGCTTCAAACACATTGTTCATAATAGTATACAGAAAATAATTGACTGGAAGACAGAGGTTAGCAGTGAAGAACAAATTTCCCAGGGTCTATATAACTCAACTTTTGTTTCTAGGCACATTAGATACTTTTGCAAACATCGTCTCTTCTAAAGCTCACAGCAGTTTTCACAATTTAATATTCTAGTTGGAACTTGCAATTAGGACAAGGAACCTTGGAAGGTTTCCACTGTTTCTCTCACAGCCACCTCCTTTCCTGCCCTGCTACAGTCCCTGCCCTCTTTTCAGTCCATCTTCTCCCACATCCTGTTGCTGGTCACTCATGAGGTAAAACCCCTCTGCTTTGGCTTTCATTCATTCACTTGCTGATTCATTCACTCACTCCAGTGACAGTGAGACCTCACTCTCCCACTCAGCTGCAGTATGTCCTTGGGAAGTCACCCAACCCCTCCAAGCCTATTTCTTCACTTGGAACGTGATGGTTAATGGTTCTACTCTGCCTAACTACATCACAGGATTTATTGAGGAATTAAGTGAGGTATGAAATGTCAAGCAAACTTATCAGCCATGACCATTAACAGTTGCAGGTATTATTTGAAATTACTCACTGGGCGCAGTGGCGCACGACTGTAGTCCCAGCACTTAGGGAGGCTGAGACAGGAGAATCCCGAGTTCAAAGCCAACCTCAGCAATAGCAAGGTACTAAGCAACTCAGTGAGACCCTGTCTCTACATAAAATACAAAATAGGGCTGGGGATGTGGCTCAGTGGTTGAGTGCTCCTGAGTTCAATCCCCAGTACCAAAAAAAAAGAAAGAAATTACCCTTTCTCCACTATTCTGTAGTATGCTAAGCTTTTTTCATTTTTACCCAGAATGTCTTTCTCAGGAATCTGGCTTTTTGCCATCTGACTCAGTCTAGACCTGAAGGTCTTTTTCTCCTTTAGCACTTGTACCAACAGCCTTAGAATTTGATTCCTTGACCTAGTGCTATTCTCCTTTGATCAGTTTTTAATCCTAACTACCAGACACTCATAACCTCTGGGCTACTGGGCTCTACTAAAAAGCCAAAAGATCTTAAATTAGTCCTATTGCCTGTTTAAGAACCTTGCTATTGGGGCTGGGGCTATGGCTCAATGGTAGAGTGCTCACCTAGCATGCATGAGGCACTGAATTCGATCCTCAGCACCACATAAAAATAAAGTTATTCTGTCCACCTACAACTAAAAAATAAATATTTAAAAAAAAAAGAACCTTGCTATTTCCTTGGTCAGTTTTGAGAGGTCTTAATTAAAGCTTATACTAAGACCTCTTCCCCTTTTATTTCTTTTCTTTTTTACCCTCTCCCTCCCTCCCCCCCCTTTTCTTTTTCTCCCAAAGGCCTAGACAGAAAGGTTTTATTTAGGGAGGTATATGCACACTCAAGGGAGAATGCAGGCAATCTCAAGAGTGAGAACTAGTCCTGTCTTGGACTGGAGGTCCACATCAGGGGCAGGTCTGGAGCTAGGGTAGAACATTGCACAATTCTGTGCCAGTTTTCCCTGTGCTTGTATATTTCCCTCATTTGTCAAGGGCATGGGCCAAGGACATGTGGCTCAAGATTTACAACTGTGCTTTCTTCAGCTCAATGGCTTGTGGGCATTTCCTTTAAGATTCAGTATTTCTCTCTATCCTAGATCTCCATCTTATTCCCCACCCCCAACCTGAAATTTTGACTCCTTAATCTTTTTTTTTCTTTTTGGTACTAGAGATTGAACTCAGGGGCACTCCACCACTGAACCACATCACCAGCCCTATTTTGTGTTTTACGTAGAGACAGGGTCTCACTGAGTTGCTTACCGCCTCGCCGTTGCTGAGGCTGGCTATGAACTCGCGATTCTCCTGTCCCAGCCTCTGTAAGTGTTGGTTGATTCCTTAATCTTAAGGGTTGGTGGGGAGTAAAGATCCATCTTCTATGGCTACTTCAGACTGGCAAGAGGCAACGACCCTACCTAGTCAGGAATCAAAAGTCTCACCCTTTCTAAAGGAGATACTGGTCTCAGTTTCAGGCATGGGTTGAAATTCTTGTGTGGCCATCCTCTTAACATGTAACTGTTTTAAGCAAAGTTGGTGCCTCTGATGCACCACGTTAGGTTCCAAGAGATATCACAGGAGAAGAGGTGTCTCCTGAAAAGATCCAAGGAGTTCCCAGAGGAGAGGGGAACCTGAGCTCTAAACCAGTGGAGTTCTTGGCATATATGATGGAAAAGAATTTCAGTACAAGCAAACAGAAACATAGACAACTTTATTTAGGAAAGTAGGTACACATTCAATGGAGAATGCAGGCTATCTTGACAGTGAGAAGCCTCATACCTTTTCTTCTTTCTTGTTCTTCTCTCTTCTTTTTCCTCTTTCCATGACCACACAGAGTGTCTTGAAGAATTTCTTGGAGAGAGTCTCTGGTCAGTGTTTATACAGAGAATGGGTCACCATTTTTAATGTTGACCCTTGTAACTAAAACTGGCAGCAAGTCTTCAAGAATTGAGAATAGCCAGTTCCCTGTAATAGATGCCTGGCTACTGTAGAACATTTCTTGCCCACCCACCTTGCTGTCTCCCAGGCTTCCTTCTGCCTTGTTTTTGCCTTAAGGCTGTCAGGGGTTCCCTGCTCAGCTTCACTTGTAGAAGTAACTACAACCAAAGTATTCAAACCCCTATAAAAGGACACATTCCTTTTTTCTTCCAAGTGCCTAGAATGGGTGTTTTTGAGACAACTGGCTAAGAATGGAAGTAGAGGGCTAAGGTTGTGGCTCAGTGGTAGAGCGCTTGCCTAGCATGTGTGAGGCACTGGGTTCAATTCTCAGCACCACATATAAATAAATAAAATAAAGATCTATCAACAACTATAAAAAAATTTAAAAAAATAAAAGAACTGGAAGTAGAGAAAGAGGACAATATGAAGAGCTTGTTTGGCCTCCAGAATATTAGGAGGAAGTTGTTGTCACTGTTTTAGAAGTTCTAGAAGCTTGGTCAAGATATTTATCCCACCTCCTCTCCTTCCTCCTTCACTCTTTTCCTCCCTCCCTCTTTCATACTGGGCATTGAACCCAGAGATACTTTTGCACTGAGCTACATTCCCATCCCTTTTTTATTTTGAGCCAGATTCTTGCTCAATTGCTGAGGCTAGCCTCCAACTTGTGATCCTCCTGCCTCAGCCTCCTGAGTTGCTGGGATGATAAGCATACACCACCACATCTGGAAGGATTCTCATCTTTTAATGGTACAAGGCTGGATGGTGAACTTAGTACATTATCTACTTCCTCTGTTTTGAAAACTCGATAGTGTATGATGGGACTTAAATTGTATCCTAATATTAAGTGAAGAAAAGGAAAAACCAGTTAAGAAAGACAAAATGAGCAGTCTTTCTATCAGTCTTATATTTTATTTCTCCTTTATAGAGCTTCTTAGACTCAGTACTTCCAGCAGAGAGGAGGAGAGTATTGGATTTGGCCAATTATTAAAGCCCTGCAATTGATACAGAAACCTAGAGAAGGCTGGTTAGAATACCACCTGGCCTTTTAGTATCACAGTCACCTCTGGTCTCATTGCCATGCTTAAACCTTGATACCCATTCAAATTAGGATTTGCTTAAGAATCATGTGAGCTGCAGGTGTTGTATGGCATCTGTCTCAGTCATGAGCTTCTTGGCTTTAGAAGAGAAACTTTGGCAAAGACATTTCTAACCATCTGCTTCCAAGAAGAAAGGGAAGCAGTTTCAGAACAGGTGTACAAACCTAAATCTCCACACAGAAATCTGAATATCACCTGTAATAACAGAGTGATCCCTCCTCTGATTTTTGAATGGCAAAGATGAAAAATGTAACTATAGAATCTGCTTAAAGCTACAGAACCATGGTGATGCCAACCAAGTAGCTCATTACAACAGGGTAGGAACTCAGCATCACTGGGGCCCTGACAGGTTATGTCCCAGGTAAAACCCGATGTTACCATGAGCTAGGTTTCTCTTACCTCCTGACTTTGACCACTACCTGCCTGAGTTGAACACTGGCTTCTCTCCCTACTAGATATCTGACCTAGCATAAGACCTTTAACTATTCTGAGCTTTAGTTTCTTCATCTACAAAATCATAAAAGTAGAAGTAATGATTTCATGGGACTGGTATAAAGATATAATAAAAACGTATTTAGAGCTTTTAGAATCATTATTGATATAATGAATGTGTTTAATGGATGTCAATTCTTCTAATGAGGTAATAATCATTGTAGTTATTATCTGTCTTGGATTCATAAAGAACAAATTCAAAGCTGGGCATGGTGGCGCATACCTGTAATCCCAGCACTTTGGGAGGCTGAGACAGGAGAATCGAGAGTTCAAAGCCAGCCTCAGCAATGGCGAGGCACTAAGCAACTCAGTGAGACCCTGTCTCTACATAAAACACAAAATAGGGCTGGGGATGTGGCTCAGTGGTCGAGTACCCCTGAGTTCAATCCCCATTACTTATAAAAAAAAAAATAGAACAAATTCAATCTTTTTTTCCATACAACAGTTACGTCTTCCCTCTAAACAGCTAAACTTCCTCAGTTCCACCGTTTACTTAGCAACTTTATTTTACAAAGAATAAAGGGTTGTAGGAGATGATGAAAAATTCAGGAAACTTAGGGAGGTTTAATATAATCCAGGTGATTTAGAGAACTCAACATTAAAAGAACTTTTTTGGGAGGTACCGGGTCTCACTGAGTTGCTTAGTGCCTTGCCATTGCTAAGGCTGGCTTTAAACTTGTGATTCTCCTGTCTCAGCCTCCCAAAGTGCTGGGATTATAGGCATGCGCCACTGCGCCTGGCTAACAGTAAAATATTTTTAATAGTGAAGTAATGATGACTACTCCCCAGAATTCCTATTTTTCAAAGAGAATTTTTTAAGAGTGTTAGTCTAACAAGAAAATGGTTAGGTTTTTTTTGCTGTACTCAAAGATAGTACTTGTTTATGACTTATATAAGGTAATTACATCTTTTTAAATTTACTTACATGATAGAATTGTGGACATGTGACTTTTTTTCAGAATCCTTCCAAACCCACAAAGTGAGCTGGATACCTTCATCAGTATTAGGTGAATATGCCTATCATCCAGGCCAGGGAGGAGGACCTGGCCTAATCAGGAAGTCATGACTTCACAAACCTTTCCTTTCCTCCTCAGTGATAACATTGAGGACATCCTCAGGAGTTAGATTTTGGCAGGCCTTGGACCTAGGAAAAATCCAGTTGCCTACTCTAGGGGGCTATAACCCAGTAAATATGTTAATGACCCATTTTATTGCTATCTCTGGCATTAAAGGAGGATCCACTCTCTTTAGAAATCAGTCCCTCTCCATCAGCCTTGGAGTTTGTTCCCTGGGAAGATGACAGGCCAGATCTTCATTAAACTGTGAAGGAATGGGGGAGGGGTGTGCATGTCCTTCCCACCGTGCCTGGCAGCAGTTAGGCCAGGTTGTGTGTGTGGGCTCCTTGGAGCCTTTTGTTTGGTTTCCATGGCTCTAACCTCAATTAGCTGCTCAGCTCAGAGAGACGAGAAAGTGAAGCTTTTAACCGTAATTCAGCAGTTTCAGTGTAGGTCTCTTTTTTTCTTCTGTCCTAGACTGGATTTAAACATAGAAGTCATCTTTGTGGAGTGGTTTGAGGGTCTCTGGTTGAATCTCTTTGTTTATATTGGTGAGCAGTAGACAAAGGTATATTGGTGAGCAGTAGATAAAGGTATGGGAGAAAAAAATGGAAAACTAACAATTTTGTTTGATGCTGGTTCTGTGCCTTTCTCCCTTCCCTCTCAATAGTGTTGAGCTGTGGTAATAGAGAGAGGCGATGCTGGAGTCGCCTTGACATGGGACCCAGTCTTGGTTCTGTCTTTTCTAGGCAGTCCCCCAACTAGTCAAGTACTACCTTATAGGGCCCAAATAGAATAAATGAAAGAGTAAAAGTAAAGAACTTAGCACAAAATACTTGCATCCACATTTCCAAAGACTAATGGGACTGAAGTCTCTTTGCTGCTACCAGCAAGTACCCAAATCATTGGTGGAAGTCATGAAGCAACAATAAATTCTAGAAGCCACTGAGAAAGGCTGATTTTTAATCTCTTTTTAAGATTGTTGCTCTAGCTAGTGCAAGTTCCAGGTGCTTTTGACTCACAACTGGATTTCTTAGATCTGCCTGCATGCTTTGCCCTGTCTTGATAGCAGCACTCATGGGGAACCAATAGGAAACGACTAAGCAGATTGCAAATGTAAGAAGTCTTACTCAGCCTCTTCCACTTCCTTCCTTGCTCTAACACAATCATTAGGCTGCTTGTTATGTCTAGTTTTCCAGAAAGGTGGAGAGAAGTCTGTTGCACAGTTCTGTATGTAAAGCCAGCTAATCCTGGAGCGTTGGTGGGCTTTGGAGTAGGTGTTAACAGATGGGTGAAAGGAGGTAATTCCTGCCTGGGGGAGCTAAGCTGGGTAAATAAAACTAGCCATAGTTTTAGCCACTAATTAAGTGCTGAGTAAACCATGTGCTACTAACCCAGTGTTACAATTCCCTGTTGGTGGGAGTAAATTTGAGTGTGGACACTGACCCCCTCAGTACCTAGTTCTGTGCCTCACTGAATGATTGAGCAATGTTATAAAAAAATATGTATTTTTAATAAATATATGGACAGCATTTCACACTTAAAAAAATTTTAAAACACTCTAATCCTGTGACCTTACCTTGATTACATCAGTAAAATCCCCGTTTCCGAGTAAGGTCAACATAACTCCAGTCTCTGCTCCATCTTTACATGACCAGTTTTAATTTTAAAACATTTCATTTAAAAATCTTATTATAACATTCAAAAACATTTTAAGAAGGAAAAGAGAGAGAAAAACCCAGTATCTCTAAGCCCACAGTCCTAATATACTTTATTTGTCAAAAATTGAAGCTCATTCATAGTCTCTCCAGTGTTCAGCTCAGTGCCTGGCACACAAAGGGTGTTCAATGAATGTAAATGTTCACCACTACTACACTACTTATTCTTGCACATATTCAGACAATGGTTTTGTCAAACGTGCTAATCCAGCACCACTCATATACTAAATTCTTTTTTTTAATAATATTGCATTTTTTATACCTTTATTTTTTATTTACATGCGATGCTGAGGATCGAACCCAGTGCCTCACACATGCTAGGCAAGTGCTCTACCACTGAGCCCCAGCCCCAGCCCCACATGCTAAATTCTTGACTACATTATTGTATTGAAGGCTTCTCATAGTGCTGAGTGTGACAGTGGTGTGCTGAAGCTCAGTGAGGTCAGTAAGTAGAGGAGCACTTAGGAGCATCTCACTTTACACGGTCCGTAGATGTTTCCATTTGACCACAGAGCCTTTCTGAGATAAAATGAGGGCAGAGCGGAGGATACTCAGGATAGAGCACTTCCCATTCCCTGCTGTGAAAGAAGTTGAAAGCTGCCTAACTCCACAGAGAGCCTTCTCATCTGCAAAGTGTCAGTGCTAACAAGTTCTGAGGCTTCTGCCCACCTGCTTTTCAGGTAGAGCAGGCTTTCCTGTTGCTACTTGTACAGCTTTGAAGTTGGCCATGGGCCCAGGTGAGTAACACAGATTAAAGCTGATTCAGGTTCCCCTGTCTAGGATTTCCCCCACCCCTTCTCTCTTTCCCACTAAACAGTTTAAACCACAGGTAGACTGACTGATCCATACTTTCGGTCTAAGTTCACTGGATGTTTTCATTTTCTAGAAGAACTACTGTAACAACACCATAAACTAGGTGACTTGAAACAATAGAAATTTATACTCTCTTAGTCCTAAAGACTAGCTATCCAAAATCAACATTTAGTAGGGTATCTGGTGTCCTTGCCACTCCTTGGCTTGTGGCAACATAACTTCAGTCCCTGCTGCATCTCCACATGACCATCTTTCCCGTATGCCTTTATGTCTCTCTTCTAAAGGAGATCTAACCAGTGGTTAGATTTAGGACCCACTCTAATCCCATGTGACCTTATCTTGATTGTATCAGTAAAGACCCCTTTTCCAAATAAAGTCACATTGACAGGTTCTGAGAGTTAGGACTTCAACCTATCTTTTGGAGGACTCAGTTCAATTCACTATACTAGGTGTGCTAGTGAGCTTTATTGAGCATCTATTTTTTTGAGCCTGAAACATACTCTTTACATATTTTTTCATGAAACTTCACAAAAATTAAAAGTCAGGCATTTTATACCCATTTTATGGATGAGAAAACTGAGGGTAAAATTAAAGACCTTGACCAGTCATAGAGCTCACAAGAAGTAAAATCAGTAAACTTCAATGACACCGAGTGGACTAGGTCTTTTCCACCTTTTTTTTTTTTTTTTTTTTTTGGTACCGGGTATTGAACTCAGGGGCACTCAACCCCTGAGCCACATCCCCAGCCCTATTTTGTGTTTTATGTAGAGACAGGGTCTCACTGAGTTGCTTAGTGCCTCACCATTGCTGAGGCTGGCTTTGAACTCGCGATTCTCCTGTCTCAGCCTCCCTAAGTGCTGGGATTACAAGCGTGAGCCACCGTACCCGGCTCTTTTCCACCTTTTGACTGAAGGTTTCTAAGTGATGTTTCCCCCAGAAATCTGAGGGACTTTTTATTAAACCAAATCATCTTTTCAGTATAATAAATATTAATGATGTATGTAGATGGGAGGGAACAACATGTCATGACCAAAAATAGAATTGGAAAATATCTTTCATTTTAAAATAATAATAGTATCCCAGTTAACAAATGAGGAAGTAATGGAAGAAAATCACTGTTTTCCAACTCCTGTGAAGCACTACTGACCACTGATTCTCAGTGGTTGCTAAGCACACAAAAACCAGAGCTAATCAAGTATCATTGCCTCCTGATGGAAGTATATAAGACCATCAACTAACTTGGCCACCCAAAAGTCAAGTCTCTATAACTAATTGTGAAGTGACGGGAAATATAGGGAGTAAAGGAACATGTTAATCATGCCATCAGCAAAATGTGGATTGTGGGATAATCTATATGGCAAAGCAGCAGGTTCCTTAACAAACAAATTGCAAGGAAAAAATAAAGATGGAAGAAGAAACTTCAGATTTAGAAAGACAACACCTGTCAACTAATTGCAGAACTGATTTAAATGAAGTGCAAATAAATCTTTCAGACATTCAGAGCAATTTAATGCACATGGATGTCAGATAATATAGTTCATTTTTAGATGTAATAATATCTTGATTCTGTTCAAAGTCAAGATACATGTCTTTTAGAGAAACACGCAGAAATATTTGTGAATGAAATGAGAATGATACTGAGAAGTTACTTCAAAATAATCCAAAACGAGTATGGATACAGGTTAAGCAACATTGGATTAAATTAATAATTGTTGATATTAGTGATATGTGAGGGTTTGCTGCATATTTCTCTCTACTTTTATGTATATTTGAAATTTTCCACAACCAAAAGTAAGAAAAAAAATGATAGTTTTATATATATTCTGAAAGAAAGTAGTTCAGAAGTTCTGGTAATACAAGAGGAATGGAGGAAAAGGTCCATGTTCACAGGAAAATAGGTCCCATTTCCCAGATGAATTGTGCTTACTGGCTAGTTAGTGTTCTGATGGACCTGCCTACTCTGGGAATAATAGCCAAGTACAAAATGTACTGCGGGGTCAAGAACAGAAGCAACTTGGTTCCTCTTTTTAGAAGCAACTATCATACCCCACTGCTATCATCAGAGCACCAGAAGCAGTGATGGTTATGACCCAGCATTTGAGCAGTATTATGCAGCATGCAAGATGTTTTACATGTCTTTCTGCTCATCTTCAATCAGAGCCTTATGAGGCAGATGATAGTCTCCCCACCTGAGACCAGGAATCTGGAACTCCCACTTGTAACTTGACTAGAGCATAGGTAGCAGAACTGAGGGTTCCAATGTCATCTTCATCTCCATCGTATGCTTGCTGTTTCTTCCCCACAACTAACTCTAGAGCAGCCAAAGCAAGCACTTATATCTTTTAAATGTTGCCTATTGTAGTACAGGCTATGCTGTCTATTTCAGATTTCTTTCAGGATGGACATTTAACCATCACATGTAAATGGTAAGAAACAACTCATACCTTTTGGGTAGTGATCCCATTGAACATGAAGATTACTCAAAATCAGAGGAACAAATACCTAAGTAGTTAACAAGTTTCTACACAATATTCTAGGCACTGTGCCGAAAGTTATAACCTAATATTGTGGTGGGAGTCAAAGTGGGAGAAGAGAAGATATTAGTTTCTCTATCTTTTTTAAAATCCTTAGACCAAAACACATAGTGTCTGCTCACCTGTAATCACCTTAACCCATTAAGTAGTAAGCTTTCAATTCTGAGAATATTTCAATAAAATTGACACAGTGCATAGGGTGGAAATCATAGTCTACAACTTATATTTTGTTAATATTACATAATATTATAGTTCTTCATATGTATCTGAATATATACATACATATATATTCATATATATGTGTGTGTGTGTATATATATATACATATGAACATGGGTTAAAAGAGTGTAAGTTACCCTTCTTCCTCCCTTCTCTCAATTTTCCTCTTTGTAATTTATTGTACCTGCAAGGCTTTCTTTACTTAGGAAGGTAGGTATGAAGCAAAAAAATAAGAGAGGGAGAAAGAGAATTGGCAGAGGATCAGGTCAATGCACAGCACTGCAAAGCAAGCTTAGGTCCTGAGTGCTCTCTTAAACCATGGAGATGCTTACCTGTCTATGTTAGGAGGATGAGGCCCCGTAGGCTAATTTTGAAGTCCTTTGGTTTTTACAGGAGAATTTATTGAGAAAATAAGAAGATATTGATTCATATTATTCCTGGACAGTTTTTCTGAGAAATGAGTCAGTCAAATCATTTCTTTAATGACCTTTTAAATTCTGTCGAGGCACACACGAAAGCTATATCTAGTTAAATATGTATTTCTTATCCTAACTTGTATATTAAAAATGTCAGATTTGTGATATAATGTGTTCTATGTACACAATAGAATGTGTTAAGAGTCCCCTATATAATAGAGGGTTTAAATGTATGCACATTTTAGAATTGTCTCATTACTGACTTAGAGAAGACCCACATAATCTTAGGTATTATAATCATGGATATTATTTCTTTCATCAGTAAAAAGGAGGGGTTGTACAAACTTTTCTCTTCAAATCTCTGTTGTGAAATATCATTGTACTATTTTAAATGATTATAAGAGTTATTGTATCTGTTTTTAAAAGATTTTATAGATCCTAGCTAGAATTTATAGGAATCCAAGGTGAGGTCTTAGAATAGAACCCCCAATTACAACACTGTTCCTCAGGGAAAATGGGATCCACTTTATAATGCTGCTTGGAGGACCACGCTGTGGAAAAGATTAGAGTTGCCAGTGCCATGTTTACTTCATCACAACAGCAACTTCTGGTGTATACTGGATACATGCTCTTAAAAAAGTTCCCTCACTCTGTAAAGTGGGGAAAAACAGCACCAGCTTCATGGAGCTGTTGAGGGGAAGTAATGCATAGCAGGTCAACCATACAAAACATTGAGAAAGGTACTTGGCACAAAGTGCTCAGTTAACTGTTGGCTGAGATTGTGGCATTATTACCACCATAGCTACTGATCTTCCCAGTGACCCGTGAGGAGGCCCTAGTGTCCTCTGCCTTCTGTATGTGAGCATTAAGCATGGAAATTCCACAACTAGAGCTGGAATGGGAGCCAGGCATTCCCACCCTGAGTCATAAAGCTTACAGTGACCCAAGTAAGGGGCCCTTTTTTAAAGCAATAATCCCATATTTTAGAACTACCTTTTACTTTTCTGGGCTCTGACTTGCCAAAAGTAATCCTGTATGCTGATATTGAAAATCTCAAATATATCATTAAGTTTAAGAAAGTGCCAAATAGCATATCATGGGTATACTTTAATCCTGGGTGTATTATTTTGAAAAGGGTATTCACATATGCTTTATATGCATAAAAATGTCTGAACCAGATACAGAGGAAATCACCAACAGTGGTTTCCTCTGGGGAATGGGACTGGTTATTGGGGATAATGGAGAGATTTTTACTTTTTATTTTATGCTACTTGATTTTTACTTTTAATTTTATATACTACTTGAACTTTTTTGTAAAGAATTTTTATAAATTTAACTTTTTTAAAGGGGGGAGAAAAGTTTAATAATGCATCTCTATAATTCTATAATATGTTTCCCAAACTCAAAAGATGTCTTCCTGTCAAGCAAAAAAAAAAAAAAAAAGAAGAAGAAGAAAAGAAACTTTGGAAAAAGGTACATAGCATACCAAGTCTCCAATACTGGAAGATCAAATATATTTTAGCTTATTAAAGGTTGTGAAAGGCTACAAAAGAGAAACTTACAGGTTTTTTTACTTTTATTGCACTTACTAGTATCCCATGAAATTCTGTCATATGGCATATCAGTTTTGGAAAAGCTGTAGAAATTTCAGAAAAGGTGACCAGGTCTTAGGTCACCTGCAAGTGGAGGAAAGGTGTTAGTTTGTTTAGGAATGTTGGGAGACATTCCTGGTTCTTGAATTCAAGCAAACCTGGGTCCAAATCCCAGGTCTTCCATTCAGTGGGTCTCAAGCCAAGTTGCTGGACTTCTGAGTCTCAGTGTGAAGGAGGATACCTCCCTCATAAAGGCATTTTAGGGTTAAATGAGGTGAGTGTCTGGTTCATACAGGGCACTTGTGTTAGCTGCCTGCTCTTCACCCTCTGCTCCATCTTCCTCGTGTTATTGCTGCTGTCTCTGTTCATGAAGACACAGGCTTACCCAAGCAGGAAGATTACTAAAGCACCCCTTCCTTTGCAGAAGCCTTCATTTCAGGTTTTATCCATGGCCAGGCTGTCAGGTAGCAAGTTCTAGCTTTTCCCATATGAATCCATTTCTAACATCTCTATTTACAGATTACTTTTTCAAGAATGTGCCTTTTGTCCAATGCACAGCTCACAGACTCTGGTAGATTATTGAGTTTGTTTCTCTAAAATTGATTCTAAAAAAGTTAGACTCTAGAAATGCCTTCTTAAATATCATCCAGGTTTGCTCCCTCCAGACTTTTCCAGGCCTCTGCCCCAGGGTAACCATTCACTCTCCTCTGAATATCAGTGTTAATCCTCTAACAGGATTAACAGAAACAGTTTTCAGGTTTATATTTAAAGATGTGTGCGATAAAACATTGCCTTTTCAAATTAACCTTTGCATTATGCTGTTGGAAGGTAATCACCCAAGTGTTACCTGCTTCCCTCCAGTGCCCATGCTCAGGCTGACTGAGCTTAAAGTTCAGGAAGTAATAACAAAAGGAATCAGAAGTAAATCTCAGGCACAGCCTTTGAAGACTCTCCCTGTCTGTGCCTTGCCTCTCCCTCCTCCTGGGTGTGTCTGCCCGGGAAGGCCAGTGAGTAACCTGCACATTTTTTTTTTCATCTTGGCCCTTCCCACCCAGACAAGAGCACTGAGTGGCAGCCAGGCAGTCAGACGGCAGGGAGCCCTATTCAAGCATTCAAGGAGCACGCCTCCACCCGCACCCACGTCCTGGACCCCTGGCCACCACCCCACTCCAGGAGGAGCCCCAGAGAGGGACCTCTGGGGTCCTCTGCTCCTAATGGTAAGGGCTTCCAGCTGCAGGACCACTTCATTCACTTTATATGCTTTAATGTTGGCTTTTCTTTTTGATCGTGTTTGGACAGGAGAGTTTCTGCAAGGACTGAAGGTGTTTGATTTGGTTGGTTAGTTCTCCCTGGTCCCAAGACAAAGAAATGTCTTGTAATCTGATAGCCTGCCTTGGAACAAAACTTAACACGCTAATTACCTCTGATTGGTGTAACTTACCCTTTTGGCCCTATAGGGGGGAAAAAGCTACATTGCTTACCAAATAGGTTTTGAGAAAGAAAAGGTGCTGAGGATTGTGGGCATTTTCTTACATGGGCACTTCTAATTTAAGTGTGGCTTAATTCTTACCACAGCTTTAAAATAAACCAAGATGACATTTTGTTCAAAACAAAAAAAGCAAATAAAACCCGTTCAAAGATTTCAGTGTAGAATAAGAGATGTCAGAGCTGGAGTTTGAGAAGTGTTAAAAGATTAGTTGTTCTAATGAAATATAAGTGAACATGGAAGTATTGAATTAAATCTGTGGTGCCCTCGGGAGAAAAAGGTCTGATGCTCAATGTGGGATTCATGTGGTATTTGAGAGAGAAAACGGAGATCTTTGTGCAGTGTGTTGAGAATTCCTTGAGGGGAGGGTTGGAAGGCAAATGGAGGAGGCTGGGGAAGCAGGTTTTCTCTGCAGGGTTAATGCCAAGGGCTTCTGCCCGATTGCTGTGGATGAGAGGGTAACTCAGAGTAATCAAGTGCCGCATTGTTAACAGGCTCCTGTGTTTCAAGTGTTTATTCTAAAGACAAGCTGCAGATTACAACTGGCATGGGAAGGAATAAAACTGCTGCCTCTGGTTCCTGGCCTAGTGCAAACTTTAATACCTGAGAAGAATTCAAGAAAAATGTTGTAGATAAGGCTACTAAATTAAAGTTAATTTCATTACACCTTACTATAGATATTTGAGACACCCTCAACAGCCATAAAGAATTACCTCCCAATTATGAATGTAAAGATGCTGAGCTAAGAGGGTTAATAGTTTATAGGAGAGTGGAGTAGGAAACTGCAGTAGAAATTGCCCGAACCAGAGACACTGCTGTGACACATGGGGATGTTTGGCCTGTGCCCAGTTGTCTCTGCAATTGCAGGTTCATTTTTGGCACCTCTGTGCAAGCATCTTTAGTATTCTCTTTAAGAAGCAACCTGTACCTAACATATCTAGGTTTTTGGAGCAGCAGTGAACAATAGCTACAAAATAATGTACCAAGAAGGCACACCTAAACTTTCTGTCGTGTAAGAAAAGCACAAAGTTATCTGTGTGTGAATGTTGGAGGGAAGAGGGGCACAGGCAGGGTGAAAATCCCTCCTCTAAATTTATGAAGACCACAGTATGTCTCTTGCTGAAGAGACTCACTGTGATTATTACTGCTCCTGAGGTACTAATGCCGGAGTTTGCTTCCTCACTGCTTTGGATTCCCCTTACCTAATTATAAGCAGAGATTTATTGTACCCAATTGGCTAGCACATTAGAAGATGATCCAAGATGCCACTCATTCTGAGACCAAGTAAGCAAGAAGTGAAGGTGGGAACCATTATGTTGATTTTACCTGGAGAATCAAGTTTTAAAGAGTGACTTTCCAGTTATAATTAAAAAGCAAATATACACTATACTAAGCCTCCCATGGAATTAACAGCACTCTGATAGCTATTCTGGCTCTCAGGCATTTGCATATTGAATACAACATACTATAGTATAAAAATGTCCCCGTTCCTACCAAACCTACTTCTCTCCCATTTCCAGTGTTCAGGAACACAGTAAAGTGAAGAGTATGAGTAATAAATCTTCCCACTGAGGCCTGTTTTCAAAATTTCTTGGCTTTCTTCCTAAACCAAATGGATTGCAATGTCTGCTTGAATCTGGCTTTTCTGAGGCATCTTTATGATGAATTTAGTATCTTTATGATGATTTTTTTTACTTCATTGTGTTTTCTATCTACTCTTGTTGCTTAGTCTACCAGCCAGACTGTAAACTGGACACATAAACAGGAACCAAAGTATGTACTCAAGACAGCCTTGTTTTTGAGTAGGTATACTTTCTCCTTGCCACTTGCGGAATTCCCTCCAAAGAGCCTTCAGGCACTATCTAGACTTTGGCCAGCTCTACCATCCTGTATCTCTGGTTTCTGGAATTATTTTCTCTTCCACCCCTTGTTGTTCCACACCTCACAAGAATTTGGCTCTAACCAGAAGATCATGGTGATTTTTCTAAAATGAAGAAAGCAACACCTTTGTTAAAGAGACACTGTAAATTGCTACTACATCTCAGTCAGGCTACATACACCTTGGGGCCTAGATTAGGAAAAATAGTTATGGATCCAGGCCTAGTTGTTTCCTAAGTGGTAATTGTCAGGGAAAGGGAGAGAGGAGTAAGGAGGAAGAATGGAGAGTGCTTAGTCAGTAGCCCCCTGGCAACATTATAATTAGCATCCAACTGTAGTCTCTAGTGAGCTCCGGTTTCCTGCTTTTCTGGGCACTTTGCTGGTCTTATGTGTTATCTTTTTCCTGTAATATTTTTTCTTGTGCTTTGGTGTTCCTCATGTTAATGCCATGCAGTTCTTGGTGGATGTATCCCTGATGATCATTGTCATGGGTCATCTACAGGCACATCCTAAGCCACAGAGATTTGTCCTGAACAGATCCTCATAAGATTGGCATGTCATCCACATCTTCAAGTACCCCAAAGATGATGTAAATAATTCTGAGAGTCGATAGATTGTTTTTGCTTTAGTTTGAGAAAGAGATCTTGAGGATTGGGTAAGATAAAATCACAGAGCTAGAATGAGAAATGTCAGATGATGCTTTAATATGAGGACTTTATATCTTTTTGAGATGAAAGTGAAAATTTTGGCCCTCACTTAGAAATCTCATTTGGCTAGAGGTGATATTTTTCTTCTATTATACTGTATAATATAGATTGATTTGCCAAAATTATCCCAATTATTCTCCTCTTTTAATCTGTTCCCTTGCAACATGACTTTGTAGCTCCTCTCATCAAGTAGTAAAGTCTGTTTCCCAGTCCCTGACTCTTGGCTTGGCTTTATTACTTATTTTGACCAATAGAATGTACAGAAGTAAAGGTGTGTGGTCCCTGGTCAAGGTTTTAATGAGGCCTCTCATACTTCTGCTTGTTCTCCTAGAATCCAACTCAGTCATCATGTAGAAACTCCTAGGCACTCTTGCTGTGACCCAGAGACTCTGTCACCCAGTTCTACATTAGATGTGGAAGTGAGGCAATCCTAAAACCAGCCAACTGTCTTCAGACACTTGAATGGGTCCAGCAGAGATCAGACAAACCCATCCAGACCCATAGGCTCATGAGCAATAGTACTTATTGTTTTAAGCTGCTGAGTTTGGTTTGTTAAGCTAATGATGACTGATACATTTGGTGGTCTGGACCTGGTACCTGTGTTCACTTTTGGGTCTATTAATGTCAAATCCTTTGTTCAACACAGCAGAAGAGATTCAATCAGTGGATGAAGAGCTTCTATTTGATGAGGGGAGATTATTCAGTCAGATATCTGTAGATGGAGACAAGGAATTTGTAATTTATAAGGGTCTGGTGATTTGCCAGAATTAAAAACTAATAATGCAGTGGTTTGTCAATTACTTTGATTACTGAAAGATGCAATGATCCAGTTCACCCAGTATTTAAGCAAATAACACTCAGGTGATTTAGAGGTCCTTACTGACCTATTTATACATTTCAGATGCAGAAATAAACTTTTTTATTACCTCTGCATAAAAGCACATTGATCCTGATGCTGGATGGAAACAATCACAGGTGGAGACCTATGGCTAGAATTATGTATCATTTACCGTTGTATCCCCTGGAGCTTAGAACATGGCATGGACTCGAATAAATTTTGGATATTGAGAAGGTAATAGGATTCTAACTTTGAGGACTTTATAGTCTAATAAGGAAAACTATCAGAGATTTATTATTATATATTAAGAAAACAAAGCAGTATTTTAACCTCAAAACTACATTTATTGCTTATAGATGTATCTGTGTGTCTATCTATTGTTGCTATTATAATACTGCATTCCAAACAACTACAAAATCTCAGTGACATACAACAATGTTTATTTCTTAACTCCTATGTCTGCAGGTTGAAGGGGAAAATTGGCTTGTTCTAATCTGGCTCAGATGGGGGTGACTTGACTTCTCATTTCCCTTGTCCTACCCTTGGCTCCAGCTGCTAGCTTAACATGTTCTTCTCTTGGCGATGGAAGAGATAAGAGCACAAGCCATCCATGCAGGTTCATTACAAGCTTCTGATTATGTCATAAATCCATTAACATCATATTGGTCAAATCAAATCACATAGCCAAGCCTAGTATCAAAGGGCAGGGAAAAATCAACTTTTTGAGCATAAGAAATGACAAAATCTTATTGTGTCAAAGGGAATCCAGAAGAGGTAAAGAAATAGGACCACTAAAGTATTCTCCCCTTTTCTGGGGGAGGGGTCTAGGAAGGAGTTGTACCTTTTCCTTCTTTGGAAGGTTCATGGAGTCATAGTTGGATCCCAGAAGAACCAAGAGGCAGAGAAGAGTCCATCTTCCAGAGCTACCTGTTCATCTGGCGTAGAAGTAAACATTGGACTCATTGCTACTCTGGTTTATCTGATGGAATTTCAAAGGGAAGGGAATGCCTGAAGGTAACCCAAGCTTGATGTTTTCAGATGCCTTTGGAATTCCTATAGAATACCTCTTTTCCATTCCACCCATCCTCCAAAATGTAAAGGTCAAGGGTCCCTGTCCTTGACTATGCCTTATCCAGTTCTAGGAAGGGAACTGTTTGGGTGGAGTCATTGCTACAGATCAAATGACCTCCCTTTGTTATGGTCTTCTCTTTTTCAAATGAAAGGTAACCAGTTTCCATCTGTTCTGAACCTCTGACCCTTTCTCGAACCCAAGTTGCAACAGTTAAAAGAGGTTTGGGTGAACATCCTTTTCTAAAGGACCATCTTTCCCTGTTTGCTGGTGGCCTGAGCCTTTCTCTCTTGTTGAATGGGGAACTAGCATCCTAACATATGATTGAGAGTCTTAAAAATTCTTCAGTGTAGAAGTAACGTTTTATGGTGTCAAAGACTAAGAATACTAATGGAGCACTTTATTTCAGGCCATGGATTTATAGACTTTGCTATTGATCATTCTGTGCCTTTGGATCTCCATGGTGTTCTCTGAGGAAACTAAAGTATGAAGGATTATGTGATCTTTCTGAGATCACATCTAGTAGCCAGCTGAAATTAGCAACCTGTCTTTCTGCTTTTTCATCTTTTGCTTGGCAATCTGATTGATGCTGCCTTGTTTCACAGAAAGCTTAGGAGGATATCCTTACCTACTGAGTTTATCCCCTTAGAAAACCCACCTTTCCAGTATTTGTGCTCTGTGGGAAACAAGGAAGTCTAGCAAAGAGTGTTCCACAATAGAGATTTCTACACCTGTTAAGACAGCAGGATTATAGGTCATTTCTAAATTGTGTTTCCTGAAATTTCTTCATTACCTCCTTGACCACAGATCTAAATTGGGTAGGGGACTATTTAAGAAGTCCTCCCAAGTCCTTGTAACTGTGCTGCTTTTGTGTATTATCTGAGCCATCACCTGCATTTCTGTTGCCTGGTGACTATAAATGAGGGATGCAAGCCTCGCATTCAGCAATTGTGCGCAGTGGTTCTCTGACAGAATGTTATTTCTATTTTATGTAAAAAATACTAATGTACTTTAACAACTCATTTAAACTAATGCCTTATACTAGTCATGATAGGATCAGAGCAGGCATTTCTAGTAGTATTTTTTTTGTTAGATTAATACATGCAAACAATCAAGTAATTGCAGTGGGCTCAGAATATATAGGGTCTGCTACAATTAATGGATAAACTGGTTACCCTGGATACGATGTTTCCTTGCTAGTGACATCTTTGCTGGATACGTGTCTCCTATTATACACTGATGCTGTGTAATATATTGTTATTTGAGCCATAATTTAATATCCCACGCCTCCTCCTTACTCATGGCAAAGGCCATGTCTGCCTTGTTTACCAATGAAACCGGGAGCCAGCATAAATAAATAGACATTCAATGACTCGAAGAATGAATGAGTGCTAAGAGGACTACATCCATCTCCTAAGAAAAATTTGGGGTTCTTCCCAGGTATTTCTGCCAGAGAAAGGGCAGTAAAGAGTTAATGTTCTTTCCAGGAGCAGGAGGGATTTGGATATGGATCTCAGCAGAGCTGCTTGAATCACATTCTTTCTGCTACTATAGCAACAGGTTGAGAATTCTGCCAGCATTGTCGCCTGCCTACACAGAAATGCCCCAGTGCAGGCGACTTCATTGTCGGGGACAACTGTTTTTTCTAGGATGTTTCAATGAAGCAGCTTCTTTGCGGGGACAAAGAGGTTAATAGAAAGCAGGGGCTAAGAATCATGGAAAGGCAGAAAGAGATCTTGTTTTGATTGGAGTGACATTTGCAATCTTTTGTCCCTTGGAGAGGTGTGAGGTGGGGGAGGAATTGAAGTTTAATCTGTAGTCAACAGAATCTTCTCCCATTTTATAGAGGCATCTCTTCTGAGAGATGCCCCCTGGCCACATTTGGAAAACTTTCTGTTCCTATTATTGCTAATAAATACAGTGATAGTCAAAGCTCTTGGATTATTGCCCATGTTCTCTTTTAAGTTTGGAGATGCAAGATTGGACCAGGATGTAATCTTTTCCTCAGCATTTATCAGACTTTCTAACCAGTGCTGTGCCTGGGTTGTTTACTGAGGTAAAAGCTAACCAAGCATGAGAAATGGAGGGGTTTTGTTTGTTTGGTTGGTTGGTTGGTTGATTGGTTTGGTTTTTTTCTTTTATTTCCTTCTCTTTAACTTTGTGTAACAGTATAGTAAAAAGAAGAAAATGGGAAAGCTACTAAGGAAAGTTGCTTAAACAGCATTAAGTTCCCAGTAGGCTTCACAGGCACTTAAAAATGCCCAGCCTATTATTCATTGCTGCAGTTGCTTAGCTCTGCGAGAGACAAGGAAGGTGCAGGTGTGATTATAATTAGAGTTTAAGGCTAATTGCAGTTCTTGTGGGAACTAATGGATGAGATCAATAGACTTTGTTATTTTGGATTAATTGATCATATTACCACAGTACCATTATCAATTCTACAACTCATTTTCATTTTGCATGCAGATGGAGAAATCTGCCTGGTTCATCTTTGTTCCTGGCTTACAAATACATTCTGGTATAAAAAAAAAAAAACTGAACATATTGAACCTTTTTTCAGAAACTGCACGTTTCTGAATAGTTCTATTATTAAAAGTTTAATTCTAAAAATCTTTTATTCCAAGCATTCTACATACTGTTTGGATATGGGATAGCCCTACATTGGGGTCCCATCAGTAAAACCTTGTAGTTAGTCTCAGGTGTCCCGTGAAACTGCCATTTTTGTGGCCTTGTAGTCAAGAGGGTGTTAGGCTAGGAGCCAGAAGCCTGGGAGTCTAGTCTAGCCAGGAGTGAGCTTGGCTGCCCATCTGGGGATTTTAATTCTATTATATATAAAATGAAGACTCAAAGGAGATTTCCAGGATTTTCCCAGATCTCTCCCCACATAAAAAAGTGGCACTCGTGTTTTTTATTTGTTTGTTTTTACTTTACTGCAGTCTGACAAGTTGCAAGGTCCTGGAAAGCTGTGCTGTTTGCCTTTCCCTAACTCGCAGCCACACTTGCATCTCTGCTTCAACATTGCTTACTGCAGCCTCCCCTGACTGGCTAGGTCAGGACTCCGGGTCTCTGTTCCTCATATGCTTGTTCTTTCATCATACGTACCACAGTTTGAAATAATCTGTTTTTTTTTAATTCCATTTTTTGTCCCACCAAGAGACTGAGGACTCAGTCAAGCATCCTTCCGTTTTGTTCTCCTTTGTGTTCATAGTCAGTGTTCATTGGATAGCTGAAGGTACAGTGAACAGCTTTATGGGGGTCCAGTGATTGTATCACAGCTTCTGCCCACAGGATCTTTTTTTTTCTTTTTTCTTTGTGTTTTTGGTGCTGAGGATTGAACTCAGGGGCGCTTTACCATGTTAGGGAAGAGACAGACATGAATGGTGGAAACACAAGGTTAAGAGAATAATTCTATAAAATGGGCCCCACTGTGCTGACCCCTACATGCTTTCTTTGCCAAAAAGCAATTTACCTGCAGCCCTGCCTGGCCTAAGTGGACAGGATATGTCACATGCCTCAGCAAATAACCTGTTATCTGCAAGGAAATGCAGGCAGGAAATACCTTTAATAAGAGGAACCCAAGTTACTTTGAAGGGAGAGAGGGTCACATTTGTGACCCTTTTCACAGACCAGATTCTGGAAGATAAGGATAATTCCTCCTAACCATAAAACCTGTAAAAATGTTTTAAGAATCCAATTAGAACTAGTCAGCATGGCCCAAGGCGAGCTATCGTTGTCATAGCAATGGGGACTTGAAAGTCTGATGTTACCCTGCTGTCAATCAAAAGTCAAGAGGTAGATGTGGGCAGGACTCTCTGGAAACTTGCCTGGGACTCCCAATCAAACTAGAGCACAGGAGAGGTATATTGTCCTTCTTCTGTCTGAGAGGACCCACTCTCTCCCCTGAAAGTGTCCCCTTTCTTTTTTCCTATCCCATCAATAAACTCATTCCTGTTACTTTGAGCAACATGTCTGAAATCTTTCTAACTTAGTTGCAAGAATCAGGGCTTGAAGGATGAGTCTTTGCTCTGCCTCAGTTTCTTGAAAGGCCCCAGCTCTGTAACACCCAGCCCCTTTTTCAAATTCTTTGAGAGAGTCTCACTAAGTTGCTCGAGACCTCACTAAGTTTCTGAGGCTGGCCTCAAACTTTTGATCCTCCTGCCTCAGCCTCCCTAGTTGCTGGGATTGCAGTCCTACGCTACCATACCCAGCCCATAAGGATCTTAAGATTTTGTCCACTTTTCTTCTCTTCCTTTATTTCCACACCTCAGACCTAAAATATTGTCTTCTACAGGAGATTCAAAGAAGAAAACTCTAGGTTCTTATCTACTGATCTAATCATGAGATAAGGTTTCATTTTCCTTGATTGGACTGATTAAGTCTATTGAGACAATCTGTGAAAGGAGGACAGGCCTTGGAGATTATAGAAGAGTGTATAGAATGGAAGTGGTGGACAAAAGGGAGAGGAAGGGAAGGCTGAAAACACAGGGCTATGCCTTTTAGATTAATTTGACTGGAAGGTCTTTCTGTTTTTGCTAGGTTTTACAAGCAAGGACAGAATTCTTAGCATCCAGGTTGAATAATAGTATAAAGCATTTGCTACCAAAAGATGATTACATAAACAAGAAAATCTAACTGGACTGAACTTCAGATATTTTGCTTTGGGGAGAAAAAACCCAGTTATTTTCTATTTTTGAAAGAATTGGCAGGTTCCTGTAAACCAGTACAGTGTGGTCAATATAGGAAAATGTAACATGAAACTGGAGGTAGCCATTACACTTGAATAGTGGGGAGCAATTTTTATTCTAAGCAGCAAGCCTAAATCTAGATCCCAGGAGGGAAGAGTGAGAATTCCTTAGGTTGGAGGTGTGATGGATATTCATCAGCCAGAAACAGGAGGTTTGGGGGAAAGTTGATTGAATTAAAAGATAGGACTTCTTTTGGTTTCACTGAGTTTGCAATTTGTAGAGGAAATGGCTTAGGGGAGTTTTACTAAGTAAATTAAGTTTTAGTACAAAGCATAAAATGTCTAGCTTCTGGAAACCAAAGAAGCTTCCATTTATCTTGAGAATAGGCATAGATGGAGTTAGGGCAGGTAAAACAGGTGAGATTTCTCCTTTACTCCTCTCCTGAAGAGTTCAGCTATAATGGCAAAGGACAATTTTCTCTGCATAGTTGTTGCAGGTTCCTTTTATTAACACCCACAGACACAAAGGGTGATCATAGCTGTGTTTAAGCTTTGTATATTGAGACTAAGCTCATTAAACCCCAGCCAGGTTCTTTCCTTTCCAGAGCCATTTCAGCAAGGAGAGACCAACTAAAACAATCACATAATCTCTATTCTTTCTGGAGACAGGAATTTTAGCCAAGAATGAAGGTGTGCCTTGTGAGCTTTATACCTACACAACACAAATGCCACACACATGCATGTGTGCATGTCTGTCCTGCTTGTTCACTTACTTAGGCAAAGATGGTATGGAATGCCAGTTGGGGCAAAGACCAGGAAAGAATTGTGTTGAGTTGACCAGTAGCCAAACCATAAGACACATACGTCAATATCATGCTAAGCGAAGTAAGCCAATCCCAAAAAACCAAATGCTGAATATTGTCTCTGAGAATTATGGATGCTGATCCATAATGAGGGAGAGGACACGGGAAGAATGGAGGAACTTTGGTCAAAGGGGAGGGAAGTGAGAGGGGACATGCGGGCAGGAAAGATGGCGGAATGAGACGGACATCATAGTCCTAGCTTCATGTATGACTGCATATACAATGTGATTCTATGTCATGTACAACCAGAGAAATGAAAAGTTGTGCTCTATCTGTGTACAATGAATCAAAACACATTCTGCTATCATGTATACCTAAGTAGAATAAATAAACTTTTAAAAGATAAAATTAAAACAAAAAAAGACACACGTCTCCCTGAGCGATGTGGCTGTTCTCTCATTTACAGAAACACAAAACAAAGGAAACGTGGGAATATAGGGCCTTCCTACCTGATATCCCCTGGCTAGTTCAAGGGGTCTGCTTTATAGAAAGCACTTCCTGGATTTTCTGGGGATCTGCTTCCTTCTGGACCTATCAGGAAAATAAATAAATAAATAGCTTTAATGAAATTCTTTGCAAAGCAAAGCCCATTCTTTTCAGTTGCAAATCCTCTTTTAAATTGCAGCTCTACCACTTCCTAACTGCACAAATAACTGGTATGTTATTTAACCTGTCTGTGCCTCATGGTCTTTATCTCTATATGGAGTTCATATTAATATTTCTGTCATAGGATTTTTTTGAAGCAAATAAGGTCATCTAAGAGTTTTTTGTTTGTTTTTCCACAATGCTTGGCACACAGTATGAATTTTAAAATTGGTTTTGTTTTTAATAGATACCCATTGGAGATGGTACACCTTTTCTGTTTCACCCTTTTCAAATTAGAAATATCGCTTTCCACTTGGTACTATTGTGGAAGTGGGTTCCCTTGGGGCATGGAGATGAGGAGAAGGGGTGAGCACAGCAGAGGTGGTTGGGCAGGAACAGGAGTGATGCCCCACAATCTTCTCCTCCCTCCTTCTTTTGCTCTTTCCAGTATGCCACACTATTATTGGGTGGTACTGCTATGGTTCAGGGAAGAGGCTAAGCTACATAGCTTAGTGCTCCACACATATTTGAAGTCAAATTGGTAGGGAAATTAGTTTTCTTCAAAGCCAGCTTTGAAGGAAGATAGAAGAAACTTTCACAAATTCCATCTTTAGAAAGCTCTAGGGCAAAGAAAGCTTTTAAAAGAGAAGAGGCAAAAGTCAGCAATGTACCTATACAGATTTAGTTCTTTTGTGCTAGACAGGCTGAGGTAGGGGCAGTCTCTACTCTCAACTTCCTTAGAATCCATCAGACTGGTGGAAGGGGAGAGTAAAGGCAGCCCTTTATTCTCAGCTTGAGGAAGCTGTCCTCAATGTCAGGGGGCCTCATACTTCACTGTTTCCATACTGCTTCTTTACCTGTTGAAGCTGAATACACTAATAGGTGCCATACAAAAAGGAATATAAGTTCAGCTTCATCTTCCAGGAAGTGAATCCAAGTTCCAGGCTTACTTTCACCTGTTATCCAAGTCCTTTACACATATTGGTTGTTCAGCTAAAATCCCAACCCAAAGCTACCACTGATACACATTGAGCACTCAGGAGAGATCAGTGGTACCCACTGACTTCAGTGTGAAAGACAGAAAAGCAGTATTAGAACCATTTGGCGCGTTAGAAAAAATACATTTTAAAAAGTCAGGGATTTGAGCATCAAAAGTTAACAGATTGAGGGTCAATCTTTCTGAGCCATCCATCCTCTAAGAACTTTCAAGCTTGCGAGGAAGGGATGTGAATCATTGGACCTGGAAAGAGGGCATAAGGGAGAGGAAACAAGAGCTTTCCTGTCCACCTCTGCTGTGAAACAACCATCACTACAGTGCAGCTGAATAGTTGGCCAGAGCCCTGAGCTTCTGTAGTCCTGTTTCCTAACTCATGAAGCAAGGACAGTGTTGGAGTATTAAATGAGATAATGTATATAAAGCACATGGCATTAGGGCCTGGCCTTTAGTAGGCACCCATAAATGTTAGTCACAATTAGATCATGAATAATTCCTAGATATGCAGCTATTGGGCAGCCAGCAAGAGTTCTCAGCTCTGTGTAGCTTTACCGTGTGTTCTTTGGCCGCCCACTGCTCACATATTGACTGCAGCAAATGAGGAGGAGATGCCACTTCTGTGGCCCATGTACTTGCAGTTGCAGTTAGTCTCGACTGTTTATAGGTAGAAATTAAATAACCATCATGAGGGTTCACTTGTACTTTTTTTTTTTGGTACCAGGGATTGAATTTAGGGGCACTCGACCACTGAGCCACATCCCCAGCCCTATTTTGTATTTTACGTAGAGACAAGGTCTCACTGAGTTGCTTAGCACCTCACCATTGCTTAGGCTGGCTTTGAACTCGCGATTCTCCTGTCTCAGCCTCCCAAAGTGCTGGGATTACAAGTGTGAGCCACCGCGCCCGGCTTCACTTGTACTTTTCTTACCATAGATGGTGTAAGAGAAAAGTAGGCCACAGAAGGTACATGTGAGGTGATGATGACTGCACGATGGTACTATATACACGTGTTTTTATGTTTAATATGAATTCATATTTTATTGTTTTGTTCATTTGTGTCTTATCAAAAGCTGTATGATAGTCTTAATTTTTTTTTTTTTGTACCAGGGTTTGAACTCAGGGGCACTTGACCACTGAGACACATCCTCAGCCCTATTTTGTGTTTTTATGTAAAGACAGGGTCTCACTGAGTTGCTTAGCACCTCACCATTGCTGAGGCTGGCTTTGAACCCAGGATTCTGCTGTCTCAGCCTCCCAAAGTGCTGGGATAACAGGTGTGCAACACCGCACCTGGCTTGATATTCTTAAATCTTTCTGGCCAAACCAGAGTGGTGTACATGGTTGTCTTTTGCAATAAAAAGTAGAAGAATGGATATAAATTTTAGAAATATAGATATGAATTTGTCTTATCTTTAAAACAGGATCATCTAACCCAGCCACCTCACTTTAGAATGTGGAAATTGAGACCTGAAGGTATTAAATGAATTCTTCAGGTAGCAGAATAACAGGGCTTCCAGTTCTCATACAGGGTCCTGTATATGTGGTCTCTTGTCCTGTTGTTCTTCAAAAATCACCAGGATATGAAACAATTTTAGAGCCATTGTTTTGAAATGTAATGGTAGACATCTGTGTGGAGGATTCTCAAATAAGATAACACCACCTTTGGCCCAGTCGCTTCCTGTCTTTGGCCCATTATCCCTGACTCTCCATGGGAAATGCACGTCTGTCTATTATTCAAAAAAGGCAATGATGAAACAAGGAATAGTTCCTGTTTTTCCCACTGAAGGGTGACTTCCCTGCAAACTCTGTGCTCTTAAATACACTTCATGATCAAAACAGAGTAAGATTCCTGAACTCCATCATGGTCTGGGGGACTTACCTTGTAAGAGTATTCCATAGTAGAACCTCATCCTCTCTACCTCTGCAACTCCAAGGAAGCATCAGGTCTATGGAGCTCAACACCTGGATAATTAAATGCTTTTAAAAATTCTCTTAACCGGGCTGAGATTGTAGCTCTGTGGTAGAACACTTGTCTCGCATGTGTCAGACACTGGGTTCGATCCTTAGCACCACATAAGAATACGTAAATAAAATAAAGATATTATGTCCATCTACAACTAAAAAAATTTTTTTTTTAAAATTCTCTTAACCAAGTAAACTTTTAAAGAATATATAAACAAACAAGAAGGTATAGAAAAAGTATTCGGAGAAGATATGCATTCAAAACGTAATAGCCAATGATCAAACCTAGAGTTAGCAAATTCTAGAATTATCCAGACAAGTCTAAATTTTTCTCTCAATTATAGATTATCTTTTTAATAGCTTAGATTCAATATTTGACATCTCCTTTGTTTAAAACTACTACTAATAATGATTACAGCTGTTTTCTTTTAAGCAACTATTATGTGCCAGTATAATAAATGCTTTTCAAGATATCTCATTTAATTTGCATAGTAATATGAGATATAGATATGATTTCCCTCATTTTATTGATAAGGGCACTTGCTGTAAAGGAGACCCACTGGTGGAACCTCAGATTCTTATGTTCTTGCTTGAGGATTCTGGACAAGACATGAGACTGAGTATAAGAATAGCAGATTTGCTGGGATTATAGCTCAGCGGTAGAGCGCTTGCCTCGCATGCATGAGGCCCTGGGTTCGTGAGGCCCTGGGTTCGATCCTCAGCACCACATACAAAGCAATAAAATAAAGACATTGTGTTCATCTACAAATAAAAAAAAATCTTTAAAAAAAAAAAAAAGAATAGCAGATTTATTAGAAGGGATCAAAGGGAAAGGGGACCCTCTCAAGAGAGAGAGTGGGTCTTCTCAGAGAGAAGGAGAAAGATGGCATGCTCCTCCAGCCCTCCAGTTTTTTGGGGGGTCCCAGGCAGTTTTCCAGAGAGTCCCACCCACGTCCACCTCTTGACTTTTGACTGACAGCAGGATGACTTCAGAATTTATGTCTCCACTGCATATGGTAAAGATCCAAGGCAACTCTGGGTCACTTTGGCCCATGCTGCTGACCAGTTCTAATTGAAACTTATAGATTTTATGGCTAGGAGAAATTATCCTTACCTTACTGAATTTTGGAATCTGGTTTGTGTAAGAATCACAGAACCCTCCCCACCCCCACCCCAGGATAACTTGTGTTTTTATCTCAACATTTTGGGTCTGCATTTCCCTGCAGATAACAGGTTGTTTGCTGAGGAGTGCAACATATTCTGTTGACTTACGCCAGGCAGGTTGCAGGTAAATTTCCTTTTAAAAGAAAGCATGTGGAGGACAGAACTATGGCCTGGTTTATAGAATTATCCCCTTAACCTCATGTTCCTACTGTTCACATCTGCACGTTCCCGGTCACACTGAGGCTCAGGGTCAAAGTACCTCATCTGGGGTGGAGGGAGATTTGAAAACCTGTTTTTGTCCCTACAGAAGTAAGACAGAGCACGTTTTAGGGGAAGGTTTTTAATCTAGTTGCTAAACCATACGAGGGGCTCCTGTCAGAAGCTCATCCCATTCTACCTGGCTAGCACTACCCCAGCAGCCAGTGCTTCTGAATGTGATGACAGCCTGTTAAAGCCCACCGGGACAGAAAGTCATCTTTCCCCAATCCTTCTAACAACCCCTCAGAGTATATGTCTATGGACATATAAAACCACATCCTCTGGGTGAATCTGGTTGCCCATTGAGAATTTGTTTCCTCTATCAATTCTTTCATTTTTTTCTTGCACAAAAAGCCATCCTCTCTTCACTGCCTGCTCCCCAATCTGTCTGTTGCCAGGGACAGGCTCAAGAGGTGCTGTATAAGTGGTTAGGCCTTGTCAGACACAGAGGTAGGTACTCCTGTGAGTAAATGCTCCACCATAGTACAAGGGCTCTATGGATGTGCTTTGTCTGCTCACAGTCCTTTTTTTTTTTTTTTGGTACCAGGAATTGAACTCGGAAGTACTTGACCACTGAGCCACATCCCCAGCCCTATTTTGTGTTTTATGTAGAGACAGGGTCTCACTGAGTTGCTTAGTGCCTTGTTGCTAAGGATGACTGAACTCGCGATTCTCCTGTCTCAGCCTCCCAAAGTGCTGGGATTACAGGTGTGTGCCACCATGCCTGGGTTGCTCACAGTCCTTATAAAAATTATTTCTGGGTCTGGACTCGGTTGCATAAATCTAGAGAGTGTTAAGTCTTAACAGTGACTAATGACAATGCTTAAAACTTGTAAATTTCTGTTTGGGAAGTCCTTTCAGAAGCAATTTATATTCAACAGACAAAAGCCATTCTTCCTTATCTTCATATCATAATACTGGAAGCTGAATATGTAATAGCTTTAAATTCATTATCCCATTTATCAACCACACTCATTAGGAAATTAAATGTCAACGAGGCTGTTTTGTTCGAAGATTACAGACCAGCAAGAGTCATTTGAACCCAGATTTCTCTAACTCTGAAGTCCATGCTCTTTCATGCTACATTGTATGGTCCATTTTTTTCCCTTTGGTACCAGAACCATTGAATCCAGAGGCACTGTACCACTGAGTCACAGCCCCAGCCCTTTTTATTTTTTATTTTGAGACAGAGTCTCACTAAGTTGCAGAGACTAGCCTCAAACTTGAGATCCTCCTGCCTCAGCCTCCCAGGTCACTGGGATTATACATGTGCACCAACATACCCAGCTTGTACTGTCCCTTTTTAGAAAAAAGGAAGTAAATTTATACTCCGAGTTTTGACTCTTGAAAAGTTTTACCAGTCATCTTCAAGGGATGAAGATTTGCCACCAGTTAGGTTATGCTGAAGGTTAACGATGCCCCTGCTGAAAGCACTTCCAAAAATGGAGTCCAGAAATACCTAATGTGGTAATTGCATGAGGGTCTTATATGCATGGCTCACTAGCTTAGACTTATTTGGAGGGTATAATATGTGCTTATTTTTTTTCACTTTCTTGTTGCCCTTGCTCATATTTTGAAACATAGATCATCTAAGAGAGTGATAACTGAGATGACACCCCCAACATCCAGCCACCACAGTCAGGGTTTCTGTAGGTGCCTCCTTTATCCTTGCCAGGATAAATTTCACATTTAGAATGCACCTTCTTTAATATTTCACCCAAATTATTGTTTCTATTTCATTGAAATGATCAGTGCTTTTTATTAGAGCAACAAGCTAAAAATTAGGCAGTAATTATCATGCTTAGACACAGCTGCAGAGATCTCTTTGCCACTAATTGGTTAAAGGGTTAATGTTCTATTGTACTTTTTATTGTCTGCTATATTGAAAAATGCCTAGTGTTAGCTAGATTTCCCTTTCATTTCCCTAAGAGTCGATGAAATGAAACTGCCATTGTTTTTTCTCATGTTGAGTGTCAAGGCAGAGCCATCTCTGGAGATGACTTTTTTAAAGTCATGCTGCGATCATGAACTGATGAGAACTTGGTTTTTTGAAGGTGAAATTTCTCGTTTAGATGGTGTGACTGATCAGACAGGCTTGATAGGGCTTGATGCCCTAGGTAAAAATAGAGAACATCAATATGAAAAGAGTGAATTAAGGAATCAGTAGAATTCTTTGGTTAAAACAGCAAAAATAAACTTTGCCTAATTAGAAAATTTAAAAGGAGAGTTTGTTGTACGGATTTGGTAGGAAGTGCTCACAGTATTGAAGGGAAAACTGAAAAATCAAGCTGAAGAGCCAGACTCAGAATGGGCAGGAGCCAGAGCTGCTCTAGTTTTGCTGGCAAGGACTTGCAGATGGTTTCTTCTGAGTTCCACATCTTGATGAATGAGCAACATGTGTTTTCACTTTGTTTCACTTTCTAAAGAGTCATTTTCAAGAGAAAGAACTTTGCGGTGATTGGGCTTAGTATTTGGTTTAGGAGAGCAGGAACCTTGAGGGACTATCCCACCAATCAATTTAAGGAGGTAAATCTTAAATAAGACCCTGAAAACACTAAGTAGAAAGGAAAAAAACTGATAAATTAGATCACATTTAAATTTAAAATGCATTTTAAGCAAAGCCATCATTAAGAAAGTTAAAGGCAGCCGGGCATGGTGTCACACGCCCGTAATCCCAGCACTTTGGGAGGCTAAGACGGAAGATTCACAAGTTCAAAGCCAGCCTCAGCAATGGCGAGGCACTAAGCAACTCAGTGAGACCTTGTCTCTAAATAAAACACAAAATAGGGCTGGGGATGTTGCTCAGTGGTTGAATATCCCTGAGTTTAATCCTGGGTACCAAAAAAAAAGGCAAGCCACAGCATAGGGGGAGTATTTGCAATAGATACCCCTAACAAATAACTTATATCCAGAGTAGGTAAAGAACTTCTGTGAATCACCTAGAACACAGCAGACACAGGATAAAAGCCATGAAAAGGCTCATCACAAAAGCCTCTTCACAAAGGAGGCTATCCAGATGACCAATAAACATATGAAAAGGTGTACAACTTCATTAGGCATTAGTGAAAGTCAGTTACATCCACCATATGACACACTACAGACCCATCATCAGCTAAAATCTAAATGACAGGTAAGGATGTAGAGCAACGAGAATTAATTTACACTGGGTAGCAGTGTAAATTAATATAATTAATTTGCAAATGATGACAGCCCGGTTCTGCTCCTGGGTACTCCAGAAAAATGCGTACACACATGTACCAAAAGGCACATACAAGAATGTTCACAAAAGCCAGGAGTGATGGCGCACACCTGTAATCCCAGCACTTTGGGAGGCTGAGACAGAGGAATCACGAGTTCAAAGCCAGCCTCAGCAACAAGGCACTAAGCAACTCAGTGAGACCCTGTCCCTACATAAAACATAAAATAGGGCTGGGAGTGTGGCTCAGTGGTTGAGTGCTCCTGAGTTCAATCTCTGGTACCAAAAAAAAAACAAAGAATGTTCACAAAGACACTAGCTATAATCGCCAAACCTAGAAGCTACCAAATGACCTAAATAGTACAAGGGATAAATTGCTTCACATTCACACAATTGAATACAATACAGAGATGTAAATTAGTACACTGCATGCAACACCACGAACGAATCTCACAAATATGAAGAGAACAGATATGGTTTCATTTATAAAAGTTCAAAAGTAAGTGAACTACTGTGTGGTTTTAGGAGTCTAGACAGTGATTATCCTGAGAGGAGGGGCAGTTCATGAATGTATTTGGACAAACAGGGTCTTTTGGGGTACTGGTTATGTTCTTTCTCTTGATCTGTTTAATTTCCTAGGTGTCTTCAAATTGTCAAAATTCATTGAACATTAAACACAAGATTTGTGAGGTTTTTTTTTTTGGTACGGGAGATTGAACTCAGGGACACTTCACCACTGAGCCACATCCCCAGCCCTATTTTGTGTTTTATGTAGAGACAGGGTCTCACTGAGTTGCTTAGTGCCTCACCGTTGCTGAGGCTGGCTTTGAACTTGGGATTCCCCTGTCTCAGCTTCCCAAAGTGCTGGGATTACAGGCATGTGCCACTGTGCCTAGCTAAGATTTATGTTCTTTTCCATGTGCTTTAAAACTTTAATAAGAAGCTTACAGAAAGGAAAATAATGAAAGACTAAAGTAATAGTGCTTGAGTGTGAATCCTGATTCCATTCCTCCTTATATGTGTGACATTGGGTAAATTACTGAACTTCTTTGTGCCTATTTTTTCCATCTGTTAAAGGGAGACAAGGGGAGTACTCTCTCATAGGGTCGCTGGAAGAATTAAATGAGAACATACATGTAAAGTACTTAAAACAGTGTCTGGTATAAAGTAAGTAGAAAATAACTCTTAGGTACAGTATTTGTATTGTGTCATAACTGGTCCATGTGAGAAGTGCTTGAGGGATTAAGGAAGTACAGGTTGAACATTCCTAATCTGAATATCTGAAAACTGAAATGCTCTAGAATCCAAAACTTTTTGAGCTAGGTGTTGTCTTGTACTCCTGTAATCCAAACTATTCGGGAGACTAAGAGAGGAGGATTGCAAGGTCGAGGCCAGCCTCAGCAACTTAGTGAGACTCTGTCTCAAAATAAAAAGTAAAAAGGACTGCAGTTGCAGCTCATGGGTAAAACACCCCTGTGTTCAAATTCCCAGTACCAAAACCAAAAAAGCAAAGAATTGTTTGAGCACTAACATGACACCACAAGTGGAAAATCCCACAAGTGATCTCATGTCATTGAGATCAATGATTAAAAATGCTGTATAAAATAATCTCTCGCTATATGTATAAGATATATGTGAAATATAAATGAGTTTTGTGTTTAGACCCCAAGATATCCTGCTATATATATGCAGATATTCTAACGTCTGAAAAAATATAAAATCTGAAACATTTCTGGGCCCAAGCATTTTGGATAAGGAAGGCTTACCCGATATAAAACCCAGGTCTTAAGACTATAAGTAGAAAAAGAAACGTAAAAGAACAAATAGTTGACTCTATAAGACAATATCAGTAAATTCCAAATGAGTAATACAGATAAGAAAAACTGAGGATTAAACAGAAGGAGTAGTTACCATGGGCTAGGGTGTTCTGGGCTAAGCTCACAGAGTTGGTAGAAGTCAGAATAGTGGTTCTTGATGGGAGGAGTTGCTGGAAGGAAGTGCTTATCTGGGCTGGCTGTGTAAATGTGCTCAGTTGTGAACGTTCATAGCACCATACCCTTGGAACATGTGCACCTTCCTCTGGGTGTGTTCTCCTTCCAGTAGATGAAGAGAGTGTTGGTCTGAAATCTGGTTGATTTTGACAGCAGACAAGTTACTTAAGCTTTATGAATTTCATTTTCCTCACCTACGGGCTATAAAATCTCCTATAGGGTTGTCTCTAGGATTAATATGTCAATATATGTAGAACACCTAGTTCAGGATGGGATGGTGAAATATTTCATGTACCTGATCAGCAAACTGGGTTAAAGGGCAACAAGCAGAATCAGACTTTTCCTGTGTTAAGATTTGGAACTTCTGTTTGGGGTTCATTGCTTGGTTTGAGGAATGACCTTTTGTTTTGTTATTGTAAATGGACTTGTCACAGTGTGTCATGTGGTGGTACAGTGACTCAACCAATGGGGCAAAGGACATTTCTGCTTCTCTGAGCCACGGCTCGACACTTGTCCCCACACCACCGCTGTTAGTTTCCTTTTCCTGTGTTTACTAACAGCCACACCTGCAAGTGAGCACAGCGCCTGATATAGGTATGCACTCAATAAATATTTACTGAGTGCCTGCTAAGTGCCAGGTGCTCCAAAACAGCATATAATGAGGACTAAAAACAGGGTAAAAAGTGAAATAATCGAAACATCGAATACTTTGCCTTTAAATAGTTTACAGTCTAGTAACAGGGTATACATGTTTCTTCTGAAAGCTACTTTCTTCCCTTTTTTCCTTTTTTTTGCCTTATCCTCTACTCAGTATACATTATCTTATATTCTTATTCTAATTCATACCAATTCTGTGTGTTTCCCTCTGTGTCTGTCTCTCACACACACGCGCGCGCACACACACACACACCCTCACTGAACTCCATATAAGCAGGCTAAAAACCATTTAACATGGTGTCTATCCAACAAAATCAATTCATGTAGTATATTTTCTCCTTACTCCCTACCTCCCTGCAAAACTGTTGAGGGCAGTGCATTATGTTAATTATAATTACAGAGACAACCATTGATTAGGTTCTGTTCTATTCAGTGCACTCTGCCAGGCACTTGTCTACATTATCTGTAAGTGTCACAACATCTGCCATCCTACAGGGCATCGTTATCCCATTTTATAGGTGAGGGACCTGAGGCTTGGAGAACCTTATTCATTTTGCTATTTACCCACAGACTGTTTGTGGCACAGTGCAGGCCAGCTCTCTCTCCTTGTGTCATGCTCCTCATAGAGCTGTTCAGATTGTTTGTTCTGATGATTAAACAATGTAAATACCCTTCTGTGTCAGTTTGTCAGTCAACTATGCACACACAAAGCCTTGTAGATGGCAGAAGTTGACACCATGGTCACTCTTTTATTTTAATGATTCTAGTTTGACTGGAAATGTTAGTAAAGAGTCAGTCAGCCTTACAAACAAATTCTGAGCTCTTATTTTATAAATACCTTCTTCCTATTCAGCAGCATTAACCTGGTGCACCATCAGAAGGGATACTATGCCATTATCTATATTAAAATCTTGGATGCAGATAAGCCTCCAGTTTCTGCCAGATGAGCCTGTGTATATTGAGAAAGTTCTTCCATTTTGGTCCTACCTTACTGGTCTGTCTGTGTCAGATTAATTTAATGCTTATTACTAGTCCCTGTTCTAGAAACTTACAGAGTTATCTGATGCAGAGTAAGGTGAGCATTGCTTCAAGCTGGGCACAGAGCAGACAGCTGATAAGGTGCATGCTTTTGGATTTAACCTTCTTATACTCAAGAAGGCACAGACTAATGTGGCTACTGCTTTCACTGGTCTTTTTTTTTTGGTACTGAGGATTGAACTCAGGGGCACTCGACCACTGAGCCACATCCCCAGCCCTATTTTGTGTTTTATGTAGAGACAGGGTCTCACTGAGTTGCTTAGCACCTCGCCATTGCTGAGGCTGGCTTTGAACTCGGCATTCTCCTGTCTCAAAGTGCTGGGATTACAGGCGTGCGCCACCGTGCCCGGCTTCACTGGCCTTAATGTTGCATCCTGGCCTCCAGCTTCCTCATGAACTACTCATATCGAGATAACTAGTTCCTTCTTCCACAGGGTTGTGATATGTGTTGGGGCTCAAGTCATGTTCAAGTGAGGAGGAAGGTCAAAAGCTAGCAAAACCTTGAGTAAGATGTAGTATCAAGCCAGGCTCAGTGGCTCACGCTTGTAATCCCAGCACTTTGGGAGGCTGAGACAGGAGAATCGCGAGTTCAAAGCCAGCCTCAGCAATGGCGAGGTGCTAAGCAACTCAGTGAAACCCTGTCTCTGCATAAAACATAAAAAATAGGGCTGGGGATGTGGCTCAGTGGTTGAGTACCCCTGAGTTCAATCCCTGGTACCAAAAAAAAAAAAAAAAAGATATAGTATCATGGCTTTCTGCTTCAGAAACTTAATGTTATTGTTTTGAAAGGCTCAACTTTCTGAAAATTGACAGAAATGTACATTAGGAGACATCTGTTGTCAATATAACTAGTACTAGTTTTTTGTTCAAAAATGAAAAACTACTATAAATTGACTTCTGCATGGTTTTAGATCCTTGCAGGCATTTTTTCTCCAGTTTTCACAAGAAGGTTTCAAGTCATTGGATAATTATTTGCATTTCACAAATGTGAATATTGAGCTGGTATGTGAACCAGGTGTATTTAGTTATAAACCTTGAGCACTTTCCACAGTGTCCCAGTGCCTTTGGGCATTCTGTCTGCTGTTATATTACCAAAATGAACTGTCAGGTTCTTTGCCAGTTTGGCTTCAGCTATCTCAGGCAAAATTATCAGTCATTTCCTTTTTTGAGTTCACATGGCATTTCTTATACACCTGTAAGAGCACTTCTTGTTGTGCTCTAATTGCTTTAACTGTATTGATTATTTATTACCCTGCATCATCTGCTACACTCTGAACTTCTTAAAGGTAGCATCAAGGGCTGGGCATATAGCTCGGTTGACAGAGTGCTTGCCTTGCATGCATAAGACCCTGGGTTCAATCCCCAGCACCACCAAAAAGAGAAAAAAAAGAAAGGTAGCACCAGTATCATGTTCCTTTTTTATGTTTGATCTGTCAGTATGTGGCTGTGTGCATAGTGGAAGGACAGGGTTAAATATTGTGTCTATTTTTGGTAATTACATTTTTAGCACATGGCACACTGCCTGGTAGCAAATTGTATATGTTCAATGAATATTGAATGAGCGATCATAATCTTAGATATTATTTTTCTTCTGTGAATATTTTTATTATTAAAACTGACAACAATACTTTAAGGGTTGGTGTGAGATTAAGTAAATGAATCAAACCACAGTAAATGATGTTGTAATAGTAACTATTATGATTCAGATAGTGGTTTTGAGAGTCATCAGGTTGCTGCATGTATAAATAGTTCATTTATTTTTATTGCTATGATAATATTATGATAAGAATCTGTTACAATCTGATTGCCCATTCTCCTACTGATATGTTTTTGAAGTGTTTCCAGTTTTTCACTATTATGAGTGAAGCTACTATGAACGTTCTTGAGCAAGTCTCTTTGGGACAAGGTTTTTATTCCCTTTTGTGCACCAACTTAAGAGTAGAACTTTATGGGTTATAAGGTAGATGAGTGTTTAAATTTATTAGAGGGTGCCTAATCATCTTTTAAAGTGAGCTTACCATTTTGTACATTTACTAACAACATATGACAGTTCTACTTGCTCCATACCTTTGTTTACATTTGATGTTATCATGCTTCCTAATTTTAGCCATTTTAGGAAGTGCATAGGATCTCCTTGTATCTTAATTTGTATTTACCTGGAGACTAATACTGTTGAACTCTTTTTTTTTTTTATGCTCTCTGGGCTCCAGATAGCTTCTTTTTGGCCTATAGTTGATTTGTGGAAGGTTTTTTGTTGTTGTTGTTTTTTAATGTGTTCTGGACACAAGTCTTTTTCATTGGCTTGCCTTTTAACTTTTTAAATATTGTCTTGATACTTTGATGAAGGATGATTTATTTATACTGTTTTTTTCTTTTATGCTTGGTACTTATTGTTATAAGGTACTTATTGTTATAATTTCTAATTCCTAAGAAATTTTGCCTACCCTAAGGTCATGAATATAATTTTCTGTCCCCCACCAAGCTTTCTAATTTTAGCTTTTATATAGATCTATGAGCCTGCTGAGAATAATTTGCACATGTATACAGAGGAAAGCATTAAGGTCTATATTTTTCTATATGGATATCAGTTACTCCAGCACTTCATTGAAAAGAATTTTCCCTCCTCATTGATTTCAGGACAACTTTGTCAAAACTCAGGTGCTGTATATGTATGGTCTGTTTCAAGACTCTTCATTCTATTCCATAACCTGTTTTTTCTGTGATACTATTTAATTAGTACAACTATATAGTAAATCTGGAAATTTGGTAAAGCAGGTTCACCAACATTTTTCTTCTTTAAGAATGTCTTGCTGGGTGCAGTGGCACAACCTGTAATCCCAGTGGCTCCAGAGGCTAAGGCAGTAGGATTGCAGTGTTAACCATTTAGCAAGGCCCTAAGCAACTTATCAAGAAAGATCCTATCTCAAAATAAAAATAAAAAGGACAGGGGATGTGGCTCAATGGTTAAGTGCCCCTGCATTCAATCCCTGGCACCAAAAAAAAAAAAGCCATTGTCAATGTTTTGATAGCAATTGACAAGTTGTCAAGAAGCAAAAAAGGGGGGGCGGGGGGGAGTTTTGATTGGAATTGTATGATTGTATGAATTCTATAATTTGTTTCAGAAAGTTTTCCATCTTAACGAATTTGAGTTTTCAAATCCACAAACATGAGAGCTCTTCATTTACTTAGACCTTCTGTAATTTTTCTCAGTAATGTTTTATGGTTTTCAGTGTAAAAGTCTTATACATCTTTTATTAACTTTACTTCTATATGTTTGACATTTTATTCTATTATAAATCACATTTTTTAAATGTTTATTTCCATTCATCAGTATTTTAGTACAAAGTTGAGTTTCAAATAGTGACTTTGTATCTTGAGACCTTAATATATTTACATATTAGTTTTATAATTTTATTGATATTTTTGGATTTGCTGAGATCACCTGTGAACAAAGTTTTACCTCTTTCTTTTGCCTTTATTCATTTTCCTTGCCTTGTTGCAATGCCTAAAGACTCCCAAACAACACTGAATACAAATGGTGAAGAACACATTCAATATTTAATCATGATGTTAGCTGGAGTTTTGTGTACATGCCTTTTATCACACTGAGGAAATTCTTTATTTTTATTTTTTTGGTACCCAAGATTGAACTCAGGGGCACTAGACCACTGAGCCACATCCCCATCCCCTTTTTGTATTTTCATTTAGAGACAGGGTCTCACTGAGTTGCTTAGTGCCTTGATTTTGCTGGGGCTGGCTTTGAACTCACAATCCTCCTGCCTCAGCCTCCTGAGCTGCTGGGATTACAGGCGTGCGCCACCGCACCTGGCTTCTCTTTCATTCTTAATATCTGAGAATTTTTATCATTAATGGGCATTAAATTTTATCAGATAACTTTTTATGCATTTATTGGGGTGATCTTACAATATGTTCATGTACAACACATTAATTCTGTGTAATTTCCATAATGTGTTTCCATAACATTCCCAGGGGTGCAGAGGAGTTGCCTTAAAGGATAGAAATTCAGGGGCTGGGATTGTGGCGCAGTGGTAGCGTGCTCGCCTAGCACGCGTGAGGCACTGGGTTCGATCCTCAGCACCACATAAAAACAAAGTATTCTGTCCACCTACAACTAAAAATAAATAAATATTTAAAAAAAAAAAGGATAGAAATTCAGCATGTATTTTAAAGAGACTACCATCATCTGGTACCATAAGCAGTTTGATACAACCTGAGCTCCATGTGAGCCCTGTAGGGAATTTATGAGTACTTTGGGCTATTGTTATTTTCAGCTTCTCCTTCATCAGCTTTGTTTACAGCACAAATGTTTTTTATTTTAGTGGTAAAGGTACTTTTTATTTCTTTCCTGTGTCCACATTCTCTAAATGTTCTTCAGTGTTATGGATTACTTGTATTGTTTTCAAGTAAAAAAAATTCTATATAATTAATTATATTACAAATTAATAGACCTCAGATCCATTTCTAGCAAATCTTTCTAAAATTATATCCAAGTCACCTGATCATTTCATGATAGAATGCTAGAAGGTGCTATGTCCCAATTTCATTTTCCTCAGTGAAACTCCTAGTGTAGATATGCTCAACAGGCTTTTCTGTGGCTTCTCTTCTCTAGGATCTACTGTCCATAGCAGTAAAATAAACAACAGAACATTTCTGTGTGTAGTATGATAAAGGTATATGTTAGGGACCTCAACCCTGCTTGAGAGTTTAGTGACTTCCTACGGATGAAATGTGGGTCCAGAGTGACTTTCCTCAGAGGAAACTTTTCATACACTTTGCATTCAAATTCTGGGGTTTTGTCCATCAGATGCAGTTGAGGCTGCAGAGATCTGGTGTTGGAAGAATGCTCCCTCTGTCTGTACTGTGGATGGCATGTGAAATAGGGACCACAAATGAGTTGTTATTTCCGGCTGCTTTACTTTTTTCTGGTGAAAGAGGAAGTTATTATCTGGAGCACCACAAATCTTTGATAGTTCATTTCCTTTTTCCACAAGGAAAGTGTCACTTGCCAGCTAGCAGTTAAAGTAGGCTCCATCACTGGAGTTACAGAACCCTCCAAGGAGCTATTCCAAGTCACTGTTTTGTCAAAATACCACAATTTCCCCCCCTAAATACAGAATCCTGTATAGAGAGAATATTTTGTGTTATTTCTCAATATTTCATGTGCATGGCAATGCATGTCAGTTATTTGCATTGTTTTATATTGATTAATGAATTTAGAAACTTATCCTAAGCAAAAATAAAACAAAAAACCTTCCAAATGAATGAACAAGTACCTGTTTATCTTTCATTGTAATAATGAAAATAGCTTTAGCTGCAGAGCATGACGAGTGGCATTTGGTCTCATAACCATTTTGTGATAATAGGAAAAATTATTATTCTCTTAAAATGAGGAAACTGAGACTCAGTAATAGAGAAATTTGTTCAAGCTCAGCCTGTTCGAATGACATTGAGCTGCAGACCCAAAGCTGCAGTATACCAGAGTGGTTAAGACTGAGGTGTTGCAAACTCAGACATCCTATCTTCAGATGCTAGGTCCTCCACTTACTAGCTTTGTGACTTTGGTCAATCACCTAACCCCTATGCCTTTGTGTCTCCATTGCTAAAATAGGGGTAATGATAGGACCTACCTCATTCAGTTGTCTTAGGATCAAATGAGGTTGTTTTGTACAACTCTAGACAGAGCACCCAGCACACATCAGTAGCATGACTGAACCTTGCCACTGCAGTTGTCTTGGAGGTTTGGTGGCTTATCACTATTGCACTTATCTCTCCTGCCCTGAGGTCTGTACTTCCAAAGGCTCTCGAGTGCTCCAGGAATGCTCCAGAACGAACCATGGGCTCTGAAGGATTAGAGAATCTAATCCCAAATTAAATAGTTTGAAGAAAAACTTACACAACAAAAATCTCTTTTCCTGGTTCAGTTTCCCCCTCCTGAAAACCTCTTAATACACTTAATTCAATTTTTAGTTTTTATTTATTTCTTTGTGTGTGTGTGTGTGTGTGTGTGTGTGTGTGTGTGTGGTGATGGGAATTGAACCCAAGGTCTTGCATGTACTAGACAAATGCACTACCACTGAGCTAAATCCCCAGCCTGACACTAAATTTCAATCAGAAATCTTAAGAAGGTTTTTGATAGGGTAGTTCCATTCTTCCTTTCTAAATATTTTAGAAAGTATTTCTTTGATAACAGCCTTCATCAAATTCATGCTAACTAGTATCTGCTCTTGAAGAAATTATAGAAATTCCCATGTTAGAGCCAAGGTGTAGCTCGGTGGTAGAGCACATGCTTATCATGCACAAGACCCTGGGGTGCAATCCCCAGTACCAAAAAAAGAAAAAGAAATTCCCATGCCGTTCAGTGCATGTTCTTGGAAAAGTACAACTCTGTATTTTGTGTTGTGCAATCTGCCCTTTAATGTAACTAAGGTTCTTGCTTATTTACACATTTATGTCCTTGCTTGAATTCTCATGTGCAGAGAACAGAAGGTGACAGATAACCACACCTACCAATCTGCTGTGTGCTGCCTGGCTGCAAAGAAGGTTCCATCCGATCCCCTGGAAAGGCCCTCAACATAGGCTACAAAGGCTGCTATTTTTGAAGAGTAGAAGGAATCATGTTTGTCAGCATTTCATGGTGTATCACAGCTGAGCAAGGAGCTTTAGATTTGAAAATAGTTTCCCTGATCCCATTGCCTTATCTCTGTCTACTGCAGCCTCTGACTCTAAATGTCAACATGAATCAAATTTACTTTATGAATCAAATCATCATCAGTGGTCCAGTATCACACTTTATTACTTTCCACATATCCTGAAGGATCTCATGAAGGTGGCCAAATACTGCATCTACATAGAGTTCATATGTTTTAATTCTCTTCCCTCCAAATTCTTTCAGCATACATAATGCACAAACTAACAGCTCTATTAGAAACTACTGACGACTGCTTGTATTTGCTTTTTTCACACTTCCTGTTTTGAATGCTATCCCATGAAAATTCTCAATCCAGGCTATTAAGCAAAATATTTTGGCTCTAAAACTCCTGACAGAATAATCCCTATAAATATGCATGTTTATGAATATGTACATGCCAAGTAGATAGCTTGAAGGAAATATAATATGGTGACATAGATCATCACAGGATTTAGATGCTTTTAATTATCTATACGTCCTTCTGCACTTTTATAATTTCTTCCTTAAAAATCAAGAAATTTAATCTTTGTGATCTTTTAGAACTTGATGAATGGAACATGTGTAAAACTAATGTGCTTTGATATGTATTCACATACAAGTACATGAGATTCAATGTACATAGATCCCTTAGCTACTCCCACCTAAAGCAATGGATACTCAACCCTCTAGTCCTAGGGACAGATGGTATCTTAGTTTATTAGTAACAAAATACCTTAGACTGCTAAGTTATAAACAACAGAAATTTATTTCTCACAGTTTTGGAGGCCGAGAAGTCTAAATCAAGGTGCCTGCAAGTTCAGTATCTGGTGAGGACCTGCTATCCCTTCCAAGATGGCACTTTAGAAGTTTTTGTCCTTACATGGTGGAAAGGACAAAAGGACAAAAGGGCCTACCTAGTTCCCTAAAGTGCTTTTATGAGGGCAGTCCCTCATGACTTCATTGCCTCCGAAAGGGATCCACCTCTAAATATTGTTATATTGGGTCTTAGATTTCAACCTACAAATTTTAGGGGAATACATACATTCAAAGGAGATAAGCAGCAGGTAAATCATATGACTTCTGAAAGTTCAAGATGTATAAAAATATAGACATAGACAGTGCCTTTCCTACTTTCTCTATTCTCTAGTTACTTGATTTTATTTCCTTTCTCAGAAACACATATGGTGTCCAGGAGACTATTGCAAAGGTCATGACCTCTTTGATCTGATATGTAACTAAACCTCTCATCACAGATCAACAGTTGGTATAGACAAGTTTCAGTGTAATATATCTACAAATAAATCTTTATGCCAAGAGCGCTTTCATATATCACTAAAATGTGTCCACTAAGGGCTAACAGAATAAGGAATATAGATTCATTTGGAACCTAAAAGTACCTCAGTATCGGAATAGTAATTATAGACCTAACCATACATTGATTGAGCACTGTTGAATGTTGAAAAACATGTTCATACATTCTTTTATATTTCTTCCAATTAACTGTGGACTAGAGCAGAAATGATGATTATTCCATATTTAGTGAGGAAATTGGCACACAGCTTTTGGAAGAGCTGAGACTAGACACAAAACCTTCTGTTCCATAAATTATCAAAGGCTCAATAATGCCACATATCTCTCTCCAAAGTCTTCTCCCATGGGCACATGAATTCTAAGGAATAACCATGATAATAATATAAAATACTATATAGTATTCTCTATATACACTTTATATACATGAATTCAGTCCTTATACCAACTTAGGAGAGGAATGCTTTCATTATTTCCATTTTACAGTTGAGGAAACTGATGCCTGATGCTTTTAAGTAACTTACTCAAGGTCACAGAGCTAGTGGGTGGAGCAGGATATGAATGAGTATGGAATCTGTCCTCTTGACCGCCTGACCATGCAGTCAGGTCCATCTGCTTCCCACATGTTTATACCCAGGTTGACCCAGGCCAGAGGTGGCAGTTTTCTCAGTAAGAGTCGTTGAACTCCTTCCCTCCAAACTCGGAGTTTGATATTACATAAGCTCTTGTATTACTTAAGCAATAATAATACTATCTCCTTGGGGCTGGGATTGTAGCTCAGTGGTAGAGCGCTTGCCTCGCATGCGTGAGGCCCTGGGTTCGATCCTCAGCACCACATACAAAGCAATAAAATAAAGACATTGTGTCCGTCTACAACTAAAAAAATATTAAAAAATAATAATAATAATACTGTTCTATCTCCTCGTGGAAAGAATGAGGGAGAGTAGAGATGAGCAAGAAAAACAATTATTTTTTCTCAACGATCAGATAAATTTGAAGGATTCTGAAAACTTATATTAGCCCATGGTTTCTACAGGATCTTTTCATCTATCTCTTGCCTGGTTGCTAAGGAGCTTGCAAGCAACAAAAGCCAACAAACTTGGATAAGGATACAGTAGCTTACAGAATCACAGAAAAACTGAACACTCAGGCATTGGGAAGTTGGTATATCTGCTTTTACTGTGTTACAAACCACCCTAGAATTTAGTGGCTTGAGCAGACAGTCATTTGTTTAGCTTCTGATTCTGCAAGTCAGCAATCTGGAGAGGACTTGAGCCATCCCCAAACTGCACTAGGCTCAGCTGATCTCCTCAGGGACTTACTCATGGGTCTGCAGTCAGTTGCCTACTCAGCTACAGTGTCTTGATTCTCTTCTGTATGATTACTTATCCCCTGGAAGACCACTCACATGATGGTCTCAGGGTTCCAAGTACATTTATAAAAAGCAAACCCCAGTGCACAAGCACTTTTCAAATTTCTGCTTGCAATATATGAATTTCATCTTAACTAAAGCAAATCACATGACCAAAATCAGAGTCAGTGTGGGAGGGGACTGCCCAAGAACACAGATAGGAAGAATCTGTAGCCATTTTTAGTATCTCCAACACATGGCAGGAACCTAGGCAGCTTTAGCTCAAAGTAATATGAACTAATGTGCAGCCTATTTAGGGTTCTTCCATCTGAGTAACTTAGTTCCCACATTTCTCTTTCTTTGAATAAGTCTATTCAAGATTTCCAAAGAGAATCTGACTTATTTTGAATCATATGCATCCTGGATAGGGCACCATGGTTTACAATTCATGAAGACCTGATTGAGAGGGAAGAGCTCCCCAAAGGATAGTTAATGAAGTTGTAACCCAAAGTGGTGGCGAGGGATGCAGATCAAGCAATACAACATTCTTTCCCTCCATTTCATTCACTATATTGTCTTTTCCCCTCTGGAATCATGTGGGTTGACTTTTTCCCTAAGTATTTATTGAAAGCAAAAGTAACAATCTCAATCTGGTACTTGAACAATAAATAATTTTAATCATTTACTTAAAAGGTACTTTCCATAAAACTAGTGATGACCCTGGCCTGGATCCAGATCTCATAGGCATCCCCCACCTTTTTTGAGGGTGCGGGGTACCACTGAGCCACATTCCCAGCCCTCCCTTTTTTTTTTGGTACCAGAGATTGAGCTCAGGGGTATTCAACCACTGAGCCACATCCCCAGCCCTATTTTGTTTTATGTAGAGACAGGGTCTCACTGAGTTGCTTAGCACCTCACTGTTGCTGAGGCTGGCTTTGAACTCGTGATTTTCCTGTCTCAGCCTCCCAAAGTGCTGGGAATACAGGCGTGCACCACTGCACCTGGCTCCCCAATCCTTTTTAAAAAATTGTTTCATTTTGAGACAAGGTCTTGCTAAGTTACCTAGGGCCTTAAGTTACTTAGGTTACTAAGTTGCTGAAGCTGGCTTTGAATTGAGGATTCTCCTGCCTCAGCCTCCTGAGACAATAGCATTACAGGCAGGTGCCACTGCACCCAGCCCCTCTTCTTATATTGCAGTGTATTCACTGGACATCATGTATATAACCCAAAAAAGGACATGAAAAACTGGTGTTCTGAGATGAGGTCACATAATCCATGTCCCCAACAGCAACTACAATACTTATTTGTTTAGGTCAGTTTCATAATTTCTGCTAATTAGAAGGCTGGTTTTAAAACTTTCTAGAAAACAAGTAAGGATAGTGGTGAAGTCAACTTTAATTAAATTCCAGCAAAAGGGAAAGCTTGAATAGGCTGTTAGAATTGTGGGGGGGTGGGGGGACATTTGATTTAATTGCCCAGTAATAGAAGAGCTGAAGGAAATAATAGATCTTTCTTATTTGCAAAAATACCATTCTTTTTGGACTGATAACAAAGACCATTTTCTGGTTATAACAGCCTACTCTTACAAAAGACAGGGAGGAGGTGGTATCTTTGTTTATGAACCATGCCAAGTATTTGAAACATGCGTAGGGCATTAAACCAGCTTTCTCCAAATGTTTAATTGAATTTCTTCAAAAGTTTAATCATGAGGGGCTGGGATGTGGCTCAGTGGTAGAGCGCTTGCCTAGCATGCATGAGGCACTGGGTTCGATTCTCAGCACCACATATAAATAAAAGAATAAAATAAAGGTCCATTGACAACTAAAAAATATTTTTTAAAAAAAAGGTTTAATCATGAGCTTCTAATATATGTATATTTGTTAATAAGTATATTATCAATTTATTTGTAAATTGCAAGTATAATAGGCACTTTAGTTAATGTTATATAACATATTTAAAAGATAGGTTAGAAAGTGAACAAACGTTTTCTAAAAAGTGAGCAAAGGTAGAAGTTCCAAAATATTTTCTTCCCATACCCCAGTGGATCATCCTACTATCTAGACTACTAATTAATTAATTTATGTATTAATTATTTATTTATACCAGGGTTTGACCCCAGGGGTGCTTAACCACTGAGCCACATACCAGTCCTTTTTACTTTTTGAGACTGGGTCTTGCTAAGTTTATTAGGACCTTGCTAATTTGCAAGGGCTGGCTTTGAACTGGAGATCCTTCTGCCTCTGTCTCCAGAGCCACTAGGATTACAGGCATGCACCACCATACCCAGCCCTACTAAAATATCTTTTATCTGCCCAACTTACAAAAGCAACTCTAGTACCAAAGGGAAAATAGAAAGTTGGGTGTTTAGTCCTGTCCAAAGTGTATTTGTGCCTTAACAATTCCTTTAGGGAATGGATTTTCATACTTATTATATTCACAGTCACCTTTTGAATGCATATGTCTCTGTGCCTAAAGTACAGACTTTGTATCCCTTTGTATCCCTCAAGCTTTTGAGGGTTCTCCTCTGCAATAATTATGGAAAGTAATTGGACTCATGGAATCATAACATGAGGCAAATATATCATTTTCTTTCTTCATCCCCATTTCCCTTCCTTCCAGTTTTCCTCTTTCCTTTCCTTCTTCCATGGTCATATTGATGATAATATAACTTAAAGTCATTCTCCTTTTCCACTTCCTTCTCTGTTTTGCTTCCTTAAGAATTCTGAAATGATTGTTTGTGTTTGCGTGTGTATGTGTGTGTGTAATTTTTTTTTTTTTTTTTTTTGGTACTGGGAATTAAACTCAGGGGTAGGGGTACTTGACCACTGAGCCACATCCCCAGCCCTATTTTGTATTTTATTTAGATACAGGGTCTCACTGAGTTGCTTAGCACCTTGCTTTTGCTGAGGCTGGTTTTGAACTTACGATCCTCCTGCCTTAGCCTCCCAAGCCGCTGGGATTACAGGCGTGTGCCACTGCTCCTGGCTCTTATTATAATAAGTAATATTTATTGAGCACTCTTAAATAATGTCCATGAGTGACTTCATTTAACCTTAGAATAACTCTTGAAATGAATAATATTATTTCCCTACAGAGTTGAGAAATACTGAAGTTTAGGGAGGTTAAGTAACGTGCCCAAGAGCTCACAGTTTTCATGTGGCAGGGCTGGGCCTTTCTGACTCCAGAGCCCAAGCTTTACTGTCTACTGTCTGTAGTGGTTCAGACAGGAAGTGGAGACCTTCTGGGGTCAGGAGTCAATTGAGTGTTAGCACAAGGTATGTTTAAGCTAGTCTTTCTCTTATGAACCTTGTGTTCTTTCAGGAGACACTTGTATATGTATGATGAACAGTGCATGCTATAGCAAATGAGGAAAACTGAAAGATTTACATCTGGAAATAGACTTTTTCTGTTTGCCCATGAATTACCTTATGAGGTCTTCAGAAAATTTTGAGAGGTTCGGGAGTACACCTATATCTCTGTTTGCTTGGGGAAATCTGTTCTATGAATTAGTTGTTTTCCTATTTTTATAAGCTGTTATCTTAAATTCATGTGTTTATAGTTTTATGAATTGCATGTATCACCAGTCTGTAGGAATGTTTCCTTTGATATTTTAACTAAAGGAGAGTTGAACAAATACTTAAATGAAATCAAATGACCAAATTGAAACTCAATTGAAAAGAAGTGGCCTATTGCATACTCAAGCTATTTGGTTATTTTGTTGTTATTGCCATTGCTGGAAAATCCACATAAAGAAAAATGAACTTTGGTAATATAGATGAAAGAATCCTTAGAAGTCCTTTCAGCTTACAGGAATGTGCTCCTAACCTTCCTATTGGTGATCCTGATCATCCCTATTAGACTTCTTGAATTTCTTCAAGAAACTGTGTTATGGCTGAGGAAATAATTGGAAGACAGTCAGACTTGGTAGAGACTTAGTCAGAACATCTATTCTTCTCCTCATCCCCAGCACACACATACACAACATACGTAATAATATGTGAAAGCTCCTGACCATTCTCTGACCTTACGACCAGCCCCCTGATCAATCAGACTCAGGGGTACTTGACTACTGAGCCACATCCCTAGCTCTATTTTTTAAAAATATTTTTTAGTTGTTGATGGATCTTTATTTTATTCATTTATTATTTTTATGTGGTGCTGAGGATCTAACCTAGTGCCTCATGCATGCTAGGCAAGCACTCTACCACTGAGCTACAGCCCCAGCCCCCTATTTTGTTTTATTTAGAGACAAGGTCTCTAAATAAACAGCTTGCTTAACACCTTGCCAATGCTGAGGCTGGCTTTGAACTCGTGATTCTCCTGTCTCAGCCTCCCAAAGTGCTGGGGTTATAGGCAAATGCTTCCTTGTCCAACTCCCCTGATCAAATTTAACAAATTAACTTTGAAGCAGAAATTTCCATCACTGATGTTCAAATGATCAGACTTTGAATCTGATCTGCAGTAGAATGGCACAACTATATATATAACTGCTATAGGACTGTGAAGGAAAAGATACTGCTGTGTGTGCTTAACGTAAGCAGGGCGAGACCTCCAAGCAGGTGGAGCTGGTGACTCCCAAACTCCACTCCAAGAATAAGTAGGGGTGAGCCCATACCCAGGGTGCAGCTGGTCCATGGTTCACACTATATAAACTATATGTTTATATATAAAGAGAATGATGAGTACCAGCTCTGCAGGGGCAGACACTGATTGGTAGGACATTAGTGCTAGCTCAGTGTAAACCTATGTATTAGAGAGCAGTGAGGTATTTAACAGAGACATTGGTAAGACAGACCTCTTGGTTAATTTCATTTGGCCTTCTTAACATCCTCTCTAAAGCATAGCTTGGTTTTCTGTTACTCACCAACATATCAAGGATGATAATCAAAGATGATAATCAAGCCCCTAGATGTTTCTTTGTAAGTCCGGTCCTTTTCTCTGTACCCTAACCATTGTAGTTAAGTGATGGTAAAGATAGTGTGAGGTGTTTTTACCTTCCTTAGCACTTCCAAGATCTGGGAATCATCTTACAATTGCCTGAAACCAAATTTTACCTTCTAGCCCAAGAGGGATGAAGCTCTTAGAAGTTGATATCCTTGACCAAATGAAACATCATAGTTCAACCCCTATTAACTCTACTTTAGGGTGTAGTTCTTCACTGAAGTCCAAGCACTTGACTGTTCACCCATTCTTCAGGGGTCCAGAGGTTCCTTGGTGCTTATAAGTGTCCTGGGTTGTTGCAGGGATGTATCCCAGTGTGGTGAGATGGGGGTGGAGGCAATGAGGACACGGAAGCACACAAGTGAGACTTCTGTGGCAGTTGTGCAGACAGTGAAGGTCACCTGTCCTGGCTGCAGTAAGAGCTTGGGCACTATAGTTCTGCCATGCCTCTGGGGACTTGCCCTTGCTCTACCAGGAAGTACTTTTCCTGTGTCCCAGACCTAGGACTTTCTGAGCATGAGAACTGTGCTCAAATCAGTCAGGATAAAGACCTCTTTTCCCCCTTGCTCCTACCATATGTTCTCCCTTACAGTGACTGCTGGATACTACTCCTCTTTTAAGCTCTTGAATTAAAAAAGGCCTTTCTACTTTTTTTCAGACCATGGAAGAGTTTGATTGTCCTTCACTCCTTCAAGGATCCAGAGGTTCTTTGATGCTTGTTGCTGGGGTATATCCCCACATGGTTTTATATATATATATATATATATATATATATATATATATATATATATATATATATATATATATACATACATACCTCTAGCTTTCTTTTTTTATCATAGTGGTAAGCATACTTTATGCAAGTGAGAAGCTCCTTTGATAAGGTCCAGATGATTAACGCTCTCTCTTACCCATACACATTTACACTGTAGGGGGTGACATCTCCTGACCTTTTGCCCAAAAACTTCTCTGTATAAATAGATGTTAATCCTTGCTTAATGTCTTTTCTGCATTGAAAAAGCTCCTTAGAAGTTGCATATCAAGATAACTCTTTCCAATCTCAAAGGTAATAGGACAAATCAACCAGATTTTAGTTTAATGAATAAGCATTAAGGAGATAACTGAGTTAATGAAAATTAAAAGCAGGGCTTGATTTATAATCTCACCTTGGGTAGTGTTCTTAAAAATCACTAAACCTGTCGTCTTGGCAAAATGAAGGGTCAAGTTTTAGCTGTTTCTGAATCTTTTTAAGTCCTAAAATTCTATGTTCCTCTTTTTTGCACTTTACAGATTACACCATTATATATTTAATGTGTACTGTGTATCTGGGGCTGATTATACAGTTTTAAGTATATTCTCCTATATAACAGTGACTGCTATTTCATGTTGAGAAACCTATAATAATCTAAGAACATTTGTACATACCATTTCCAATAGATTCCAGTGACCATCTCTAAATAAGGTTTCTGCATTTGTTGTTGTATTAAAAAATTAGGTTAACAAGTAGAGAAAAGAAAATGTCAAAATTTTGCTGTGTTGAAAATACAGAAACTACTAGCCTCTCTCACCCCATGGCCACCATAGTTCTTCCTTGTTCTTTCAGTTTGGGTACCTTTAATTACCATTATAATTATTTCATTTTCTTATAATATTTTTGGAACTTAAGATAGATTGTAGTCTAACATTAAAAGAAGCAACCATTTCTCTTTAGTTTGCATCAGTGAAGACCCCAGGAATCTCTTAGGTACTGGAAAATTTCCCTGTGGTGGGGGAATGAAAACCCAGTCTTTATACATGATTTTGTTTAGCAGCAGCCCAACTCTGACTAAAAACAATTTGGAGATAACAAGTGGAAGGAATAGTAATTAAAATAATGCTGGATTTTTGGTTTTGGTTTTATTTTAATAAGTCAATAAAATGGAATTATGGATAATAATTAACTTTGTATTTTAGATAATTATCCTTGCTTATTTCTTACCAGCCTTTTATTCTCCCTCATTGTTTCTTATACTGGCTGAGCTAGTTGTAATCTTAGGAAAGATCTGACTGCTGCTCTCTTAAAACAGACAATAGCTAAACTGTTTCCTTTCTTTAAGGTTAATTAGTTATAAAGGTACATTTTTAACTTTATTTTGTGAGCAACACAGCATTGTTTTTTAAAAGAAAGGATACTGATTTAAAATGTAAAAAACTTTGTTGGTGCATCGGGACTATGCATGCTAGTGGGATTCATTTTGCCATATTCATACATGCACATGATATAAATTGGTCAGTATCATTCTCTAGTACCTTCCTTTTCCCTCATTAACCATCTCCCCTGATCTACTTGTACTTACTCTATGTGAGACATTTGTTTTCAACAAAAAGCACTATGAAATATTGTGGTCCAATGCTTCCTAACACATATATACTTTGTTTTTTTTAAATATTTTTTTAGCAATAGATAGACACAATATCTTTATTTTATTTATTTTTATGTGGTGCTGGGGATTGAACCCAGTGTCTCACACATGACATGCAAGGCAAGCACTCTACCACTGAGCCACAACCCCAGTCCCACATACATACTTTGTGTAATGAAGTGTATTATTCTAGTAGTAGTAGTAGTAGTAGTAGTAGTAAGAGCGAGCAGCTCATGTCCACTGAAATTTTATTATTTGCCTTTCAGGTAGGATTTCATATTTTCCTAAATTCATAAATGGCAAAACTGAGAGAAATTAAAAACATATCCAAAGTCATATTAAGTAAATCTCCCCCAGCCCCCACCTTTTTTTTTTTGGTACCAGGGATTGAACTCAGGGGCACTACACCACTGAGCCACATCCTCAGCCCTATTTTGTGTTTATGTAGAGACAGGGTCTCGCTGAGTTGTTTAGTGCCTCGCCGTTGCTGAGGCTGGCTTTGAACTCGCGATTCTCCCATCTCAGACCCTCAAAGTGCTGGGATTACAGGCGTGCGCCACCGCGCCCAGTTTTTTTCCCTTTTTGTACCAGAGATAGAGCCCAGGGGCACTTTACCATTGAGCTTTATATCCCTAGCCCTTTTTTAAAATTTTTTGAGGCGGAGTCTCCCTAAGTTGCAGTGGCCGACCATAAACTTGGAATCCTCCTGCCTTTACCTCCCAAATTGTTGGGATTATAGCAATGTGTTACCACACCCAGCTATACAGCTAGCAAACTGCCAAAACACAACTGAAATCAAGGCAATCTGAATACAGATACAGGTTCTTGTTATTATTTACTCAAAGTAAATACTTTACTCAAAAGTATAGCATGATCACCTTCCATGTGAATAAACATGCATCAAGAGCATTGTCTTGTGGTAGGCACGGTGGGACACACCTGTAATCCCAGCACTTTGGGAGGCTGAGACAGGAGAAACACGAGTTCAAATCCCCAGCCTCAGCAACAGTGAGGTGCTAAGCAACTTAGTGAGACCCTGTCCTAAATAAAATACAAAATTGGGCTAGGGATGTGGCTCAGTGGTCGAGTACCCCTGAGTTCAATCCCTACCTCCCCCCTAAAAAAAGCATTGTCTCACCAGGCACATTAGGACATGCCTATAGTCCCAGCTCCTGGGTAGGCTGAGGCATGAGGATTGAAAGTTTGAGGTCAGCCTCAGTAATTTAGCAAAACCCTGCTTCAAAAACAAATAAAAAGGGGCTGGGACTGTGGCTCAGTGGTAGAGCACTTGCCTGGCGTGCATGAGGCACTGGGTTCGATCCTCAGCATCACATAAAAATAAATAAAGATATTGTGTCCATCTACAACTAAAAAAAATATATTAAGAAAAAAGGGCTAGAGATATAGCTTATTGATGGAGTTCACCTGGGTTTAATCCACAGAACCACAAAAGAAAAAGAAAGAAAGAAAGAAAGAAAGAAAGAGAAAGGAAGCATTGTCTCTCAATAGCAACACAGGATCCCATTTTAAGGATATAATAATTTATATAATCCGTCTCTCATTTTTGAACCTTTAGTTTGTTCACAGTTTTTCAGTGATCTAAATGTTGCTTCGATGAATATCCAGTATGTACATTGTTGCATGCTTGTTATTTTCTTGAATTCCTATTAGATTCTTGAATCACTGTTTTTGAAAACTTTATACAAATTTTGGAATTGCCTTTCAGAAGAGTGTAAATTCCCTCAACTGTCACCAATAATGGTTATTATTTGTTCTAAATCTCTGATAGTAGGACAATTGTACTTCATTGTTTTATAAGGTTAAATTTTTTTCTCTTAATTATTATTTATATTTCTTTATTAGTAAATTATTTGTTCATTCTCCTTATTGTATTTATTTGTGAAGGTATATTCATTTTTATTAAGAACACACACTCAGTATATATTATGGTCATGAATTTTTTACCACATATAATGCAAATATTTACTAACAGAAATTTTACATACAGAGAAATTGTCTTTCTATATGTGAAAGTCCAAAGAACATTTTCTAATAAAAAAGGACTCAGAAGAAATAGAATTCAGCCTTTGTAAAAACAATCAAAGTTCTCTCTCTGTCAAGTGAAAAATAAAGCAAAATTAAGTCACAGTAGAGAAATCAGTGTCAATAAGGGATGATTTTTGAAAGTAGCTCTTGGCAGTCTTTGGTTGCACCTCAAGAAATGTTTTGTTTTATGTGAACCATAAACCATTTCTGCTGTTCATCTGTATAAGTGTGTGATGTTATTGAGGAATTTTTTTCTTTATATGTGATTTTGTCAAAAAATAATTATTGATTTCTTTCTTTTGTTCTTTCTTTTTGGGGGGCTAGGTTTACTGGGGATTGAACCCAAGGTGCTCTACCACTGAGCTCCATCCCCAGTCCTTTATTTTTTATTTTTAGACAGGGTTTTGCTAAGTTGCTGCGTCTGGCCTTGAACTTAGGATCCTATTGCCTTAGCCTCCCGAGTCTCTTGGATTTTAGGCGTGCACCACCATATCTGGCTCAAATTGTCAATTGCAGAAATTTGTCTTACGTTTCACTGCTAACTAAAAGATAGGTCTTTAAAACTGTTCTAATTATGGGGCATGGAATGGCCAAAGGAGAGAGAATTTTGAAACAGACTTTTGATATTTTTCAGTGGCCATCAAAGAGTAAACAAAATCTCTAGAAATGAATTTAATTCAAAAAAGTCCTTAATAATTTAAAGACATGACATTTAAGTTATATTATGAGTCTAATGCATCAAAACTGTCTAGAACTCAGCCGGGCGCAGTGGCGCATGACTGTATTCCCAGCACTTTGGGAGGCTGAGACAGGAGAATCCCGAGTTCAAAGCCAGCCTCAGCAGCAGCGAGGTGCTAAGCAACTCAGTGAGACCCTGTCTCTACATAAAACACAAAACAGGGCTGGGAATGTGGCTCAGGGGTCGAGTACCCCTGAGTTCAATCCACTATACCGGGGGCGGGGGGGACGGGACTGTGTAGAACTTGATGTGATTTTAAATAACTTGATTTGAAAAGGAATTTATCATAAGAAAATGATGTCAAGTAAAGACAAAGACCTTTTCCCCCTTCTTTTTTGGCTCAGAAGGAGATGAGAAATGCTATTTCAGGGACAAGATTACTAACACAGGGAACTCTTTGACAGGAGGATAACAGCTTTGGCAGAAAGCCGCCCTCCCAAAGAAAAGGACTTCAGCTTGTTCTAAACCAGGGTGTGGTGATGTGCTCCAGGCACAAGTGATACCTCTGCTAGTGGGGTGGGCCAGCTAGGGGCTGCTTGGGTGGAAACAACCTTCTGGAAGTCCACAGAGCTGCCTCATTAGAAAGGGGTGAGTTTTGAGATCCACCCCTTGCCCAGTTCCCTAGGGAAGATGAGTTATTGTTCCTAGGAAGTAATTATGTTACTTAAAATATTACTAAGGCTTACAATGTTTTCCTTAGCCTCAATTACAAAATAAGTTATTAATAACAATAATAATCAATAAACACATTAAATATAAGTACTGTAAATCCAGGTTATTTCTTGACCCTTTCCCTTCAGACCAAGCACTTGAGACAGGGATTAAGCTGCTTTGGAACTTACTGGATTCAAGGTAAAATTCTAGTATTCCCTCATTCACCTACTTTAGTGTTCTGTAACTCCGCAGGACCTGAATGGCAGCCCCTCATATATTCTCCTTTTCCTTTTAGACAATTCTTCCTCACTTCAGGAAGATGAAGAGGTAGAGATGGAGGCCATCAGTTGGCAAACCAGCAGTCCAGCCATGAATGGGCACCCTACGCTTCCAGTGACCTCTGCTCGTTTCCCTAGCTGGGTCACTTTTGATGACAATGAAATTAGCCTCCCTTCACCACCAGTCACCTCTCCTCTGAAGCCAGATATACCATCCATTACATCTGTGGTCCCAGATGCACCTTTTAACTCAGCTGGGTCATTTAAGAGGGATCGTCCCAAGAGCACTTTGATGAACATTTCCAAACTTCAGAAGTTAGACATTTCCTCTTTAAACCGTCCACCTTTCATAACTGAGGCACCACCTTGGAGGGCAACCAATCCTTTCTTGAATGAGACTTTACAGGATGTACAGCCCTCCCCCATCAACCCTTTTAGTGCTTTCTTTGAGGAACAGGAGAGGCGCTCCCAAAACAGTTCCATTTCCAGTACCACAGGCAAAAGCCAGAGAGATTCGCTCATCATCATCTACCAGGATGCCATCAGTTTTGATGATTCAAGCAAAAGCCAGTCACACTCTGATGCTGTTGAAAAACTTAAACAGCTCCACATTGATGATCCTGATCATTTTGGTAGTGCAACACTACCTGATGATGACCCAGTAGCCTGGATTGAGCTAGATGCTCACCCACCTGGGCCATCTCTGTCCCAGCCCAGGGACGGGTGGCCAATGATGCTGAGAATCCCTGAGAAGAAAAACATCATGTCTTCTAGGCACTGGGGACCAATCTACATCAAACTAACAGACAGTGGTTACCTGCAGCTCTACTATGAGCAGGGCCTAGAGAAACCATTCCGTGAGTTCAAGCTGGAGATGTGCCATGAGGTTTCAGAACCCCGGCTTCAAAACTATGATGAGAATGGTAGGATCCACAGCTTGCGGATTGATCGAGTCAGCTACAAGGAGAAGAAGAAATATCAACCTAAACCTGCTGTAGCACACACAGCAGAGAGGGAACAGGTGATTAAGCTGGGTACCACCAGTTACGATGACTTCCTGAGCTTCATCCGTGCAGTTCAGGACTGTCTTATGGATCTGCCAGTGTTATCAATGGAACTGAGCACAGTTGGCCTGAACTACCTCGAAGAAGAGATTACAGTGGATGTCAGAGATGAATTCTCTGGCATTGTGAGCAAAGAGGACAACCAGATTCTCCAGCACCACGTCTTAACACGGATCCACATTTTGAGTTTCCTTTCTGGGCTCGCAGAGTGCCGCTTGGGCCTCAATGACGTCCTTATGAAAGGAAATGAAATCGTTTCCCGGCAGGATATCATGCCCACCACCACCACAAAGTGGATTAAGCTCCATGAATGCCGTTTTCATGGGTGTGTGGATGAGGATGTGTTCAGTAGCTCTCGAGTTATTCTCTTCAACCCTTTGGATGCGTGCCGGTTTGAGCTCATGCGGTTCAGGACAGTATTTGCAGAGAAATCCTTGCCTTTCACGCTCAGGACCGCAGCCAGTATCAATGGGGCAGAGGTGGAAGTGCAAAGCTGGTTGAGGATGTCAGCCGGCTTCTCCTCTAACCGTGACCCTCTCACCCAGGTTCCCTGTGAGAATGTAATGGTGCGTTACCCAGTGCCCAGTGAGTGGGTAAAAAACTTCCGCAGGGAAAGTGTCCTGGGGGAGAAGTCTCTGAAAGCCAAAGTGAATCGAGGGGCAAGTTTTGGTTCACCTAGTGTCTCTGGCTCTGAGCCCGTCATGAGAGTAACTCTGGGAACTGCCAAGTATGAGCACGCCTTCAACGCCATCGTGTGGAGGATAAACCGGCTGCCTGACAAAAACTCAGGTAGGTCATGATATCTCTTCTGTGGAAATGCCCATGTGCTCTCTGAAAGCTGGGATCACTTTCCATATCTTTTTCCTGTACCAAATGCTTGATTTTGTTGTGTGGTGGGAATGGTAATGGATGGGGAGGGGCACCAGAAAAGTTGAAATATTTGTGCAAAGTAGTAAGCACAGCAGCCTAGTTCACTCCATCTTTTCAGCTCCTTGTTATCATAAATTTTCCATGAAAATATGTATTATTCTGCTCAGCTCAGCTACTAAGCAGCTTTCCAAGGAAGCTTCTGAATGTTTATTCTGTTGGGACTCATTAAAGCATTAACTGTGGTGTTAGAAACCATCCATTTCCAGATCCTACCTGGAAGGCTTCTGGGTTCTGAAGAGGCAACTTTCTAGCTGTGCACTGTCTGTAGGTGAAAGGGGCAGTTTGTGGCCAATCATAATTACACATGAAAAGTTAGATTTCTGAGCCCAGCCACTCTGTGAAGCCTGTCAGTCATAATATCTCAAACTCAGAGTTTGGCTCTGGGACTTTGAGATGGGCCAGAGGGGAAGTGGCCTCCCATCAGACTGAAGATCCAGCCAGGGCATGAAGGTCCAAATGGGCCCAGATTCCATCAGGCAAAAAGTAAAGCAAGAATGTTTTATTTAAACAAACAAAAAGCACACCAGCCCTAGCTGGCCTGCTCCCAGCTGTGGGGGATGCTGTTGTGCTTGACTGAGCCCAGAAGGCAATTATTTTCCTTGTTGGTCCAGAGAGATTTAGTGACATGACAAAACAAGGCAGCAATCAAACCAGCTCTAATAGCTTTCTTTCTTAGAGTAGGTAGGCCTGAGTGACCCCAGTGGCAGGAACAAGCTCATGATCCCATGAGCCTTCAAACCATTCTCTTCTTGTTAAAATAAATTGTGCTCATCTGTTACAAAAGTGGATTTGTTAGTGGAGCAAAAGGAATAAGGTATGGGAAAACTCCTGATTAAAATGTGCAGCTATGCTTTCATCCATTTTCACTATTATCCTAACCATGTATTCAGAGTGTTTCTCTCCTGCTCAGCGTGTGGAGTGGCTGTGTAACCATATCGTAGGTCCAATATGACATGTTAGCAAGAAGCAGTACTGTCTGGTAACTCTCCAGGCAGCACAGAGAGCTAGTCCACACCAGTCACTCTGTGTCAGACACTGGGTGTAGCGGTGCGATCTAAAGAGACAATAGGGCCTCTGTTGTTTGAAGCTGGGTTTGCTACCCTCTATTCCTAAACTGACAGAATTTTTAAAACAAAGTGTTCCTCCCTGTGCTTGCTTCTTCACTTCTCTTGAAGTCAACACTGTGTTCTCCTGGTGAATGCACTGCAAATTCTATGTCAGCCACAGACATGCAACTTTCCAGAGAAGGAAAAACACTGAATCCTCCTGTGGAACAGAAGCCCCGGGGAAGAGAGCACTGTGGAAATACTGCACTTCCAAGCTGGAAGGGACCATGGGGAACTCAGCCAAACCTCATTCTACAGATGAGAAATTAAGGCCCTGGAGGTGATATGACTCATCTAAAGTCTCAACAGCCACAGCCCCTCTTACATGGCAGAAGATGAAGCCAGACACAAACTTGAATAATTTCTATTACAGGCACAGAGATTTGCAGTTTTCCCAGTGTATACAAATATATCTCAAAGTGATTTAAAATATTTAAAAGTACTATATAAGGGTTTTGATTATAAGCAACAAACACTGACCTTAAGAGAAGGAGAGGGAGGGAGGGATGAATGGATGGATGGATACAAGGAAGGAAGGAAGGAAGGAAGGAAGGAAGGAAGGAAGGAAGGAAGGAAGGAAGGAAGGAAGGAAAGAAGGAAGGAAGGAAGGAAGGAAGGAAGGAAGGAAGGAAGGAAGGAAGGAAGGAGAGACAGGCTGGATGAATATGAATAGCTCAGAGAACTGAAGAAAAGGTTGAACAGACATATGTAGAAAGGACAGCTTCAGAATAGCCTTCATAACTAGTGGATTTCTCCTCAGAGTGCAGCCACTGGGACAAACAATCACCACCATTTTCTTTTTTCTTGCCAAGTGGATCCAGGCTAGGAGTGTCCAGAGCATTTTGACTTACTCAAGCATCAAGCTGATATTCAGCAGCAGGGAAGATTATTTCTCAAAAGAAGAGAAAAATAGATTACTACCAGAAAAAGGTGGAAATGGACACAGGTCAGGGACAAAGCAATAGGTCTTCAGCAAACATTTTTCTTTATGCTTCCCAGTAGAGAATATTCAGTAGGCTCAAGGCCAAGTCAATGCAGCGAGTATATATAGTTTACTAGAACCTTATTTGTGGGAGATTTTTAATATACAGGATAGCATAAGGATATCTAAAGATGTTTCTTATGTAAACGCCCCACAGCATGCTTTTTCTGTCATGGCTATATAATATTTTTAGTAGTGAAACCTCCAATAGAGGCTTCTTGTACTATTTGTGGCCCATGGTGTGTTTCTGAACCCATTCAGGAAATTAATAGTACTCTTTTCTGGAAACTTGAGCTATATAAGATCTATGCCCTGGTCAGACTGCAATATCCTATCATAACTGGAAATCACCATGCCTAGCCCTTGCCCTCCCATCCTGTGCTTCATCCATGAAACAAGAAAACTGATGATGATCTATTAGTAATAGCCCCTTCTCTGAATTCTTCTGTCTGGGTCTCAGTGTTGGCAAATTGCCCTTTTTTTTGGTACCTGGGATTGAACTTGGAGGACTTGACCACCAAGCCACACCCCCAGCCCTATTTTGTGTTTTATGTAGAGACAGGGTCTCACTGAGTTGCTTAGTGCCTTGCCTTTGCTGAGGCTGGCTTTGAACTCGTGATTCTCCTGCCTCAGCCTCCTAAAGTGCTGGGATTACAGGCATGTGCCACCACACCCAGCTAGCAAATTGCCTTTTACAAGTTGTTTTTTGTAATGACTTCCACCTCTATTTACAGGGGCCCAGCAGAGGTTAAAAGGTCCAGCTGGCTAAGAGGCCTGAGCCTCTCCACACACACTCCCACTTACCTTGGCCCTGTTTCTGCATCCCACAGTGGGCATGGCAGGCAGACTACAAGCAGCATGGGTTACAAGCACCTCTGGCTGTGCTGGTATCCCAGATGTGCAGCCACAGTGGACTTGTTCCAGTCTCAGCCCCCAGGAAACCATGTAGCTGCCTTTGAATTCTAAACTGCCTTCAACCAGCAGGGCCCAGCCAAGTGCACAAGCCCAGTTAAATGTTCCAAGGATTACTCCCACCCACATCTCAGTAGTTTTTCTTAATCTTAGGAGATGCTGGAGTAAGTCCTGCTTATTCCACAGATCTCACAAGAAGAAATATTTTTGGGGGGAGTGGTACCAGGGATTGAACTCAGAGGCACTTGGCCACTGAGCCACATCCCCAACCCTATTTTGTGATTTATTTAGAGACAGGGTCTCACTGAGTTGCTTAGCGCCTCACTGTTGCTGAGGCTGGCTTTGAACTCAGGATTCTCCTGTCTCAGCCTCCCAAGTGCTGGAATTACAGGTGAACGCCACCACGACTGGCTAAAAACCCTGAATTTTTATGTTACATTTTCCCAGTTTCATTAAGGAAAATAATATAATGTGTGGGCTTTTTTAAGCTCATTACCATGAATTAAACTATACCATTGTTCAAAATTATACTTCACTGTTCACCAGTCTCACATATCTAATAGTGGAGGCCAGGAATCTAGGAAACAAGGTTACTTTCAGAGTTTGCTGTGAAAGGAGGGAGTCAGCCGGGCGCGGTAGCTCACGCTTGTAATCCCAGCACTTAGGGAGGCTGAGACAGGAGAATCGCAAGTTCAAAGCCAGCCTCAGCAACGGCGAGGCACTAAGCACTCAGTGAGACCCTGTCTCTACATAAAACACAAAATAGGGCTGGGGATGTGGCTCAGTGGTCGAGTGCCCCTGAGTTCAATCTCCAGTACCAAAAAAAAAAAAAAAGAAAGGAAGGAGTCACTTTTGTAAAAGAAATGAGTCTTCAGTATTCCAACAACATACAAGTAAAAGTAATTAGATAAAAACAGCTATTCGATAGTCTATTAAGAGACTCTTCTATGTATGTTGTAGTGTTCTAATTCCATAGCAGCATATTGAGAAGAATTTAGGGCACAGTTTGGAGTCAGAGTCAGATCTGAGTTTGATTCTCAGCTGTACTAATTAATGTGGTGTGACCTCAGGCAATGAATTTAACCTTCTCAGAGAAATCCAATTTTTCTCTTCTGTAAAATAGCACTATTAATACCTAGTTCATTCAGAATGAAATTAGATAAATGCTTTTTAAGTGTTGAGCACAGTATCTGGTCTGTAACCAATGTCTAGTGAATGGTAGCTATATAATTATATCTGTGGTACACAATTAAGAAGATACAATGAGTGGATTCATTTTCAAATAATGTAATTTCCATAATTGCATGTTTCTTACTTAAATTCCTTTCCTAAAAACCAGTGCAAAATTTTCAGTTAATTTCCCAAAGTCTTGCTCTTTACAAGTTACCATTGAATTATGTTACATTTGTGAAACAGCAAAACAAATACTTCACTCTGTAATGTCTTGCTTGGAGAATGGTATACCTTCTTTCTGAGATTGAAAGTCCTGCCCAGACCAGTAAAAAAAAAAAAAAACGGGAGTGGAAGAGGGGGCGGGGAGGATTGTTTACTCAGGGAAACTAGGATAACTAAGGGCTTGTTTCAGTTACACCATTAAGCTAAAGCTAGAAAGCTCTGGCACTTTCTAGCCATGACCTTGGACAGCTCACTTTGCTTGGAAAGCCTTTACTTCCTTGTCTGTAAGGTGAGGATAATATAATGACTTCAAGGGATTGTCTGGAAGATTCAGTGAAAATACCTGTGGAAAATACTTAGGCCCAGTGCAGGCACTGGGCGCTCAACAATCATTTCCTGCTGTGCTTGAAGAATGACAGGAAGCTTCAAGGGTTAAATTTGCAGAACTAAGCTCTAATTTTTCTTCCTCTCAAATCTAATAACAATTCTCAAACAAAAATCAAATCCTTAATTTGCCATCCAAGTATAATCACATATAGACATAAAATAGGAGCAGCAAGGGGCTGTGCCTGGCACACACCAGCCCACCCTTTTGTTATCCCTTCCATCATCTCCCCACTTTATAGCTGAGGAACTGAGACCTGGAGAGAACAAAGGACTTGGGTGTGAACTCTCTGCCATTTGCATTGCAGCTGGAAGCCAATGCCTGGTATTCTGATGTGGATCGTTTGTTCTGAGGAGTGTACCACACTTTCCCTAACGCATGTGTGCTGTCTATAAGGTCTTTGTCACTTACATATGTCATTCACCCACAGAAATATGCTAAAAGCCTTTTTGAAAATATGAAACGCAATTAATAAAATTCAACTCATCCTTCAAAGGAAAGCAATGATTTTGCTCCAGGTGGCTGTCATTGATGTTTTATTACGTGCTAAGTGCTGATCCTTTTATTCTGTTCTTCCAATTTACAGCCCCTCTTAGTATTTGTACTGCATCCACATATCACCCTGACCTAAGCAGGCAGAATGGTGTGTTTCTCAGCTATGGGTTTTATTGCTAGGATACCGGGCAATGATAATTAGACGGTGTTTTATCAAAGGGTCTAAGGCACACAGAGCCTGCTGCAGCAAATCCTCCGCTTAGTACTGGACCCTCTGTAAGACTGCCAGGTGCCCATCCTGCTGGTCTCCTTTGTTACTGAGGTAGCTCTTTTGACCTTTTTAAAAATTCTTTAAATTCATCCCCAAAGAAACTGACCTCTGGATTCTTTCTTTCGTAGCTTCTGGTCACCCACACTGTTTCTTTTGCCATCTTGAACTTGGTTCTGACCGGGAAGTGCCTTCCAGATTTGCCAGTCATGTGGACGTTGAATTCAACATGCCCACAACTTCTGCCTCCAAAGCTGCTGTAAGATCCATCTCCATAGAAGATAAGACTGACGTCAGAAAGTGGGTCAATTATTCCGCACATTACAGCTACAAGGTAGCCTTGGGAGGGGTTGCCTGACGTTTCCAAGTCCATCTCTTCACACCACTACCCTCCCCCTCCTTATTCCTTTTAGCAGTGCTTACCCTTGTGCAGAGTATGCTCTTACATTCTACAGGAAGTGCATATACATGGCTGTGGATGAGTCTGCTCTGATTTTAATGACTAATCTCTTGTGAGCAAGACAAAGGTTGGAAAAAAAAAATAAAGGAGCTGTTTACAGAGAATACAGTATCTCTCTGTCCTTGTGAAAAACAGCAAGAGAAAGAACAGAGGGCCTGGTGTTAGTGTATACCTGTAATCCCAGTGGCTTGGGAAGCTGAGACAGGTTCAAAACCAGCCCCAGCAACTTAGCAAACCCCTGTCTCAACATAAAAAATAAAAAGTTCTGGGCATGTGCTCAGTGGTTAAGTGCCCCTAGGTCCAATCCCTGGTATCAAGAAAGAAGAAAAAAAAAAAAAGAACAGAGAACAGTGAGGGTAAATTTATTATTACTAATTTGTAATATAGTTTGTTGCAGAAGAGTGAACTTGGAAGTGGAGGGGAGTTATCAAGAACATGCCTAACCCAAAACACATTTCATCAACATGAGTTGATGAAGTAGATCAGAACAAACTTAAGACATATATGAGCTGGGCACTGGGCTGTAACAGTACAAAACTCAAAAGCCAAGCAAATTTCTAGAATGGTAATAGGATCTGGGCTATGGAATGAGTAATAAAAATTGAAGTTTTAAACAAAGATTTTGCAAAGTGGTTTAATAATCTATTCACAACGATATCATTAGATTTATATGATGATTTGTGACTGCTGTTTCCTTAGTTGTTTGGTCTAAAACATTTAACTACCAAAAAGAACAAATACTCCATCTTGTGGCCAGGAAAAAAATAGCATTTCCCTCAAGCATGACCCTGTGCTGTCTTGAATCATTACCCTCCAAGTGGAGTGGTACCTCCAAGGAGGTACTGAGAGAATCAACCTTAATTATGAAATTCCTGAGCTTCAGGGATTCTCTGCCTAAGTTATCAAAGGCTTCAGATGAAGTGTGTTACTTTCTTTTCTTTCTTTTTTTTTTTTTTGTACTGGGGATTGAACTCAGGGGCACTCGACCGCTGAGCCACATCCCCAGCCCCCTTTTGTGTTTTATGTAGAGACAGAGTCTCACTGAGTTGCTTAGCATCCTTGCCATTGCTGAGGCTGGCTTTGAACTTGGGATTCTCCTGTCTCAGCCTCCCAAAGTGCTGGGATTACAGGTGTGCACTACCACGCTCGGCTAAAGTATGTTATTTTCAAGGAGAGATTTATTTATTGAACCCTTTTAATGACAGCAGATATTGCAGAAGATATGGTAACTGTAAACGCTTCAACACTTCTAGTTTGGAGGTTTTTAAAAGTGATAGATATTTGGAAAGGTTTAAACAATCAGTTATAAAGGAATTTGTTCATTTGATAAACCTTTGTCAGTTGCCTCCTGTTTTTCTACATTATTGGATAAAATGGTGAACAAGATCTTGTCCTGTCCTATGGAGCCCATGGAACAGTGGAGCCAGACTAGTGTACAAGATACAGTAGATATATTCATAGGGGAAGCATCTAAGTCTGCTTAATGAGTCCAGAACAGAGACTTACTCGGCTCGTGTTTCGCGTGTGAGAGTCCCAACCTGGTTAATTTCTGGTTCGCTGGTGAAGCCGTCCGTGGAAGACTATACAGAGTTGTTTTCCAATGTCCCACCTCGATTATATTCCCAGAGGCTCGCAGTAGCTCTCTCCAATCTCCTGTTGTCTGTGTCCTCGTGGAAGTTCCTTTTGGTAGATCTGCTCCCTCCGCTGCTTTGTTTGCCCTGCACTCTGGAGCAGAACTGGCGCGGTCCCAATCCTGTGAGTAACTGTGATTGACAAATAGAATTTTTCAGGTAATCCATGAGAAAGAAGGAATTTCAGATCATGCAAAGAACATATGCAAACTAAAGGCACGATACACTAGGGCCAGTAGCTCCAACATGGATAACCCCGACATAATTAGTAAAATTATGAGGAATTCTAAAGACACTTCCAAGATTCTTTTTAGTTTGTTTTTGTGCCCTCCCTCCCTCCCTTCCTTTCTTGTTATTATTTTGTTTTGATATTTTCTCCAATTTTTATTTTGGCAGGTGGAAATTGAACAAAAAAAGAGTTTGAAGCCAGACTTTGAAGGAGATGAAGTAGAAAATCCCAAGGAGTGTGGAATACAGTGACAGAGCCTACACTGAGGAACCCGATCCAAGAGTCATGACAGGGTGTCTTCCTGAATAGCTGAGGTTTAAGTCAATACCTGCTGTGGCCACTCCATGCTGGGAACAGTCCATCAGACCTTCCCGTTTACAGTCACCTGTATTTTAGCAGGAACCCTGAGGTGGCTGCTGTGGAGAGGCTTATTGAGTCTGACCATACCTGAAGCACATGGTTCACCTGATTTTTGGAGCTTATTGTGTAATTGAGCCTCTTTGTCTTTTTTCTGCTTATATAAGAGCATTGGCATATGGTTTTTTGTGACTATTAGTCTGTAAAAGAACCTGCAACATCAGTGCTGGCATGAGTTCTTTCTGATGTTCATCTGTCACTCATGAATTTCTGAAAAAAGAAAAAAGCAGTCTTAAGAATTCATATCTGTTACCAGGCACAGTGAAACACACCTATAATCCCAGTGACTCGAGAGGCTGAGACAGGATGATCACAAGTTTGAGGCCAGCCTCAGCCATTTAATGAGGCCCTCAGCAACTTAGTGAGACTGTCTTAAAAAATAAAAAGGGCTAGGGATGTGGCTCAGTAGTGAAGCACCCCCTGGATCAACCCCTAGTATCTTTTAAATATCTGTCACTTCACTCCCTCTAGAAAAGGTTCTCAACAAATTTTTTCTTTGGGTCTACTAGACCTTTTGTAGAAATCTCCATTCTTTAAATGTTAACACTGTGCAACAGGAATTTTCCAGATTTCCTTCTGGTTCTAGATTGTTTAGATTGAAACACTTTTTCCATTTCTCTGAGATTTCAGTCACAGGATTTGCTGTTTGAATCACAATAGACAATGGGAAAAGGCCTAATAGGATATATTTTTATTCTGTGATTGGACCTATATTCTGCAAATGAATTGGACTCGATTCACATTCTGTTGAAGGGAAAGCAAAATACAACTCATTTCCTTTCTCTTCATTCTGGCAAAAAGGGATATTGAATGTAAGATTATATACATATCAGGAGACAGCTTTCAATCTCATTGAATTCCTAAATTCACACTGAAAAATACAGGCCACTTCTGTTTCCTGAAACCACACACACACACACACACACACACACACACACTATACCTCAGGCAGTTGTCAGGGGCATTTGGGAGTTCTTTTTATACCTCATAGCCAATATACTGTTGGATGTCTCTTCAGCTCACTTTACAGGAGATTTAAGCTGAAAAGATAATTTTAAAAGATTGAATGAGCTTTCCCACAAAATTCAGAGTTTGATAATCACAGTATTGTAATAGATCAAAAATGCAGAAAACTCTAGGGTAAGGGTGGCAAAAAGCCATATTTATCAATGTTGTAAACATTAAATCATGATTCTAAGAGTCAGGACACTTCACCTTCTTTTCCTGCTTACCTCTGCTTCTTATTTGTACCTTGGTGTTTTCTCTTATGAAGAATGGAGTGAGGGGACAGAAAGTATACTTTTATCAGCTTTGTAGATAACAGAGAAATAAATAATATCTCTAGTTTTGGACTGACCAATTTCAGGACTAATTTATTCAATGAACATACATTGAATTCTAATTATGTACTAACAGTTATAAAAATTGTTACAATATTTTGAAGTATCTAAGCATAGGAATGAAACTAAAAGTATGAGATTGGATAAGCATTGATGAGAAACCCTATTTCTGAGTTTTTAAAATGCAACTCTCTAAGTACAGAATAGAATATCGTGGGGGGGGGGTTGTGAATGTGTGTGTTTATGTGTGTGTGTTCACGAAAAAGGTCACTAGGAAGACATCTCTATAGCCATTCATGTAGAAATGTTTTCTTAGGGAACTAGTAGTTCAGTTTTGAATTGGGAGAATATTATAGCTATTCACAAAAACTAATGCATTCAACCTATGTTAAAAGAAGTTTAGAAAGTTCTGCAGGATGTATTGGTGAGTACACATCTGAATGGAGAGTTGGGTTCAATTACAGATACTGTGTTTTGAAACATTAATAAATTGATTGTCCACAGGCAGGTGTCAGGGTTGTGCAGAGTCTGATTATATAAGAAATAGGGGACTAGCTACCCTGAGGAACAGAAGATATTGCTGGGAAAGGAGTACAGAGAAGGAAGGAATGATACGAAAGCTGCCTCAAAATTTCTGTTGAGCTAAAAAAAGAGGAATAGATTTATTTTGTGTAGCTTCAGAGGGCAAAAATAAGAAAAAAGAGGAACTTTACAGATAACAGATGCCTGCTTTAATATAAGAAAGAATTTTCTAATAAATGTTGTTCTAGCCGGGCGCGGTGGTGTGTGCCTGTAATCCCAGCACTTGGGAGGCTGAGACAGGAGAATCCCAAGATCAAAGCCAGCCTCAGCAATGGCGAGGTGCTAAGCAACTCAATGAGACCCTGTCTCTACATAAAACACAAAATAGGGCTGGGGATGTGGCTCAGTGGTCGAGTACCCGAGTTCAATCCCCAGTACCAAAAAAAAAAGAGTTGTTCTAAAGAGGAATAAACTCATGTAAAATTTCCTATTGCTGCCTATGCCCAAAGGTTACAATAACCACCTATCCTAGGTGCTATGAAAGGGACTCTCACATTTGGATATGGGATCAATGATGACCAAGATCCCTTCTAAATAGTCTCAATAGGAATAAGTCTCTAACTCCAGTGGTCTTTTCCTTCTTAGATGTTTACGTGTTCTTTGGAATACAGCAGAGTCCCTTAAAGGTTTTTGTCAAGGAATTCCAAAGCATATCCTTTTCCTGGTTGTACTAAAGGCACTTAAGAGTCCCATAGGAGTCCGCTTGCGTTGGAGAGTTGGCAAGATGAATGAAGGGCACTGGCGCACCTTCCTCACCAAGCTGAGCACTGTGTCCATCCAGATCCCTGCCTCCTTGCTAGCGGCACATGCAGATTGCTTGATGAGCCTTAGCCGTGCCCCCTTGGCTAATTCTCATGCCTTCTTGCTTTCACCTGGACTGTGATTTTTAACCGAGTTGGGAAATCCCTTCCATGCTTTCTACATTCAAGCCAGCCAGTTATTACTAATTTTTGAAAATCTACTACCTTGATTTCATCAAATTTGTTTTGCCTCTGATTAAAATGAGAGGGAACTGATTATGGGTAACATTTCAGGGGTTGGGGAATTTAATACAATATATTTTTAGTGTCTTACTAATAACCTACATAAACACAGATGGGCAAATTGTTTGCCACCCTGGACCTGGTTTGGTTCGGTTTTGGTGTGTGTGTGGTGGGGGGTTTACAAAAAAATCCTAGTCTATTACCAATAATGTGAAAATATTAAAAGTAAATTCATTTGACCAATACATGGTATAGAATATAAATTAGATGTCACATGACATCAAGAGCTGTGCTTTCTTTCTAGGGCTTGCTTTTCAACTACACAGTAAATGAGGACACAAAATGTATTCATTATGATACGTCAAATAAGAAGCTGTACGGCATTTTGTGGGGAGACCATTCAACCCCCTTTGCCTGCTCTTATAGACATAGTAGTTATTCTTTATCAAAAGTTTGCACTTTGTTCATATTAAATATTACCTGGACAGTTGTATTGTGCTTTTTTACTTTCTATTTGGTTCTTATTTTACTCTCTACCTTCCTGCATTATTATTAGGGCTCCTAATCCATGAGAACATTTTTAGTTTGAAATATTTCTTATTTTGAAATGAGACTAATTTCTATTCAAATCCCCAGTGGTTAGGAACAGAAGTTTCTTTCCCTACAAACTCAAGTTCCTGAGAAATGTGATGCTGAAGACAAGGAGCATATCTTATTCTTTGTGTTTCCAATACCTAGCACAAAACTTGGAATTTAATAAGGTTCAGCCACCTTAAACCTTTACTGGTAAGGCAAACATATTCATGAAATAAAGGGAGGTTATTCAATATTTAATAAATGTTTGTCAAAAGAATACTGCCCTGAGACTCCAAGACTACCATCAAATACTCATATTAAAGCAAACAAGCAGCTTTTATTTTCTGGAGGATTTAAATAATTTTTCTTGCTAGGCATGGTGGTGCATGCCTGTAATCCCAGGAGCTTGGGAGGCTGAGGCAGGAGGATTGCGAGTTCAAAGCTAGCCTCAGTAAAAAAGCAAGGTACTAAGCAACTCAGTGAGATCCTATCTCTAAATAAAATGCAAAATGGTTGGGGATGTAGCTCAGTGGTCAAGTGCCCCTGGTTCAATCCCTAGTACCAAAACAATAATAATAATAATTTTTATTTTATTTGTGCCTTGAGAGTCAACTGATAATAATAGCTGTTAGCACTTAAACACTTCATGCGCTACCAAATTTGAACTACAATGTGCCATATTCATATTGAGAATGCATATGAATTTTTATGCCCTAAAGTGAAAAGGCACAGATGTGCTGCCTATAGCCAGATTGATTCAGTTTTGGTACTGCAAGTCAGATCTACGGGCCTCAGCCTTGCCCATTAGACTCGCCAAAGCAGAAGAAAGCATTAGATGGAGTGTGTAGCCAGTCTCGGTGTGCCAGGTCTTTGTTTTCAACATTAGCCACATCTGCTGTTACTGTCACCACAGTGATAAAGGTCTGAAAAGGCTGAAACTTGTCAGAGGAAATCATGATCAAAGCTGATTTACATTGTAATAAGGTTATTGGTGGAAAAGTGGAGAATATGCTAAATTTTTTTCTTAAAGCCTTGGGAATTACTAAATGAGTGTGAGTAGGAAGCGCTGCCATCCAGCCTACATAATACACATTCTCTCAGTTGAAATTGGTAATTTTAACTCTTATAAGAATTATAAGTTAATTTCAGCATATCTAGAGTTTAGGTTATGTGAAAACTGCAGTCTAACAGGGAATTCAAACAAAACCAACAAAAAAAATGTTTTAATATCATCTGGTAAACAATATTTCACTACCAAATCCCCTCGAACCATGACAATTCTGTATGTAAAATCGTGATATTCTCACCAAGTTTCTAAAGATGTTTTCTAAACATCTCCAATGCCTAAGTGCCCTCCAGATCACCAATTCTTAATTATGCTTTTTGTAAATGAGACTGACTTTGAATATTGTGGTTCATATTTATGTACTTTAAGAATTAAAAGTGAAGGAGATATATAAGGCAACCATAAGTGTAGAAAACAAATGTGTATATTAGTAATATTCTCCCATGTGTTAACTCCAGCAAGAATGTGGAATTTTTGTATTTATTCTAGAGTGCCTTAGCAAATCTGCTTGGAAAAATCTAGTCCTATGCTTTGAGAATTGAAAAAGAAAAATGTATCCCTCCACTTAAAATTCCAAGCCCATAAAGGCAGGAAACCTTTCATAATAATATGTCTAGCAGTACCTGGACAGAGGCAAGTAATAACTGGATATAATAAAAAGCCATAAAAGAACAGGCTAAAGAAAATAGCATTTAAATATGAAAGGGTATAAAAAGAGATGGAGAATATAGCTTTGGACAATAATCCTCAAAATACTTGAACTAGAGGTCTTCTTTTAAAGCTAAAAGTAAGCTGTAGGAAAAAAGATTGCAAGGCAGGGATAAATAACAACCATTCAGATCAAGAAGTATTTGTCCAGTGTCTACTCTGGTCAGGGTGCCATGTTAGCAGCCAAACACAAGGACATAGAGGATTATTTATATAAATGTGTTGGTAGTTGTGCCATGATAGCTTTATTAAGGGAAAAATCGGGGTTTCTATGAATCTCTAGGACATTGTCATGGAGACAATCACTATGTTAACTGACTTATGATTTTGCCAGTTGGACTTCACTTTCCAAAAACGGGGAGGACTGGACTAATTGTTTCCCCAGATTTGTTCCAGCTCTAGTTTTATGGGTTACTCTACAAAATATCATTTGGTGCCTATTTTTGTGTAATATTTCCATGCCAATGATACTTCATATATTGTTACAAACCAAGAAATTTGAAATTTGAAGACTGAGAAAACCAACTAGTTCATCCTTTCTTTCTTTTCCTGTCTCTACCCTTTACCATCTGCTGGGAGGATGGAAACACAGAAAATCCTGCAATTCTCTATTTTGCAATTGCCTTCAAAGCACCAAAGAGGGTGGTGAAGACCAGAGGGAATGTTGCTCTGGAAGCTTCACAGGGCATTACCCCTCAAGGCAGTGGTGTGAGTGTGAAGAGGAGCAGACCATTCTCCAAATGGACGTTAGGATCTGGTTATGACTTGAAGCAGATGTAGTTCTAACCCTCCCTCCAAGGTACTGAAGATGTTGGGATGATCCTTGATTTATAGCCGACACAACCTTTCTACAAAAACTGCAGGACTTGAGGGAGGAAAGTATACTCAGTAAACATTCTGGGACTATTTGTAAGTTATAGTAAATCCAGATGAGAGAAAGGGCTAATCCCCTGACACATCTTTTTCTTAGTAGCATGAAAATGTACTTTAAAATTTTTTAAAACATGTACAAGCTACAAAATATAGCTTCTCTTGTGTGGTATATGTGGCTTGAGTATGGTTTTAGTTTCTTTCCTGGTTGTACTTAGTGTCAGATGTAATGGATGAGTTCCAGCTGCACAGTAAGGAATTCCAGCATCCTCTTCCTGTTCACTCCTATGTTCTGCCTCAGTTCTAGTTGTGGACACTGTCCAGCCACACGGGGACCTAAGCCTTTAGCACTGTTGCTTGCCTCAGTGTGTTTTGGGATGGCCAACCCAGAGGTATCTCCTGGTTCTGGGAAAGGAGATTTGCCCTCATCTCTCCACAGGAGCCTCTTGGGCTTTTGGGTTTTAAAGAATGGGGTGAAAGAAGGGAATAACATGAACTCCTCTGACCCTCAGCCAGCATTCATTGAATCTTCCTGTCCACTTGCTAACAGAATCTGAAGAAAACTGCCATATTCAAGAGATAAGTCAGAGTTGATGTTTTAGCCAGAGGTGACAGAGGGGTGCTGCTCTTCACCCTCCATTTTTGTAATATCCATAGTGAATTTCAATGTGCCAGGGTGGATGAACCCAGGATCCAGTGAATAATTCAGCCCCTTCAAATTTGTATTTTTCTTCGTCATCCATCCATCAATCAGTGTGACTTCCTGCACTGTTGTGGTTAATTTTATGTAAAAACAGTTTAGTTTAAAAAACATGTGCCTATGTAATAAAGTCTACACACTGGCCATCTCTGTAGAGGTGAAGTTTTATTTTAGTTATGCTTATTATAATCTGTAATGCCTTTTTTTGAGCTTTGAAAATGAACTGTTAATAAAAGTTTTTAAATAAAGTGTCTCACTGTGCAATTTTTAATGAGGATAGGCATAAGGAAGAGTAAATATTTATTAATAAGACCTATCACCTAATTAATATGATTAGTGGTATTAGCCAACAAGTTAGCAAGTGATTCATTGTTAAATTTGTCATGTATATAATTTATTCTATTCACAATATATTTATTGAACTCCTATTTTGTGCCCAATACTGTGAGAAAACAAATGAAATGATATAATCTTTAAGGTTTTCTTAGAGATAAGGATGTACATAACAAGAAATGTAAATGAGCACATAAATAATACATTCACATTATGTTCCTCGCATATTGGTCAGTGCTCAAAAGTAATTTTTCAGTTGAGATGAATCCTAATTACAAATGTCAACATAAACTCAGAGGGGGAAAAAAGTGGTAGAGACTAGAATACTTAAAGTTTTCACAAGAAGGATAGCTTTTAGGTGAGACCTGGGGGTGAGGTAGACGCTAGGCTCAGTGGCAAGAGGAAGGGAACCTAGGGTTGGCAAGAGGCAGGAACAGAAATGGTATGTTGGGTTAGCTTGAAGTGGTTGATGGTTAGGCTGAGCCGTGGTAGTAGAGCCTGCATCCAGCCCCAGATTGGACTCAATCGAGTAATGTTATGAAGGCATTTTGGGGTCCGCCAATGAAGCATCATTCTAGAAAGACAAGTTTGTCAACAACCAGTCAACAACATGCTATGTATTTTGGACTATGGGAAATATTAAAAGCAAGGGAAATATTAAAAGCAAGGAAAATAAAGGGCTTGGGGTTTTTTGTTTGTTGTATTGTTTGTTTGTTTTTGGAGTGAAAGCAAAAAATAAACCGAGCTTTGTGATTTTGTTTAGTTCACATTGACAGGACATTTTATTGCAAAGTGAAAGCATCTACTAGGGCAGAACTCACACCAGTTCAGTGGTCCCCTGCTATCTAGAGCTCTCTGTCCTGAACAAAACACAGAACTTTATAGCCTAGTCAGTATAAAATTGGGGCTAGAAACTGATAACAGGTGCACAAAAGGGTGAATAGCCAAAGAAGAACATAACTTTTTCTTAAGTGGGGAATCTGTCAAATATTCTACTCTTTCTTCTATTCTTCCATCCCCTAAACAAGTTTGGAGAACTCCGTGTCTAGGTTCCACACCATCACAAGGATTAGCCTTGTGGGACGCCCCTTTCCTTTACTCAAGTAACTGAGACCAGGCATGCTCACTAGTGTCCCAGATTTGCGTAGAAGGAATTGAGAATGAGAGGAAGTGGAGAGGACAGGTAAATGTCTTTAGTGTCATCTGCCATTCTTGTTCGACACTCCTCTCAGTTCCTTGATCATCTCTAACACCTCTCTCTTCCTCCACGCTGGGGCAACTTTCTCTCTTTCCAAGACATAATAATTAGCTAACATGCTTGTAATGCTTATGCTCTGGTGTAACCACTGGTACAGGATTTTATGTGTATTATCTTCTTTAACAAAATTAGCCCCCTCTTTCTATTCTTAAAGGCACTAAAAATTCCAGGCAGGTGGCTATAACAGATGTTTACCAAATATTAGCCATTGATGAGTATCTATAATACAAATATAGGAAAGAATTTACAACTGAATATCAGACATTCCTGCTCCTAAAGTCCATTGACCAAACCCCATAGAGGGAATTCCTTATTAAACATCTTTCTTCTTTGCCCCTAACATGCATAGATAAGCTAATTCCTCAGTTGTCCAAACCACTATCTGTCTGATTGCCAAGGGAAAACTGAAGGCTCTTCTTAAAAGCCCATCTTTAATGGAGATTAAGTTCTAATCTTCAAAATCACGTAAAACGCCTATAAAATAAAGTAGAACTAAGGATCAGTCTTCTTAATGACAGTTGCTCTATGATCCTCAATTAGTTTTTCAATTTCTTCCGTGAGGATTCTGAGTCATCACCAACCAAGATCCTAAGCCACCTGAACAGTGTGTTCCAGTCATGGTTAGTGTGAGGAAGTCATTAAAATGAGTCATACAATTCTTCCCTCAGTTTTACCAACATGAATCAAGTGTTTCAGACTTGACAGCATTTTTTATCTGCCTCTGAGTGGGATGGCAGACCAAATAACCTGAAATGGAAGTAAAATGAGTCTCCATTCTACCTCATTCTTATTATGCAAAGCAGTTTTATTTCCATTCCATCTCGTCCTGTCATAAACCCAATTGAAGTATCTTTCAAAAAAAAAAAAGTCTATATTAGATCTGCAAAAAAAGAACTAACAATAAAAATCACCATTTTTTCCCCCTAGAGGTCTTCAAAGCTACAGATAAAATTTTCAGAAAAACTAAGGTCAAAATACCTGTACTATTTTTCTCCCATAACAGAGTCTAGATCAACAGTTAGGAATAGGGTAGAATCTATTCACTATTCATCCAGAGCAAACCACAATGGTCAGGGAATTCAGCACCCACCCCGTTCTCCTCCCTCTCTCCCCTCTGTTTTCTCTCTTCTCTTTTCTATTCTTCACTAACCAGGAATAAAGTCCTGCTTAATCTACTGATAGTATCAGAGAAAGCAATATATCTTAGAGATTTGAAATAGTCCTCTGTCCACAACCACCTCTTTTTGTCCAAACTCCTATTTTGTATCTTGTCTACAGATTTTTTTTTTTTTTTTTTTTTTTTTTGGGCAGCGCTGGGGATTGAACTCAGGCTTGCTAGGCAAGTGCTCTACCACTGTACCACCAAGCTACATCCCCAGCCACTATATGCTGCCTTTTAATGTTTTATATTTTATTTTATTTTACTTTTGGTACTGGAGATTGAACTCAGGGGCAATCGACCACTGAGCCACATCCCCAGCCCTATTTTGTGTTTTATGTAGAGACAGGGTCTCACTGAGTTGCTTAGCACCTCACCATTGCTGAGGCTGGCTTTGAACTCGTGATTCTCCTGTCTCAGCCTCCTAAGTGCTAGGATTACAGGCTTGTGTCACTGCACCTGGCTAATGTTTTATGTTTATTAAGTTTGCCATACTCATTAAAAAGTAGTCAAGAGAACTAGCTTTCTTAGCATATGACAAAAACGCACCAAAAATAATGAGTCAGCAGAAACAAATCAATATGCCGTTGAAAACGTTTACTCTGAATTTGAATATTACTTTCTTGTAATCCCTTGAAATCAATCCCTTTCTACTAAGGAGCCTCTGCAGTCTGTGAAGTCTTCTTTCTACTATTTCTTTTCTCTCTTTGCAACTCTGAAGTTATTGTTGTCAGTTATGGGCAAGCATGTTTAATTCTCGTGATGCCAGGCAGTAAGAAATTTATCCCCTTTTACTCATTTAATAAACTTTGATAAAGATACTGAGACAAAAACTGAAATTTTTTTTCCTGCTCCTGCTCCGTCAGTCACTCAGTGCAACACTCCTGATACCAACTCCAGAAATAGGAAAAGTCAAAAGCAAAGTATTTTTATCTACTCATTACTTTTATATAGTTACTCAACATTTTGGACATGGTATTTTTATCTACTCACTACTTTTATATAGTCATTCAACATTTTGGACATGAGATGTGTGAGGGTTTTTCCCCATGTATCAAGCAATTCTGCAGGAGATTCTGCAGTAGCTCCAGCAGACGCAAGCTGGGGATCCTCTAATTCAATTCAATTCTGATACTATCTGGAGATAACACCAGATCCCACTGAACCTGGTTGAGTTGATCCTATAAATAGTCTCTCAGAAACCCAATGTTTTAAAATTTTTTATTTATTTTTTGATGCTAAAATACAAAATACAAACAAATACAAAACTGTACACAAATTTATTTTTTGATTTTCAAACTATGAACTTAGAGCTGGGAATGTAGCTCAGTAGTAGAGCGCTTGGCTAGAACATGCAAAGCCTTGGATCCAGTACTGGAAAAAAAATACAAATTTAAGGAGTTCCCAAGATACCAGTCTGCTCAGTTTGGGAAAAGCTAACATGAAAATACATATGATTTGTCAAGAAAAACATTAAAAATCTGTATAAGGAAAAATAAGAGCAAACCCAGGGCATTCCACAAAGGGGAATGCTCACTTCTAATAATGAAATTACTTTTTTTTATCAAGGTCTTTCTTAAAATTTCCAGTGGTGGGATTTCTATGTGCAGATGAACTGTGTTTCATATGGGGAATGTTCTCTGTGACAGGGCAGCATAGTCAAATGGGGCACGGAATGTGGAAGGCAAAGTTTTTTCTACCTCCAAAACCCAACCTCCTTTGTGCCCTGAACCGTTCTTTTTATAAACTGGTGCTTCAATAATGGCAACACCAATTCACTTTCCCAGCAATATGCTGCCCTTAGAATCCTAGCTCAGAGAAGGAATCTGTGTATCAGTAACTGATGCACACAATTCTCTAAGTCTTTAAGATAACAAATCAACATACAAAACCAATAGCTTTCCTAAACACCAATAATAAATCTGCTGAGAAAAAAATCAGAAAATTAATCCTATTCATAATAGCCTCAAAAATTAAATGAAATACCTAGAAATAAATCTAATTAAGGGTGTGAAAGACCTCTACAATGACAATTACAGAACACTGAAGAAAGAAATTGAGGAAGTTACTAGAAGATGGCAATACCTCATGTTCATGGATAGGCAGAATTAATTGTTAAACTAGTTGTATTACTAAAAGCAATCTGTAGATTCAACACAATCACTATCAAAATACCAATGACATTATTCAAAGAACTGAGGGAAAAAAAGTCCTAAAATTCATTTGGAAGAATAAAAAATCCAGAATAGCCAAAGCAATTCTAAACACAAAAAGCAATGCTGGAGACGTAATAACACCTGACTTCAAATTTTACTACAGAGCTATAGTAAGAACAAAACAAAACAAAACAAAAAACCCCTGCATTGTATGCATGATACATAAAATCAGAAACATAGAAGAGAATATAAGACACAGAGACAAACTCATACATCTACAGTTGTCTGATCCTTGGCAAAGGCACCAAAAGCAAATATTGGACAAAAGACAGGCTTTTAAACAAATGGTTCGGGGAAAACTGGTTATCCATATGTAGAAGAATAAGACTAGATTCTTATATCTCACTCTGCACAAAATCAACTCAAAATAGATCAAAGCCTTAGGATTTAGACCAGAAACTATGCAATTCCTAGAAGAAAATGTAGGCTCCATATGCTAACATAGAGGCACAAGCAATGACTTCCTCAACAATAATAGAAAATAATTCCAAGAATTGTAGATGGGATGGCATCAAATTAAAAAAGCTTATGCACAGAAAGCTTGTGTGAAACAAGAGTGTGAAGAGAAAACCCACAAAATAGGAGAAAAATTTGCTGGCTACTTTTTGATGGAGGATTTATATTCAGAATATATAAAGAACTAAAAAATCACAGAAAAAAACTACCAATAATTGGGCAAATTAAGTAAACAGATGCTTCTCAAAAGAAGAAATACAAATGGCCAACAAACACATGAAAAAAATGTTCCATATCCTTCATATTCAGGAAAATGCAAATCTCACTTTCATCTCACTCTAGTTAGAATGGTGACCATCAAGAATACAAACAATAATAAATGCTGCAGGGGATGTAGAGAAAAGGAAACTTTTACACTATTGGTGGGATTGTAAATTAGTACAACCATTATGGAAATCAGTATGAAGGTTCCTCAAAAGACAAGGAATGGAATCATCATATGACTCAGCTATCCTACTCCTCAGTTGTTATCCTAAAGAATTAAAGTCATCATACCATAGCAATACATACATACATACCCATGTTTTAACAGCACAATTTATGATAGCCAAATAATGGAACCAGTCTTGGTGTCCATCAATGGATGAATGAATAAAGAAAATGTGAAAATGTGATGTATTATAAACAATGAAATTTTATTCATCCATAAAGAAGAATAAAATTATGCAATTTGCAGGAAAATGAATGGAATTTGAGAGCTTTATGTTAAGTGAAATAACAAACTCAGAAAGTCAAGGGTCATGTTTTATCACCTATGTGGAAGTTAGAAAGGAAAAAGGGAAAAAATCAGCAGGGATCTCACGAAAATAGAAGGGGAATCAGAAAAATAGAGGAAGGGAGCCGGGCGCGGTGGCTCACGCTTGTAATCCCAGCACTTAGGGAGGCTGAGACAGGAGAATTGAGAGTTCAAAGCCAGCCTCAGCAACGGCGAGGCGCTAAGCAACTCAGTGAGACCCTGTCTCTACATAAAACACAAAATAGGGCTGGGGATGTGGCTCAGTGGTCCAGTATCCCTGAGTTCAATCCCCAGTACCAAAATAAATAAATAAATAAATAAAAATAAAGAAAAATAGAGAAAGGGGATTTGGGGTGGGATAAGAGGAGGGAAAGAAGAATTGTTAGGAATGCCGTTGACCAAATTATACTGTTACATCATGTGCATGTACAAATATGTAACAACACATCCCACTCTTGCTAGGAGTGGTGGCTCACACCTGTAATCCCAGTGGCTCAGGAGGCTGAGGCTGAGGGTCTTGAGTTCAAAGCCAGCCTCAGCAACTTCGCAAAGCCCTAAGTAACTCAGTGAGGCCCTGTCTCTAAATAAAATACAAAAAAAGGTCTGAGGATGTGGTTCAATGGTTAAGCGCAACTGGATTCGCTCCCCAGCAACCCCCCTCCCCCAAATCCCACTCTTAGGTATAGTTATAATGCACTAATAAAAATATGAAAATAATTTTCTAGATCTTGACAGTAAAAGTTTCAAGTAGTTGTTTCAGATTGGAAGTATTTTTCATGTGCCCTGAGAGATGTGGCAATACCACCTCCAAAAGTTGGCACTGGCAACAATAAGCCTCATCATCATAGTAATTTGTTGGCTTTCATTCTACCCTGTCTCTCCTCTTAACATTTATTTCTACTGATTAAACATGAGACACAAATACATATTTTTCATGATAAATTTCATATATTTAACATTTAACCTACACATTTCTCTTTTTTTAAAATATTTTTTTAGTTGTAGATGGACACAATATCTTTATTTTTATTTTTTATGTGGTGCTGAGGATCGAACCCAGTGCCTCACGCATGTGAGGCGAGCGCTCTACCACTGAGCCACAACCCCTACCCCTACACATTTCTTTGCTAACTCAGCATGCTTCCCTCTACATTACCCAACACTCACAGCAGCGGTGGCTAGCTCTCTACTGTGTTTTCTATACATTACTCTGCTTAATCCTCACAACGACCTTATGAAGCAGATACTATTACAGCCCTCCTTTTACAGTTTAAAACCCTGAAGCACAGAGAGGTCAGTTAATCTGCCCAGGAATAATAAATCTAATAGGTGGTAGAACCTGTCTGACTCCAGTCCAAGCTCTTATCTGTTAATCTGGCTACCTACAGGAAGTTGTGAGTGGGTTAGCTCCATTCCCAGTGACCATAATAACAAGTATGTTTAGACTACTCTGTCGTCTCAGGAATAATCAATATACCAGTCATTTATGAAATGTCTTTAAGCTGCTACATTCTATGAGGTTCAAAGGACAAAAGTGAATCAGATACAGTTCGAACACTCCAGAAACATCCAGTTCAGGAGACAGTTTTTACAGTGAATGTACCAACAGGGCCAAGGGTGGCACGTTTTAGCCCTTCGTTTGAATTACAAAAGGGAATCCTACTTTCTGGAGTGACATTCCCATACCAAAACATATAGAATACTGTAGTAGCTGGATCTCGCCTCCACTTTCTCAGAAGAGTCCCTTGTATGCTGTGTGAAAACTAAACAACAGTGTATAGCATCCTCAGTGCTATAGTTCATACCCAAATTACAACTTATAGGAAAAAATATATATATTTTTTAAGTTTTAGACCCAGGGTCTTGCTCATGCTAACTACTTTACCACTAAGCTACTCCACCCCTAGAAATCTATTTGTTAAAAGATAGGTCTGAGCAGGGCGTGGTGGCTCAAGCCTGTAATCCCAGCACTTAGGGAGGCTGAGACAGGAGAAACGCAAGTTCAAAGCCAGCCTCAGCAATGGCAAGGCGCTGAGCAAGTCAGTGAGACCCTGTCTCTACATAAAACACAAAATAGGGCGGGGGATGTGGCTCAGTGGTCGAGTGCCCCTGAGTTCAGTCCCCAGTACCAAAAAAAAAAGGAAAGGTTTGAAACTATCAGAAGCTTAGAATTTACAAAAACACAAATTCATTTGTAAGAAAGTAGGAGTAGTAGCTGAATATTTTAATATTTCATATTAATCATGAAACTTTTGGGGAAAGTGATGTGTATATCATAAATTAGGACTTGTGGAAATGTTACTAAGAATGCTTGCACATTCCAGCAAGGAATACTTCACATGTGCTTATAAAGCTGCATTTGTCATGAGTGTACAGACCATACTCATCCAATCCCTGATAACCACCTTCAAAAACAAAAACACTAGGGCTGGGATTGTGGCTCAGTGGTAGAGCGCTTACCTCGCATGTGGGAGGCACTGGGTTCGTTCCTCAGCACCACATATAAATAAATGAATAAATAAAGGTCAATCAACAACTAAAAAAAATTTAAAAAAAAATAGTAAACATTTAGGGTACTCCCACGGTTAGAAAAATAGTCCTAATGATTAAGTACATTAAAATGTCATCATTCTTGCCCTCCAAATGAATTACGTTCAAGAAGATAATGTTTAATGCAAGACATGTATTACATGTGCCAAGTATATGGTGCTGAAATATGGATTTTAGACATTGAAGAAAACAGGTGACTTGTTGTAATCAGAAGAAAGAGCTAGAGAAAGGGCATGTTTTGAGCCAGTTTTTTTTTTTTTTTTTTTTTTGGTACTGGAAATTGAACTCAGGGGCACTTAACCCCTGAACCACATCCCCAGCCCTATTTTGTGTTTTTTGTAGAGACAGAGTCTCACTGAGTTGCTTAGCACCTCGCCCTTGCTGAGGCTGGCTTTGAACTCGCGATTCTCCTGTCTCAGCCTCCCTAAGTGCTGGGATCACAGGCTTGCACCACTGCGCCCAACTGTTTTGAGCCAGTTCTTGAAGGGCACTCCAAAAGGAGAGCAGGTTGTGGTAAGGGGAGCTAGTATATTCCAAACAAGAGGAACACAGTGATGTAAGTAGAAGAGGCAGCACTCGGTGCAAACAGTGGATTTAGAGAAAATCAGTAACAGTAGCTGGGCGCAGTGGCATGTGCTTGTCACTCAGGAGACTGAGGTGGGAGGATTCAGGAGTTTGAGACCAGCCTGGGCAACATGGCAAGACCCCATCTCAGAAAAAGGAAGGAAGGAAAGGTGGGGGAGGGGAGGGAGGGTAGAAGAGGGAAAGAAAATCAGTACATCTGTCTGATGAGAACAGTAGAAATAATAACAATGGTTGAGTATAGTAAAGCATATTTTTCCAAAATGAATGCAAGAAACAGTAATATTTTCAGTCCCATGTGCTCTTCCAGAACCTTCTAGGTCACATCAAATGGTGATATCTCTTTCCCACTTCTTAATCTGGGTGGTTTACATAAGACCAACCAGGGGAGTAAAGTGGAAATGACTTTGTGGCTTCCAAGGCTAAGTCATTTAAGAATCCAGCTTCTGCCTAGCTCTCTCTTAGGACTTTTACCTTCCAATCTCTGATACCATCATCAACAACAAAAACAATAAACATTTAGGATGCTTTGAACCCAGTCACCATGTTTGCATGTTTGAGGAAGCCTTGGCCACACACAGCCCCAGCTAAGGTGTCAGCTGACAACCAGAACCAATCAAGATACAGAAGCACATTAACCTTTAAGTGATTCCAGCCATCAAGACTTTGCTCTTCCAGCTGAAGTACAAGATGTCATGGAGCAGAGAAAACCCATCCCCACTATTCCCTATCCAAAATATATGAACATAATAACCAGTTGTTTGAGGCCAAAAATTTGGGTAGCAATTGCTTACATAGAGTAAATTGGCAGTAACATTAATTGAATAATTAATACATACTACTATGTTTGAATCTTTGTATCTTATATCTGTCATTTCTATGCAACAAACAACTCCAAACCTCAGTACCTTTAAAAACAGTTCTTTTGTATTATAGTTCACACATTTGTGAGTATTACTGAGGTTGGTTGGCCAAGGCTGGTCTCACTTGGATGTCTCAGTATTGCCTAGAGGTCTGCTCAAGGATGGATCTGGCTGGGGTATGTTAGCTTAGATCTGCTCTGGGTGTCTCATCCACCTTTTAGAGCCAACAGGCTTGAGAGAATGTCATTTTCATGGGCAGGCAGAAGCACAAGAATGACAGTGGAAAAACAGAGTTCTTCTTGAGGCCCAGACTTAAAAGTGGCACACCACCACTTCTGCCACATTCCACAGGACAAATCAAGTCACCTGGACAGACCTAGATTAAAGAGGTACGAAAACACACTCCACCTATCTAGTGTTCTACAAAGTCATAGACAAAGAGCTCACACATAGGAAGGGGTAAAGAACTGGCCAAATATGTGATATGTCTATCATATATTTAATCTTTATAAGTATCAAATAAGTATCATTATTATTCCCATTTTATTTATAAAGAGCATGGCATCCTCTCTCACCTCTTCCCCTAGTTCTCTGAACATTTCCTGTGGAGACTGGTGATCTGTTATCAACACTCTTTATCTAGAAGATTTTCTAAGCTTGCCTTTCACTCACTGCCCTGACTGAATCCAGTTGTCCCCTAAGGACATTGCACCTTGCACTGTCCTTTTCCCAATGTTTGTGTCTTTCTTAATCCTCCATTGCCCCTCAACAGTATCTGAATTAACAGCAGTGCAGGTTGCGGCAGTGAGGGTTGCACCCTCAAGGGGATGCTATTTTTTAAAAATTATATGATATCTTTCTGAATTCAAAGATAAGAGATAAGATCATTATCCTCTCCACTTCCCATTATAGCTACATAAATTGTTCTCCTTCCTTCTCCAAAATGTAGATCCTTCTAAGTTTACGTTACCCGACATTTTAGCCCCAAATACTGCTATCCCATTGACCTCAAAGTCTTCTCTCATTCAGTGAAGATTTTAGCAGTGGGCTCTCTATTTTCCTCTTCATCCTCACCCCATCACCCTTTCTGATGTATAATCAAATCAATAATGAGTGTGGGGAGTGGTGATATGGATCGAGGTGTTTGACTGCCTCCTGGTTATGGTGCGCTTGTGCTGGGAAACCCCTGTGCATAAGTACAGGTTAAGACTGCCCAGTTGCTATGGCAATGCCATAGCATTGCCTGAGGAAACTGTGCAAAGGCTCAGAGTTAAGACCTTGAAACTCAGAAGCTGGTTCCCAGGGATAGAGGATTCTGAGCAGAGCAAGATAACCATAAATGCCTCCTCAGCACTGTAACCTTCAAGCCTGCCTGCTTTGCAGAAATTTTCCCACAGATAAACTTCTGATGATAAAACATATATAATAAATGTGTGGAGCCAGCTCTGAGTCACTGTTCTCAACCAGAGATCAGTTTCCCACCTGATCCCATTTTTCTCAATATTTATGTGTTTTTCTTAATCCCCTATCACCCTTCAACAGTATCTGAATTAACAGCAGTGCAGGTTGTGGCAAAGGAGAATACTTAGTTCCTTGGCCTCCTCAACTCTGATGATTTTTTCTTCTTTTTTTAAATATATTTTTAAATTGTCAATGGATCTTTATTTTATTTATTTACATGCGGTGCTGAGAATTGAACCCAGTGCCTCACACATGCTAGGCAAGCACTCTGCCACTGAGCCACAACCCAAGCCCTGATGACTTTTTCTTTATCTCACTTCAGCTGCCCATTCCTGTGGTCATACTTTTGCCCAATAATTATAGTACTTGATCCAAGAACCCCACTCTCTGACCACCATCCCTATCTTTCAAGTGATCTCCTTTGTCTAATACATCAATTTTTTATTATTTCATAACAACTTCCAATTCAATTAGTCTATTCTTTTCTTTATTATGACCCATGAGAAGTTAAAAAATTCCCATTTATCCCCTGAGGTTCAACAGTCTATTTTCATAGTACCTCCCTTAGGTCAAGGAAGTAGCTTCCTATTTAGGAAGATGTCACCCAGGAGTGGCTGAGATCTCATCTCACAATACATTGGATCAAACTAAATCACAGAGGTAGAGAAGTTCAAAAAGTATTTTATTAGTTAAGATCAGTGCTGTAGTCTGAACATATCCCTTGAAATTCATACATTGGAAACTTAATCCCACAGGCAACAGTAATAGGAAATGGCACTTTCTGGGAGGTGTTTAGGTCATGAGGGCTCTGGTCTCATGAATAGATGACCCTAATAAAGGGGCTTAATGGAAGAAGTTCACCTTTTTTTGTCCCTTATACTATGTGAGCCTTGCTCCCTGCTGGAGAATGTGGTAAAAAGGTGCCAACCTGGAAGAAGAGGCCAGGCTCTCACCAGGTACTGAACCTGCTAGTGAGTTGATCTTGGACCATCAGCCTCCAGAACTAGAAGAAATATGATTCTATTCTTGATAAATCACCCAGTCTCAGGTATTTTGTTATAGCAGCATAAATGGACTAATAAAACCAGCTAAAATCTGGGGCATTCTATTACTAAAGAAAAAGGAAATATGAATGTTTTGGAGGATGGTTAACCACATTGGTTAAGCTCAAATAACCACATATTCTACTTCTCCCCACAAATAGCTGACTGAGACCAAAGAAAAGCAGGTAACCATGATAATGCTTGCCTTAAATATAAAACGAACAATTCCATGTAATGTCTTGTACCTTCTTCTCTTTTTTCAAAACTCCAACAACCTCTTACCATTCCTTACACTAAACTCTCAGATGATAACTGTCCTTTATGTTTTTCATTTCAAGAAAAGAAAGCAATCATAGGAACTCTCTTCTCCTGCCACTGAAAAATCTACCAACCTAGCTACTTATTCCCAGCATAAAGTCTAACTTTCTTTGTCCTCTTCTCTCCTTTTATAGCACACAGAAGCCCCCACAAAGGCAAACATCTTCTCTTGGGTTTGGGCCTTTCTTTGAGGCTTTCTCAAAGAAAAATACAAAAATAGTTTATCTTGTACCACGTGTTTTTCTTTTCTGTTGGATTATTCCCATCAGCTTGGAAATAGTCTCTAATAAATCTCACCTTCACAAAAGCACTTGAGGAGAGGATTCTGAGAACAGGGCAGAGTAGGAAGCACCTGGAATCTGTCTCCCCAACTTGACAACAGCTGCACTGGCAGAATCTATTACGTAACTACTTTGGAACTTTGGGGCCTCTTGAAGGCTTGAGATTCCAGGGAAAGGCTTAGATGCTAAATTGCAGTTGTTTTTGGTCATTTTCAGCTCATAGTGCAGTAACAGTTTCCCACCCCCATCCCTTCCCTGGGCCCTTTGGCAGGAAGCCATGCACTCATTCCAGAAGCAGCTTTCGTGAAGCTCACAGGAGCCAGGGTATGGGAGAAAAAGGCACTGTCCTCTAAATATTAGGGATGTGTACTCCAATCACTGACTGCTGTCTCTGATCCCAAGTGTTCAAACAGGCGATAGCCATTATGGTTGCACCTTCACCCACCATGTGAGCTCCTCCCCATCAGCTGAAGTAACTTCCAGAAAATTAAAAGAGCCAGTGCCTTCCTCAGTTGCCTTCATTTCTCTTTTTCCCCTTTTGGGAGCCAGATGTTAAAGACTAAGACATTCAAATCAATCGCATGTATAGAGGAAATTACAAAGTCATTCATTATGCATGCCCAGAGAAAGGCACAGGCTCAGAAGGGACCTGAAAAAGACCTTAATATTTCAAACAAATAAACAAACCTAGAAGAAAGTGTGGATGAAGTAAAAAAAAATAATGTCTGACTGAAATGGAAATATTAATAAACAGAGAATCTAAAAACAAACTAACAAGATATTCTGGAGCTTAAAAGTACAACAGAAGACTGGGGCTGTAGCTCAGTAGTAAAGCACTTGCCTAGCACATGTGAGGCACTAGATTCAGTCCTCAGCACCACATAAAAATAAATTAATAAAATAAAGATATTGTATACATCTACAACTAAAAAATATATATTTTTTAAAAAATACAACAGATGGGCTCGGGTTGTGGCTCAGTGGTAGAGTGCTTGCCTAGCATGTGTGAGGACCTGGGTTAGATTCTCAGCATTGCATATAAATAAATAAATAAATAAATAAATAAATAAATAAATAAATAAAAGGTCCATTGACAACTAAAAAAAAAATTTTTAAATAGTACAACAGAAATTAAAAACTTACTACAGGGACCAGACTTGGGCACCAGAAGAGTAGATGAACTTGAAAATAGGACAATAAAAATTATGAAGTATAAGGAACAGAAAGAAAAAGGACTGAATGAATGTGAACAGAGCCTATGGGACCTAGAGGATGCCATCAAGCAGACCAACATATGCTCTGTAGGAGTTCGAGAAGCAGAAGAAAGAAGAAATCAATAAAGCAGAAGAAATCAATAAAGCAGCAGAGACAATATTTGAAGAAACAATGGCTGAAAACTCTCCAGATTTAATGAAAGATATGAATGTAAATATTTAACAAACTTCAAGCAGGATCAACTGAAAGAGACCCATGACAAGATATTATAATCAAACTGTCAAGAGTCAAAGAGAGAATCCGAAAGCAGCAAGAAAGAGAAGCAACTGATCACATTACAAGAGATAATAAGATTATCTGCAGATTTCTCAACTTTTGAGGCCAAAAGGCAGCAGGCTAATACATTTATGGTGCTAAGGGAAGTAGCCTTCAGTGTGTGTGTGGGTTTTATCAAGAAGCCTATGTTCGACAAAACTGACCTCCAGAAGTTAGGAAGAAATTAAGACATTCCTAAAGTCCCTAACTTTTGTTTACCTAGCTTTTGTTATCATTTTCATTACACATTCCCTGCAAGAGAAGGACATAAGTAATAAATCAAAGACATACAAAGAAGGTTAGGCATGGTGGTGCATGCCTCTATAATCCCAGTGGTTCAGGAGGCTGAGGCAGGAGAATCACAAGTTCAAAGCCAGCCTCAGCAACTTAGTGAGGCCCTAAACAACTTAGCAAGACCCTCTTTCAAAAAAAAAAAAAAAAAGAAAGAAAGAAAGAAACAATGATCATGATCTCCATAAGTTAGTACATGATAAAGCATAAAAGGTAGTTTTGAGGACACCATGTTAAATGAAATAAGTCAAGCAAAGACAGACAAATACCCATATGATCTCATTTGTATGTGGACTCTAAAACAGTTGAACTCATAAAAGCAGAGAATGGAATGATGGTTACCAGGCGCTTGGGAGTAAAGTGGTTTTTGGTGTTGTTGCCACAAAACAATCATAATGTGTAAGTTAATTAGCTATCTCACAACATATATTTCAAAATATGATATTTATATAAATATATGCAATTTTGTCAATTAAAATAAGTAAATAATAAAAATTTAAAGCTAATATTATTATACCAATGTTTTGTATGTTCACATTTTGTTTTCTCTATGATTTAAGAGATTAATATATTAAAAAGAATTAGTAGGTGCTGACTAATGCAACGAGGCAAGAAAAGGAAATAACAGATATATAGATTGGTAAGAAAGAAATAAAACTGTCTTTGTAGATGACATGATTACCTATGTAGAAAATTTGAAAGAATTGATTTAAAAATACTCCAGAAATTAATCTGCAATTATTGTACTGTTTCAGAATACCAAGTTAATATAAAAGAGCCAATCACTTTCATATTTACCATAAAGACAAGTAGAATTTGAAATTAAAAATACAATACCATACACATTAGCACCCAAATATGAAATACTTAGGTATAAATCTAACAAAATATGTATAAGATCTATACATATAAACTATAGAACTTTGATGAAAGCAATAAAAGAACTAAATAAATTGATAGATATTCATGAATATTCCTTAGTTTATGGATAGGAAGATTCAACATTTTAAAGATATCAGATGTCTTCCTAACTTGATCTATAGATTCAGTGCATTCCCAATCAAAATACTAGCAAGATACTTTGTGGATATCAACAAACTGATCCTAAAGTTTATATGGAGAGGTAAAAACCAAACCAAACAAATAACAAAAACTCCAGAAAAACAAAACAAAGAAGTCAACAAAATATTGAAAGAGAAGAACAAAGTTGAGAAACTAACATTATCCAACTTCAAGACATACTAAAAATCTCCAGTAATTAAGGCAATATGGTATTGGAGAAAGAACAGACCAATAGAACAATAAAGTAAAATGGATAGTCCAGAAGTAGACCCACATAATATAGTCAGCTGATCTTTAAGAAAGGGGGAGAAAAAGAACAAAAAAAAAAAAAAAGGAGTGAAGATAGTCTTTTCAACAAATGGTGGTGAAACAATGACATACACATAAAAAAAAAAAGAAAAGGGAAAGAAAAGGGGCATCATGAACTGAAATCAAATTTCATGCATAAGCCGGGCGCGGTGGCTCACGCTTGTAATCCCAGCATTTAGGGAGGCTGAGACAGGAGAATCGCGAGTTCAAAGCCAGCCTCAGCAACGGCGAGGCACTAAGCAACTCAGTGAGACCCTGTCTCTACATAAAACACAAAATAGGGCTGGGGATGTGGCTCAGTGGTCGAGTGCCCCTGAGTTCATTCCCCAGTACCAAAAAAAAAAAAAAAAAAAAAAATTTCATGCATATATGAATTTCTCAGGTAGTTACACAAACTAACAGTAATTACACAACTAATTACACTAACAGTAGTTACGCAACTACTGTGTGTAACTATAAAGCTCTAAGAAAGAAAGTTAGTTCACTCTAAGAAAGAAAGAAACTAGACACAAATTTTATACTTCAGACCCTTAATAAGAATTAACTCAAAATGAATCACAGTCCTAAATATAAAATTCAACACTATAAAACTCAAAGATAATGTCAGAGAAAATCAACATGACATTGGGTTTGATGATGACGTTTTAGTTGCAATACCAATGGCACAATTCATAAAAGAAAGAATGGATAAACTAGATTTATTTAAAATAAAAACCATTCTTCTCTATGAAAGACACTATTTAGAAAATGAAAGACAAAATTGGGAGAAAACATTTGCAGAAGGCATATCAGATAAAGTTTGATATCTAATATGTGCAAACAATTCTTAAAACTCCACGATAAGAATACAGACAACTGGTTTTAAAAATGAGCCAAAGACCTTAAGAAACACTGTCACAGAAGATATGCAGATAGCAAATAATCACATGAAAGATATGCTCCACACCATCTGTGTTCAGGAAAATGCATATTAAAATAACAATGAAATACCACTACAACTCTCTAAGAATGGCCAAAATCCAGAGCACTGACAATTGCAGTGACGATGAGAATGTGGAACAACAGAAACTCCAATTCACTGCTGATGGGAATGCAGAATGGACAGCAGCTTTGTAAGATAGTTTGGTAATTTTTTTTCTTTTTACAAAATTAAATTCATTCTTACCATACGATCACAAACTCTGGTATTTGTCCAAAGGAGTTGAAAACTTATGTCCACACAAAAACCTGCACATGGATGTCTACAGTAGCTTTATTCCTGATTGTCAAAACTTGTAAGCAACTAAGACATCCTTTAGTAGGTGAATGGATAAACTGTGCTATATCTAAACAGTGAAATATTATTTAGCACTACAAAGAAATGAGCTATCAAATCATGGAATGGCATGGAGGAAACAGATTCATTTTCCTAAGTAAAAAAAGCCAATCTTAAAAGGCTCCATACTATATGATTCCAACTACATGACATTCTGGAAAAGGAGACGTTAATAACATCAGTGGTCACCAGGTGGTAGAGGAAAGGACGGATGAATTGGTAGAGCACAAAGGATTTTGAGGGCAGTAAACTACTCTGATGATACTATAAGGGTGGATACATGTCATTATACATTTGTCCAAAACCACAAAATGTACAATGACACAAGTGACCCTTACTGTAATCTATGGACTATGGTGATAATTACATGCCAATGTAAGTTCATTGATTATAGCAAATGTACCATTCTGATTGAGAATGTAGATGCATGCACGAAGGCCAAGTATACTTGGGAAACCTCTAGAATTTCTGCTCAATTTTGCTGTGAACCTAAAACTGTTCTAAAAATAAAGTCTATTTTAAGCCAGGGACAGTGGCACACAACTGTAATACTAGCTACTGGGGAGGCTGAGGCAGGAGGATTCCAAGTTTGAAGCCAGCCTCAGCAACTTAGTGAAACCCTGCCTCAAAATAATAATTTAAAAAAAGGGCTGGAGTTGTAACTCAGTGGTAGAATGATCATGGATTCTATCCCTAGCACTGGGATGGGGGTGGGGGAGAATAGAAAAGAAGAGAAAACAACTCATTTCTGTAAGACCAACATTACCTGAGATCAAAGCCAAACAAGACACACAAAACTACCAACCAATATTTCTTTTATTTAAAAATATTTTTTGGTTGTTAATGGACCTTTATTTCATTTATTTATATGTGGTGCTGAGAATCGAACCCAGTGTCTCACACATGCGAGGCAAGCGCTCTACCACCAAGCCACAACCCCAGCCCACCAATATTTCTTATGAACAAAATACTAACACACTGAGTTCTGCAGCATAGTAAAAGAATAATACACGATAACCAAGTGGGATTTATTCATGGAATGTAGGAATGGTTCAACATATGAAAATCAACCAGTATTAACAAATGAAGAGAGGTGTGTGTGTGATCATTTCATTTAACACAGAAAGAGCATTTGAAATAACACCCTTTCATGATGAAAAAAATAATAATCTCAACAAGCTGCTATAGTTTGCATATGGTTTGAATGTGTCCCCAAAGGTTTATGGATTAGAATCTTCATTTTCAATGTGGCAAGTTGTTGGAATCTATGAAGAAGTGGAGCTTAGGGCAAGGTAACTAGGTCATTAGGAATGCTGCCCTTGGAGGAGATCACTGCAGTTCTCATGGACCTCAGTTCCTGCCCACAGGAGGTTACAAAAGAGCAAACCTGACTCAAAAATCTCTCTGGTTTCTTGTCACATCAAGTAACTTCTTCCACATGTGCTACCATCATTGTGATCCCACTTGCAATGAGGCCCTCAACAGAACTGAGCAGAAGTTGGTGACATGTTCTTAGACCTTTAGAACTGTGAGCTAAATAAACCTCTTTTCATTATAAATTTCCCAGCCTGTTGCAGTTTATTATAGTTATAGAAAAGAACTAATACACTATGTCAACATGATAAAAACCAGATATATTTTTTAAAACACAGAGTGAACATCATATTCAATGGTGAAGACTGTAAGTTTTTCCTCTAAGATGAGGAACAAGGCAGGGATGCCCACTTTTACCATTTCTATTCAACATACTACTGGAAATCCTGCTTAGAGTAATTGGAAAGAGGAAGAAATAAAATGCATACAAATTGAAAAAGAAGTAGAAGTTCAGAACTGTATTCTAATTCCTAATGTCTGTTCTGCTCTACCATTTAACAAAATCTAAATAAAGACAAGAATAGAACTCATCAATTAATGATAAGTACTATCAAAATTATTTTGCCCCTAATATTTACTGAGGACCTACTTTGTGCTAAGCACTGTGCTAAGAGCCTTTACATGAATTATCTGCTAATTCTTACACAACTCTCTAAAGTAATATCATTAGATACTATTTTATAGACGAGTTGAAGTTATGTACTCCGAGTGAAGATGGCATATGAATCTATTTGTTTCTGGGGTTTGTGCTCTTGGGGACTTGCCATGTCACTATCCTGTCCAACACACACTCTCTTCTAATTATTGTACAACAACATTGGCATGAGCATGACTCAATTTATTTTTCTAATCTACATAAAGGGAGTTATAC